>CM046331.1:24911971-25479476 GCA_025403435.1 Artocarpus heterophyllus | reverse complement strand
TTTCTCTCAACTCAGCCTCCCTTCTTTCTCTCTCAGCCTCCCCGCTTTCTCTCTCCTCTCTTTCCCGCTCTTTCTCTAACCTCCGACCAACATCAGTTCTTACTGGATCGACGCCGATCGATCTACGCGTGATCACCGCCACAAAGTAGTTTGGCAACAGGAGTGGTCGAGAAGTCAAGATCTTCTTTGTCGCTCCAAATGTCGATGAGGACAAAGCTCCAAACGTCGACGCCTCCGCTTCTCGATCGGTCCACTTGTGATCCTCTCTTGCACTCCAGGCATCCACAAGGACTGGCGGCAGCGCGTTGTCTCATTTCTTCCTTAGAAGAAGACCACGGGTTGTGGTTTCTATGAGGATCCCAATGCCAACCACAATAGCCATCTCGTCGGTGCCATCTTCAACCTGCTAGTTCGACAAGTTTTGAGACAGAACTGGGTACGTTCCTACAAGTTATAGCAGGTTCCAGCTAGTTTAGGGACAAAACCTGATGACTTTCTAAACCCAACAGGTTTTGAGATAGAACTTGGTAAGTTTCAGGATAGAACGTGGTAGGTTCTATTTTGACATTTCACATGAGTGAGTGGATGAAGGATAATTCGGTCTTTTAATCAATCACTAATTTTAATAAAGGGGCAGTTTTATAAGTAGTTTATTGAATGACATTTTTAATAAGGTAGTGCATTTAGGGGGACATTCTTGTAAGTTGCCCAATCTTTTTTTTTTTTCCCTATAGTGATTTATCCCCATTATTCACATAAGTGGGACCTATGTGGCCCGTTAGTTGAGGCCCACCATATGAGTGTAGCAGCGTTAAATCTTCGATGTGATGAATAGGACTATTCATTTTAATAAGATGGGTTAATTTTAAATTTAGCCCCTGAAAAATAAGAGTTGTGTTACTTAGCACTCTATGCGTTGAAATTGAACAAATCTCTCCCCCAGACTAAAAATAAGTAGCAATTTTGGTATTTTCATCATCTTTGTATTAATTTCATAGTGCTAGAACTTAATTGTGGGTTAGTAAAGGATAGCTTTTGAATAATTTTATCAAATGCAGGTCACCTCATGAGCACACACATGTAATTAAAATCATTAAAAAATTGATTATAGAAGTACCAAAATTACAACTTATCATTTTCTCAACGATCTGAGAAATTGTTGTCTTGATTGAGTTGTAGGAGACAATAAAGAAAAACAACTTCTGGTCTTTGGGGCCAAATTAACAAGAAGGAGAAAATTACTATTACTATATTTGTCCCAATATTCCATTTCAACTTACTACGCTGAAATTGATTGGTTCTTTTATAAAAAAATCTGCCTTGCTTAACTTACCTCTTTAGTTTTGTGATATATATTCTTTTAAAAATTTTGCCTCCCTTAAATTAATATATAAAAGAAGAAGTCAAACAAAAATCCTATTGTGATTCAAAAATGTCTTAAATATTTATCCTTTTTTGCTGGAGAGGTATTCCTTTAGATTTTCCTTTTCTTTTCTTTTTCTTGTAAAAAAAATAGTGGAACACTCATATCATTTCCTCCCATTCACCTATACTAGATTTTCTAAGATCCACCAATAAAAGAAAAAATCTTGAACCTATCTTGAGAGGAGAAGGAAAAATGATATTTTTATTGTAGCAACAACACTTGACCAACGAAAATAAGAAAATTACACAATATGTCATCTTTTAAACTAACCTCATTATTCATCTTCTCTAGCACATTGGGTTTTTTCCCTTTCTTTCTCTCTTTCTCCTCTCACTCTCTCCCCCCATTTTTCTCTCTCTCCACCTACTTTTTATCCCTATTTATTGCTATCTCTGTCATCGACATTCCAATCGCTGTTGCACAAAGCAACTCGTTGCCCGTTAACGGAGTCATATAGAGATGGCTACATCGTCATGTGGAGCATGTCATTGCATGGAGTAGATTGTCGTTAATCTCTGGAGTTGTGCGTCAGAAGAGTGCAGACTAGACTTGACTCGCCATAGTTCAAACACCACCACAAGCTAGATCCTAGTAGATCCAGATCCCACGAACCAGAGAGAGAACTCACGTCCGAATGCTAGAGTTTGTTGCCAAATCGCGGCAACATCAATGAGATCCTTTCGTATGACCTTCGATCTGTGACCTTCAATGTGCAACTTTCGACCTTCGTCTTTTGGTGGAGACCATCGACATCAATGGAGACCAGCGGCCGATTTCAGTAAAGATCAACATCGCCTGAGTTTGCTTTGTTAGATTCGGAGGTGTTGTTGTCGTGTTTTGTTTTTTCCCCCTGTTTTTGTTGTTTTTGGTGGTACTTACTGGCCACCGATGATATCACCGATGCTAGTGCCAGTGATGTTCGATGACATTGCGGTTAAATTATAGACAGTCCAACAACAACGGAAAGAGCGAGAGAAAGAGAGAATAAGAGGAGAGATAGAAAGAGATGAGAAAAGATATCCTAGTAGGACGTAAAACATATCATAATGGGACACTAAATGTCCCAATAGGACACGAAATAACCTGGTCTAACACAAAAAACATCCCGATGGGACATGAAACATATTCCACTAGGTTTGTGGCATAAAATTTTTCACCTTTTATGACACAAATAAAATTGTCTTTAAAAAATCTCGTCAAAAATTGCATAAGAACAATATTGATAACTGAAAACATTGAACCTATTCATAGATACACAAGTCACTATCTTTAGCTAGCTTGTACATCAACACATTCAATAAGCATGTTTTAAGTGATCATCAAGTGCTAATGATTCTCTCAAACTCAATAACACTATGATTGTGTACTCAAAATTGACTATGAAATAATCTTTCTTAAGCATTAAATCATAAAAAAAAATCATTAATTATATCTCAATAAATTAAAGTATTAAGCATATGAGGACACACATGAATTGAATAAAAACTTCATAATCAATTAGCCAATGATCCAAGCATAGTTATGTGGAGCTACATCAAGGCTCTAGAAGAAGAAATCTAGCTAAACATAGCTAAGTCAATAGCCAAACATATCATGAAATTCACAAATGTAAACATGTTCAAAACAAATTCATAATTACAAATTTCTAGACTAAAGTAGAGAAAATGAAGGAAAAAGAAAAAAAAAATTCTAATGGAGATGATCTTCAAGACTTGAGATCTTCAAGCATTTCCCCAGAATTTCTCCAAGAATCTTTGGTCTTCAAGCTTCTCTCTCTAGAATTATGTGCCTCCTCAATCTTCCTTGGAAAGTGTACCTCATTCTCTAGGGTTTTGGGTGCTAAGGCTTCAATTCAGGTTCAATTTGGGTCTTTGGATCAAGTGAATTGCTGAGATCAGTCAATAAACGGCATTTAATACACCAAGTCACGAGGGGCTCATGGCCTCACGAGGCAGGATGTTGCATTGCACGGCCCAAAAGCCTGCTTATGCAACTGCCTAGGCTAGTCTTTAGAGGTGTGTAGCCCACGCGCCTTGTTGAGCAGCCGCATGAGGCATGCTGCCTTGCTGCTCTAAAATGTTTCGAACTCTCTCTTTTTAGCTAATTTTCCCCTAAGATCAACTTTTCTTCATATTTTACAAGATAGCACAAAAAGATATCAAACCAACTCCAATACTTGAGGTTTCCACAAATTTTTAAGTTTAAAAGTACTAAATTTTTTTTAGTAAAATACTCACTCATCATTCTTCCTAATATTAATTACATGAAATACATGATTCAATAAATGGGCCCCTATGTGTCCGTTCTAGTTTGCGTGAGCTTTTGGAAGTTAGGGTTCATGAGGTCCCCAACAACCCTAGACCATGAACTAAACTGAATATGTATACCTCTCTCTAGGTCAAGAGGTCATAAATCCATCTTGTAAATCAACAGATTGGTATGTCACTCTTAACGTAACTTATCTCATCTTATTGATTACATTTGTCTGAATGTATATAAGCAGTATAACATGTTACTACACACAATCTAATAGTATAATTTAAAACAATGCGTAACACAAAGTAAATATGCTATAATTTTATATAGCATACATTGCATACAATACACATCATATCATAACAGGAATAATGCCATTTTATAAAGCATGTAAAAGAACATTAATTTGTAGTATAATGTAACGTTGCCAATTTTAACAAATGAGGTCCTACTTCTTATACGATCCTAAATAAATGGATGTGTTCTGAAATTTAATTTCAATATATATGCATAGGCTCATGTTAATTTCTATAGAAGTTAAAATACCTTTTATAGAAATGCTAATGACTCAGCTTTGAGGTTTTAGCGACACAATGTTGCTCGACGTATAAATAAGAAGTATAGATTTGTGGTTGCAGGCATAATCTAACTATAATTAAGCTCACACTTGATCCACCATGAGATATAGAATTCAAATCGTAAACCGACCAAGTTTGAAAATTTTACAAAAGAGGCGGCGATTTCTACACGGTTAGGAAAAATATCCTTTGGCTCCATGTCAAATACAAGCTGTCCCTCATAAAACCTGCTCTATTTTGTAGGGACCTTGGAAGCTGAATATATGGAACATTGGAATACTTGCAAAGTGTTTTTTTTTTCTTTTTTTTGCAATAATGAATGGGGGAATCATGTAAAGAAAAGGGGCATGGGTCACGGGTTGGAATTTATTTTTGGAGCTTTTAAAACTAGTAATTACTTCCCACCTTTTAAAAAACTCTTTCTTTCTTCCCTCTTTGCCCTTTGCCCTTCTGTGTAAGAAACCTAGCTAGGGAGAGAGAGAGAGAGAGAGAGAGAGAGAGAGAGAGGTAGCTAGTTGAGTAAGGAATCTATATTTTATGAAAACACACCTCAATGTGGATACTAAGGAAAGAGAGAACCAGGTGATTGGGAATAAAACAGGAACATCCAAATAGGGACCCCACATATGAGGACCTTGAACAACTATATAAACCCTCCCAACCCAAAACAACAAGATCACCAACTCATCGACAAGCTCTTCTACTACAACAAGCTCAAATCACCAAGTGCTATTACAAAACCTATATTCTTCCTTCAAGCAAGCCCTTTGCTTCCCTTACGGTGAGAGCTCTCTCTTCTTAATTCTACAATTTTTTTTTTTTCTGCGTTATCTCATCATAGTTTCCTAAGCTCGAAACTTGAATTAAGCTCTTATTAAAATCTTCGTTTCAAGAGAAAAGGGTATTATTATAATTTAGTAGTAGTTCGATTTTGGCCTGCTTTCCATTGTTTTTCTGTGTGGCATTATTTTATGTCAGAGCTAGCCAATTTATTATTTAATATTATACACAATAATATAAGTATAACACCTTTGGTATTTTAGGCTTGGATATTTATTTAGGCCCCTATAGAAACATGACATAATTAAATAGCTTAAACTTCAGAATAATATGATCTTTTCTGATTTGTTGTTTCACATGTTGAATAACCTAGGCAGACGACAGAATGCAGAACTGGGGATCAGGAGACTGGATGTGTGGTGCATGCCAGCACATGAATTTTAAAAGGAGGGATCAATGCCAACGCTGCCAGTACCCCAGGTACGGCGGCCCTGACCCTTCGACATACACATACAACAGGACCGAGGCCTTGGCCGGAGACTGGTACTGCAATGCCATGAACTGTGGGGCCCACAACTACGCGAGCAGGTCGCATTGCTACATTTGCGGTGCCTTGAAACACATGATGGGCTCCGAAGGCTGCAGCGTGCCCGGGTGGAAAACCGGTGACTGGTTTTGCACTAGGTGAGTGAGTTGACATTTGACCTTCTCTCTTTTATATTCCGAGCCAAATGGTGCTGAAGATTTTTGTGGCCTAGAAAGAGTAGTATTTCACGAGCTTCAAGAAGCAAACTAGCTCACGTAGGATTTGAAAATGCAAAAGTATTAGCCTGCATTGGTTTTCCACATATATATTGCCATGTCTTGCAATTCTTATCTATTGCATTGATTCTCATTTTACACAAAGTTCTTCGCTGAAAGTCAATATGTTCAATGCATAAGTTTTCCCATGATATGATGCTTTTGTAGTCACATCCTATTTCTGCTATATATTAAGACTTGGTAGCGTAACACACCTCCATTTAATATGAGATTGTCTGCTAGGGCCTAGACTTGCATGGTTTTACTATTGGACTTTGTAAACGGTCCTATACCATAGGAGATAGCGTCCTACTTATGAACATCGATTACAACCTTCTCTACACTATATGAGACTAGACAGCTTACTCAGTGTCACATGTACAATAGTAAAGACATTCATGAAAATTAAGAGAGATAAGCGCCTTAAGTTTCTTGCTTAACATGAGTGGTTTTTCAATTGTACAGCGTTGGATGCGGAGAGCACAATTATGCTAACAGGACAGCTTGCCATAAATGCAAAGCCCCAAGGGATTATGGTAAGTACTTCCGCTTAACATGATCATGATTATCATAGCGGTTTCTCCCCCTTTCTTTTTGGTCTGTGAGAGAAGTTCAAGTGTGTAATCTTGGGAATGCTATGTTTTTTGCTGCAGGTATGTGACAAAGTAATAGTTGTATTTTCAGGTGGCGCAGTATAAAAGAAAAAAAGAAAAAGAAAAGCCTATTGAAAGATAACTCAAGTTTCTCTCCCGGAAATCTTTGCTCTCTCCAATGGCAGCCTTGTTTTTCACTTTCTCTTTTAGAGATCAATAAGCTTAAATTGATCCTTGAAGAAGGCCTTTTTTTCCTTTTTGCATAATTAGTAAGGGTTCCTAGTTTTTATGTTGCAATGCTTACATAAAAGCTCTGAAGTCTCTTGTTTTCTTTTTTATTCTATATTAATGAAGATACTATATTTGCAGTACCTCTCTCACTCTCCCTAGAGTTGTGTGTGTTTGTAGGGAACATAGATAATACTATACTACTATGAGATGGTCCAACTCTAATTTTAATGCTTTGCCAAGACCAAAATATTAACAAAGAAAAGGAAAAAAAGAAAAAAAGAAAAAAAAAAGATCTTAGATTCAAGGAATCTCAATGAGTTCCCTTTACAAGACAGGTTATCCCTCAGCTCAATAATTTACAATCCCTTTAAGCATCAGATCTCCAGGAAATGAACAATTATGCAGATAAGAACCAGATGCTCTGCCTTCAAAAGCTAGCATAGATGCAATATCCAAGTTCAAAGTGAGTCAAACTCAACTAAAGTTTTTCCCCCCCTTCCCTGTAGCTTTTTCTGTTTTCATTTGATGGCATTTCAGTACAAGTTATAATTAATCTCAACTACTTCAAATGTCACATGCTAGCCAAAAATGTACTCAAACTCCAAATTAAAACTTGAAACTTGAAAAGAGTACACATACACCTATTAGAATCACTTCATTGAGTTAAATGCAATACTGGGCATATTATTGGTTGAAAAGGGACCATTAAAAAAATGTTATGGTTTCCCCTCTACACTCCATTGCATAGCGTTTAAAAGATTCTGTGCCTCTTATAAGCCCTTTTTTATGCTATATATATATGCTTTGAAGATGTTAAGCAAGGGCCCAATTCTTGTGAATTAGTTCCCCCAACCACATTACATGGGGGGTCCAAACAACAGGACCATCTGCACATATTGAATGCTTTTTTTTTTTTTTTTGGTTCTTTTGCTTTCAGTATGTTGAAGGGGTATTTTTCTTTTCTGGGGTATCTTAGTCAAGAAAAAGGTGCCAAATTGAGGAGCATATTATTTTCAACTTCCTTGAGTCCTAGTATATCTATCCCATTCATGCATACTAGTTTTAAATTAAAAGGAAATTCTAAGTTCCCAAAAACCCCTGTAAACTATTATGATCTGATTGAATAATGAATATGTAATGTCCTCCACTCCATCATTCAAAATGGGAAAAAAGTTTTAGTGGACTTTATCTTCAAACATAATTCTACAGAAATAGTGCTAGAACAGGATGAAAAAACCTGATCATGAAAAGCTAATATACTATGCTAGTAGAATATAGAGGCACCTATAGCAGAACCAGTAGGTCTGTCTTTCACAATAATGTGATATGTGGAACTTTCATCACAAACTTATTCTTATAGTATAAGACCACTTAAGAATGACATGTGTCACACTAGGGTTCCACAATGTATTGAGTAAAAGGTCACATAGTTCAACTTTGAAAATGAATGTTTGATTTCATCATAATTGGAGAATTGCTAGATATGCCTTTATGATCATAGTTATGAGGTGAATATTGTGTGAAAAAGAGGTTTACTTATCTGCTGTCAACTTAAGTTTTGAGGAGAATTAGTATGTTATAGAGTAGTGCGCATGGTGCATGGTCTTCCCTATAACGGCGCTTTCTATAATTTGTTTGTCATACATGGGATTCATCAAAGAAATATAATTGTTGGTCCACCTCTTATATATGAGCTTAAGGGAGTGTATGTAGTAACTTTGTTTTACTCTCATATAAGAAAGAAAAATGCTTAGGAAACCATCGGTGCTAAGCACTGTAACTAATAAAGGTTAGGCCTATTTGTGGGCTTCATGAGGTGAGACCCACCTTTTATCAGCATATGATGCTCAGTACCAACAATGCCCTTAGCATTGTTCCAAAGGAGATCATGTTTATCTCCTTGTGTTTAATAATTAGAACATCAAGTGAATTTTGTTCTAAGTCGATAAATAGCATCACCAAAGACAACGTTATATATGTTTTTACGATCATAGTTATGAGGTAGATACTATGTTAAAAAAAGGTCCACTTATTTCCTATTAGCTTAAGCTTTTAGGAGAGTTAGTATGTTACTAGCTAGTAGTGCACATGGTGCATGGTTCTAACCCTGTAACGGCGCTTTCTGTAGTTTATTTGTTGCGTGTGGAATTTATCTAATAAGTATTAGCAGTGGTCCATCTCCTATATTTGACCTCAAGGAAGTGCTTATAATAACCTTGTTTACTCTCATATATTTATGTTTCTAATATCAATCACAACTAAAAGAAAGAAAAATACTTAGGGGAACCACCAGCGCTGAGCACCACAACTAATAACAGTTAGGCTTATTTGTAGGCTCCATGTTGTGAGACGACCTACCTTTTATCAGTATGTGATGTTCAGCACCAGCAATGCTCTTTAGCATCGTTCCAAAAGAAATAATATTTAATATCTTTCTGTCGAATAGTCAGAACAACTAGTGACTTAGTTCCAAGTTGATCAATAGCAACACCGAAGACAACATTACCTATGTTTTTATGATTATAGTTATGAGGTGGATAGTGTGTTAAAAAAAGGTTTACTTTTTACTAGTAGCTTAAACTTTTAGGAGAGTTAGTATGTTAATAGGAAGTAGTGCACATGATGCATGGTTTTAATAACGGCGCTTTCTATAGTTTGTTTGTGACATGTGGGATTTGTCTAATAAATATTATTGTTGGTCTATCTCTTATATATGAACTTTAGGAAGCATATATAATAATCTTGTTTTACTCTCATATATTTATGTTTCTAATATGAATCACAACTAAAACAAAGAAAAATGCTTACGGGTACTAGCAGTGCTGAGCACCACAACTAATAAAAGTTAGGTGTATTTGTAGGCACCATGCTTTGAGACGACCCACCTTTTATCAATATGTGAGACTCAGTGCCAACAATGCCCCTTAGCATCATTCCAAAAGAAATCATATCTATCTCCTTCTGTTTAATAATAAGACCATCTAGTGAATTTTGTTCTAAGTTGATAAATAGCATCACCGAAGACAACGTTACATATGTTGTTATGATTATACTTATGAGGTGGAGACTGTATTTAAAAGAGGTCTCTTATCTCTTGTTAGCTTAAGCTATTAGGAAAGTTAGTATGTTAATAGAAAGTAGTGTGCATGGTGCATGGTCGTTCCTGTAACGGCGCTTTCTATAGTTTGTTTGTCATGTGTGGGATTCATCTAAGAAATATAATTGTTGGTTCACCTCTTATATATGAGCCTAAGGAAGTGTATAAAATAACCTTGTTTTACTCTCATATAAGAAAGAAATATGCTCAGGAAAACCTTGTTTTACTCTCATATAAGAAAGGAAAAAGCTTAGGGAACCACCGATGTTGACCACAACAGCTAACAAAAGATTAGGCCTATTTGTGGGCTTCATGATGTGAGACCCACATTTTATCAGCATATGATGCTCAGCACCAACAACGTCCCTTAGCATTGTTCCAAAAGAAATCATATTTATCTCCTTGTGTTTAATAATTGGAACATCAAGTGAATGTTGTTCTAAGTTGATAAATAGCATCACCGAAGACAATGTTATATGTTTTTATGATCATAGGTATGAGGTGAATACTGTATTAAAAAGAGGTCTACTTATCTCCTATTAGCTTAAGCTTTTAGGAGAGTTAGTATGTTAACAGATAGTAGTACACATGGTGCATGGTTCTAAACCCTACAACGTGACTTTCTGTAGTTTATTTGTCACGTGTGGGATTTGTCTAATAGATGTTATTGTTAGTCCACCTCCTATTTATGATCTTAAGGAAGTGTTTATAATAATCTTGTTTTACTCTCATATATTTATATTTCAAATATGAATCACAACTAAAAGAAAGAAAAATGCTTAAGGGAACCACCACTGCTGAGCATTACAACTAATAAAAGTTAGGCCTATTTGTAAGCTCTCAGTATGTGAAACTCAGCACCGGTAATGCCCCTTAGCATTGTTTCAAAAGAAATCATATCTATCGATCTCCTTTTGTTTAATAATCAGAACATCTAGTGAATTTTGTTCTCAGTTGCATATGTTTTCCTGCATGGGCTTGCTATATATGTTTGCCACACGTGCAGCTATTAGGCCAACGATATACATATAACTATTGAAACATGTACCTCAATAGACCAAAAATTATAGGAATAAAGAATCAATCAGAATAAGTATATATAGCTGTCTCTTCACACATAAAAGAGGCCTTTAAAAGACTTCTTATTCTTAATCGTCTGTCATTGTAAAGTTGTAATAGATAAATAATAACCAACAAACATGGTCTAGATTTATTCTACTTGATGAAATGCCAACAAAAGGTTAATAATAGAGCCATTACATAGAGCCATTACTTCTGGTTGCCCTAAAGTGAGAACAATCTATACGGGGCAAATATTCCTTTGAGAGGTCATTTGCAGAACCCAAAAAAACAAATAAACAAACAAACAAATCTTTTATAAATCACTAGCATTGTTGGTGTCAACAATAAAATATATTCTGGTCAAACGAGAGCACAAGTAAGACACTGTTTTTAGGGCTTCTAGAATTACAAAATACAATGGCATGTAATAAGCCATGGCCATTATGCCAAAGACATTGAATTGATCTGATTCATGCAATCAGGTATGGCACAGAAAAATTGTTAGTATGTCACAAAGGTAGGTCCTATTTGCTTTTGGGGTCGCCCCTTTGTCACATTTGTGATTTGACACACTCAATTGCATAACTTGTCATCTTCTAGCATTTTTGCTGCAAATCATGCATTTCATGTGCATGGCAAGGTACGATCGTGGGGGGTGAGGCACTTATGATGCCTTTTTTTTTCAATTACTTTTAAGATGAGTTGAAAGTTCAATATTTGATAGCTCCACTTTGAGGTCCTATTTAATTAATAAACTGTTCATTGTTGGGCTTCTGGTGACAGGAGTGAAATTGATCCTATCATTTAAGTAGAATTAAGTCAAGTTATTTTCTCGTGTTGATGTTTCTAGGGGTTTTAACTATAGATGAAGAGGATGAGGATCATGAGGTGGCCCAAGTGATACCTTTTTACAAGAAAAAAATAGTTCAATTGTCTGGAATGACAATTTATACTAAAGATTTTTTTTTTCTAATTATAATTCCCAAAAGTTGTTTGAAGAACCGATCTTGACCCCCAGGACACCCGCACCTTTTATTAATAGTGATGTGCTTAACATTAATGGCGTTCCCAAACATGTTTATTTCTTTTCTTGCAAAATCGATTTATTTATTAAAAAAATGGGACCAGCTGGACCCAAGTATGAGCTAGTCAATTGGATAACTTTTGACTAGCTAACTATTTATTTTTTTGGCATAGTCCAAAGTTGGCTTTATTGTTGCAGCCAAGTTTTGGCCAGGATGGTTATATACCATATTTTGGACGGTAAAGGAAAGTAGATGAATGATTTTTTTTATTATTATTATTTCTCCAAACAACCAGAAGCATGGCAAAGAACTGGAATCTATATGCAATTGGGCAACTTTGTTAGATAAAACAAGCCCGACGAGACCTCAGTAGCGTTTTAACTCAAAATTCGTTGGCATTCTCATTGAGTCTGACGGCAATGTGAAACGCACCTAATAGAAAGCTACTTGTCTGTCATTTGTGGGACGTTGGTTGGAGGATTAATGTTTTGCCCACTAGTGGAACAGTTACGCCTTGTTTGATAGGAGGAATGGAAAGTTGGAAGAATGAAAAACATAGAATGTGACAACCCTTTTCAAGTTGTTTGGTATGAAGGAAAAACAATTGAATGGATGGATGATAGTTATACATATAATTATTATGTTGTCGACTTTAATTATTCATTAATAATTCTTTTAAAGGTAAAATATTCTTTTTAAATTTAAATTCAATGAATTTGTTAGATCCTTTAAATATTAGAAGAAACAGATTTAATAGGTCCGGTGGGAGAAATTATCCCTCAATCTCTTTTTTCTATCCGCTCTTCTTTCCAATCAAATAAAGGATTAATTTATAGGATTTTTCTTTATAATAATACAAAAAGATGAACGTGGTTAATAAAGAAACTGATTCATTACGCTTTTGCCCTCAGCTTTTTTTTTTTTTTTTTTTACTAAATTGACAAGTTTTAACTAAATTATTAGGCTAAGCTATACTGTTGTCCCCTAAACTTGTTGGACGGTTATAATTTGTCCCTAAACTTTTTGTTTTAGTTATTTGCACTTAGATCTTACAGATATGTAGCTAATCACGCCTAGTGTTAATTCTTTGAAAACAAATTAACATGCAACTTGCACATGGATCATTGATGTAAATGGTCATTTTATGCAAGCTTTTTTGCATGAGATCCTCTAAATTTGCATGATTGACAGATTGATCCTTAAACTAAAAATTTAGCAATTTACCTCTTGAATTCATGAATGTGTTGCATTGATGGCCCTTTTACTCATGCTCTTTTACGAATTTTATACATGATTCTTTTTTTTTTATAGAATTTGACACGTGATTTTAACGTGTCCATCAAAACATATGCCAAATCCATCCAAAATTTAACTGTCGTTGCAACACATTCACGAATTCAAGGGACTAATTGCTAAAGTTTTTAATTTCAGGACCAATTAGCCAATGACGTAAAGTTCAGGGGTCTCATGCTAAAAAATGATTTGAAAGTGTCAAAATAAATATAGATCTATCTTTAATTCCAAAATTGATCAAGGTTAGACAAATGTTGGACTGTGATTAGAGAATGTACACCGTGCAGTTAAAAACTAAGACGTGGCAAACTGCCACGGAGAATCTGTTTCGCATGCGCCCAACTGCTGTGGGGTTAGGATGGAATTGTTCCATTTTAACTAGCTAGAAGTATAAATATGCCTATGAGGACCTCATATAAGGTGGATTCCTTTTTCCATCACTAGTGTTTCCACTCTCTCAACTTTATAATAATAATAATAATAACAAGGAGATCAATTGAAGGGAAGAATATTCACCGATGCCCATATACCACTTAATTCTAAAGAGAAGATTCATAGCACAATAAATCAAAAGCTCAACAAAGTTGTAAAGAACCTCGTAGATTATTATTACCAAACTGGTGAGAATAATCATATTTGATCGATTAATTTATATAATAACATGAGTTGATTCTTGATATTTTTGTAAGTGTTAATTATATAATTATGTCTCATGGTTTTAACTATTTCTAAATTTGTCGTTCTGTTTTTAAAAACTATAAAGGTAGTCTTTGAATTTTAAAAATTTATTTTAATTTCATTCTTATGAATAGAAAAAAAATTAGGCAAAACAAAATAACTACCCTTCAATAGTTATGAAAAATATTTTATATATTATTAACATTAAAAATCTTAAAGCAAAACATCATTATAAAAATATCAACTTTTATGACTTTTTAAATTTTTAATATTTTTTTTAAAAAATTTCAGGCAGAAAAATACATTTCATAAACAAATTCAGTCTAATTAATGATATATTTGTCTTATCTTCATTTTTTTTCTGACCAAGAAGTATTTAAGGGAAATTTGAAACAAGTTTTTAAATTTAAAGATACTTTTGTAGTTTCAAAAACAGAGGAACAAATTGAGAAATAATAAAAACTAAAATGTATAATTATGTAATTAACCCATTTTGTATAAAAATTCAAAAATCCAAGTCCATTGTGTTTTCTTTTAAACCAACAATTTTATCATTAGTATTGTGTGATTGTTGATTGTTTGTTTTTTGGTTGTCAATTCATATAATTTGTAATTTTCCTTTTTTTTATTTTTATTTTTTAAATATGCTATAAAGGATTACCATGTAACCCACATATTCCTTAAACCTATGACTGGACAAGTTTTCTCACATGATGAGGCGGGTGGCTGAAAAGGGCAATCCACCCCCCAACCAACCTCGTTGTCATCCCTAAAAAAAAATCTTTAAAAGAAATCATTGTCTAATTCTCCTTTTTGTAGCGGATTAAATCGGGCTTTTGCGATGATCATTGCAATGTAGTCACAAGACTACAAAGGCAAGGAGAACCCTAATACTTGATGTTGATGATCTTCACAAAAACTAAAAAGATCTTGTTAGCAAGATTTGATCTGGACGTCGCAACGAGAAGATAAGATCACCTCGTCTCTTTTTAGTGGAGATCTTGGTTATGTCGCGCCCTAACAAAGAACATGGTTAAGAAGTTTAAAAGATAACTAAACAAATATAGTCCCAGAAAAAGGTACAAGAAAATATGTATTCACAACTTTAAATATTTAAGGTACGAGGCATTAATTATGATATTTTTTAAATCAAGACAATAGTGGATCCACCTCTAAAAATTGTGTCAACTAGCGCAAAAACTTATAGAGAACTAGTGTTATCATTTTGTGAAAAGATTTGAGCCTAATATACACATAAAAGTTTATAATAAAATACAAGAATTAGAGGTAGGGTTGTACATCAATTAATAACAGAAGGTTTTGGGGTGGTTTTGGAAGATGGAACAGAGCACTAAGTTGAGGATGGAAAAACTAGTTCCGCCTTTAACTAGCACTGGTCAGTTTCTATTAGTATTTGTTGTTTGGTTTCCAGAGACCACAACCAAATAGCATACATGTAGTAACCTAACAGTTTATAGAGACCAAGGATTTTTAATTCTGTCTAATTCTTAAACATACTATACTATTAAAAAAATAAAAAATTGAAAGGCCTCAATCTCTTTGCTTTCAAACCAAGGCCAAATATCTATTTTGATAATCAAGCTACCATCTACTTAGACGGTTCAGTTTCAAATCGATGCGGCCGATTTTGTAGCGTAACTACAAACTTTTGGCTTTTCACTATCAGTTTTCAAGTTTGATTGTAGTTGGTTTCCATTTTTTGGGTTTTAAGTGTTGGATCAAAATCCAATATATGGGCCAATATATTAAATAAATGTGAATTAAAGGCTATCAATAAGGTTGCCAAATTAAAAGTGATCAATTTGGGTTTTGGACTTTTAATGCATCATTAAGTATGAGCCTCCTATGTGTAGAGACCAAAATTATAATTACTAATTTTATGATGGGTTAAATTGGTAACTAAGGATAATTGCTAGGGTTTAGTAATTATATAAAGGAGTTATGGTCTTCAAGTCAGTACGTACATTATTTTTTTTTTTAAGTGTTGGGCCAAGGCCCAAAACTGCAAGCCACTTGAAGCTTGCTGGGAACCTGCACGCCACTTGAAGCTTGTGCCGCAGCCATGGCCACGACTATGGCGCGCCCAGCGGTGGTCGCCAGAGGGGGTTGACGCCGACAGTGACTGGCCACCAGGCAGCCAATCGCCCCCTTCTTATCCTCCCTTTTGATTTTTTTTTTTGTTCAATTCTTTTCTACAGCAAGGCTGCCGTATAACAAAACAACAGGAAAAAAAAATCAAAAGGGGGCGAGATTGGCCGGCTGGTGGCCTGCCATTGCCGACGCCAGCCCCCTTTGGCGACCACCGCTAGGCGAGCCATAGCCGTGGCCATGGCTGCGGCACAAGCTTCAAGTGGCGTGCAGGTTCCCAGCAAGCTTCAAGTGGCGTGCAGTTTTGGGCTTTGGCCCAACACTTAAAAAAAAATAGTTGTTTGTACACGGGCCCAGTACTGGTAACAGCAAGAAGAAAGACCTGTGACCAGTAAAGCTACTTGGGGTAAAACCTTAGGTTATTCAATGATATGGGCTGCGGCCAAGGCTTAAATTAAGCTATACATGGGCCCAATTAGGACATGACCAGAAAGAAGAAAGAGATTCAACCCCTAGGTGACCCTTTATTTCAAAAAAAAAAAAAAAAGAGAAATAAAGGGGGGCTGGGTTAGGACCCAGGTTGGGTTCACTTGACTGGGTCCAGCTTCGACCCAATCAAGGTTGACCAGGTTGACTTTTGACCAAAATTTTAATTTTTTTATTTTAATTTTAGTCATTTTTTGTGCAATTTTAAATTCAAATATTGGTATTTTATATATATTTTGAGATGAATTAATTGAAGTAACATGTCACCAAAGTGGCATCTCTTGTGAAAATTAATTTGTTTTGAAATATAAACGGTTGTGTTCATGTAACTTATGTGAATATTGATCGGCCCAAATGAAGGCAATATTTGACACAATTGCATGTACACCTATGGTGATAAACACATGATGATTATTCGGTTTTACATGTAAGCAATAAATCAGCCTAAAGGAAGATTTATTGTTTGACATGTTCTTATTGTCAGTGTTTGATTACTACACCAAGATATCACTTACAAGTTAATATTTCTGTCCAAAGACTAAATATTAATGGAGTGCCTGATATCTTGAGATAGGGTTACTTTTATTTGGATTTATTATTGTTATTATGGATTCTTATGTGAGCTTATTTTGGTTTTGTTTATTTTGTTCTCTATTTCAGCTACTAATGCCTCTAATATTACTGCCAACATTAATTCAATTCCTATGCTGAATGGTAGCAACTTCAAATTATGGCAAGAGAACCTCCTAATAGTTCTTAGAGTCATGGATCTCGACCTTGTGTTAAGGGTTCCTTCTCCCGTACCTCTTACAGATAAGAGTTCCTCTGATGAAAAGAGAGACATGGAAAGGTGGGAGAAGTCAAATCGCATGTGTATAATGATCATAAAGAAGGCCATTCTAGAAGCATTCAGGGGCACTATATCGGAAATGATAAAGACAGCAAAAAAGTTCCTCGAGAACATTGAAAAGAGATTTGCCAAAAATAAAAAGGCTGAAACTAGTACACTTTTGGCAAGCCTCATCTTAATGAGATACAAAGGTAAGGGGAACATTAAGGAGGACATCATGGAGATGTCTCATCTTACTTCAAGATTGAGAGCACTTAAGCTTAACCGCTTTGAGGACTTGCTAGTGCATTTGGTACTTATATCTCTTCCTGCACAATTCAGTCAGTTCAAGGTGAGCTATAACTGCCAAAAGAGACTTGGTCTCTTATTGAGCTCATCTCACATTGTGTACAAGAAGAGGAAAGGCTGAAGTAAGAGAAGACAGAAAGTGTTCACTTGGCTAATACTTCCAAGGACAAAGGGAAGAAAAGGAAGAAGGATAAGGAAGCTGTAGTTACAGCACCTCAAAAGAAACAACAAAAGAGACTAGTTGATCAGGAAGGTACAGGTTGTTTCTTCTGTTGAGCTACAGGACATAAGAAGAAGCATTGCACCAATTATCACGCTTGACGTGCTAGAAAAGGTATGCTTCTTAATTTGGTTTGCTGTGAGGTTAATTTAACTTTGGTACCTGAACACACTTGATGGATGGATTCTGGTGCAACCACTCACATCAGTGCGTCTATGCAGGGATGCCTGAGATGCCGAAAGCCAAATGATGGTGAAAGATACATCTACGTGGGCGATGGCAAGAAAGTTGAAGTTGAAGCAATAGAAAAATTTAGATTATTGTTAAAGACTGGATTTTATTTGAATCTTGATGAAACATTTATTGTACCGTCTTTTAGATGAATTTGATTTCTATTTCAGCTTTGGACAAATCTGGTTATTCTTGTTCATTTGGAAATAAAAATTTTAGTTTGTTTCATAATTCAAAATTAGTTGGTTCTGGTTCTTTATCAGGTTACGATAATCTTTATTTACTTGATACAATGGCTTCATTTAATGAATCCTTGCAATTAAGTACACAAGGTATAAAGAGAAAATTAACCAATGAGAATTCAGCTGCGTTATGGCACAAGAGATTGGGCCATATCTCTAGAAGGAGAATAGAGAGACTTGTGTCAAACAAAATTCTCGACCCCTTAGACTTTACAGATTTTGATATTTGTGTTAACTGTATTAAGGGGAAACAAACCAATAAAAGGAGATTTGAAGCCAACAGGACTTTGAACGTCTTAGAACTTATACATATACAGACATTTGTGGGCCATTCCCTACGGTTTCTTAGAATGGTCAACAATATTTTATAACGTTCATAGACGATTTTTCCAGATATGGCTACATATATCTCATTCATGAAAAGTCACAATCGCTGGATCTGTTCAAAAATTATAAGGCTGAAGTTGAAAATCAACTTAGCAAAAGGATTAAAAGCGTCAGATCTGACCGTGGTGGTGAATACTATGGTAGATATAACGGTTCAGGTGAAGAACGTCCGACACCGTTTGCTAAGTTCCTAGAGGAAACCGGTATCGTTCCACAGTACACTATGTCGGGTTCGCCCACTATGAATGGTGTTGCTGAAAGAAGAAACAGAACGCTTAAGGACATGGTGAGGAGTATGATTTCTCATTCTGCCTTACCAGAATCACTCTGGGGAGAATCACTTAAGACTGCAGCATATATCCTTAACAGGGTTCCAACTAAAGCAACTGTCAAAACTCCTAACGAACTTTGGACAGGCAAGAAGCCTAGTATAAAGCATTTGCATGTTTGGGGATGTCTAGCTGAGGCAATGCCTTATAGGCTTAATGAAAAGAAACTGGACTCAAGGACGGTTAGTTGTTATTTTATTGGATACTCTGAAAGATCCAGGGGTACAAGTTTTATGATCCCACGACCAAATCGATATTTGAGATGGAAAATGCCAGGTTCTTTGAGGATGTCGAGTTTGCAGGGGGAGATATGGTTATGGACTTTGTCTTTGAAGAGGAATATGTTGATATTCCCACAGCTGTTATTAACATTGATCAGGTTCCTACTCCTGACATCGTTCAAGAAGCAGACCCAAATCAAGGCAATGTCGGAGAACCTCCCATTCCAAAAATTGTTCCAGAAGAACAAACTCAACCACCTCAAGAACCTATGTCATTAAGGAGATCCACTAGAGAAAGGAGAAGTGCGGTGCCAGATGATTACATTGTATTTCTCCAAGAACATGAGTATGACATTGGTATGGTGGAAGATGATCCAATCAACTTTCGTCAAGCCATGGAAAATTCTAGATCTCAAGAGTGGATTGATGCCATGAATGGAGAGATAAAGTCTATGAAAGACAATGACGTTTGGGATCTTGTCCCATTGCTTGAAGGTGCGAACCCCATTGGTTGCAAATGGATATTTAAGACCAAAAGGGATTCGAAAGGCAATGTGGAGAGGTATCAGGCTCGTCTTGTCGCTAAAGGCTTTATACAGAAAGAAGGCATTGATTATAAAGAGATTTTCTCTCCGGTTTCTTCGAAAGACTCTTTCAGGATTATAATGGCATTAGTGGCACATTTTGAGCTTGAGCTTCATTAGATGGATGTTAAGACTGCATTTCTCAATGGTAACATTGATGAAACAATCTATATGATGCAACCGGAAAACTTTGTGTCGGGAGATGCAAAGAAGATAGTTTGCAAATTAAAGAAATCTATCTATGGGCTTAAGCAAGCTTCTCGTCAATGGTATTACAAATTTCATCAGGTTATCATCTTGTTCAGTTTTGAGATGAATTTGGTCGATGATTGTATATACCACAAGTTCAGTGGGATTAATTATATTTTCCTGGTTTTATATGTCGATGACATTTTGCTTGCCAGCAATGATATAGGCTTGTTGCACGAAACCAAGAGATTTCTATCAAAGAAAATTGAGATGAAGGATCTTGATGACGCCTCTTTTGTGTTGGGTATACAGATACACTGGGATCGCTTTCGGGGTATTTTAAGATTATCACAAAAGAGCTATATCGAAAAGATTCTTAAGAGATATGGCATACAGGATTGTAAACCAGGTGATACCCTTGTGGCTAAGGGAGATAAGTTTAGTCTCAATCAGTGCCCTAAGAATGATTTTGAGGTTAAGAAAATGCAGAAGATTCCTTGTGCGTCAGTAGTAGGGAGTCTAATGTATGCTAAAGTTTGTACGCATTTGGATATTGCGTACGTTACAAGGATGTTGGGCATGTACTTAAGCAATCCTGGAAAGGATCATTGGGTAGCAGCCAAATGAGTCTTGAGGTATTTTCAGAGAACAAAGGATTATATGCTCACGTATCGGAGGTCAGAACAGTTTGAGATCATTGGGTATACTGACTCCGATTTTGCTGGATGCCAAGATAGTATGAAATCTACATCGGGCTATGTCTACCTTATGGCTGGAGGTGCTGTCTCTTGGAAGAGTGCTAAACAGTCTCTTATAGCATCTTCTACAATGGCAACAGAGTTCATAGTGTGTTATGAGGCTTCCAATCATGGAATATGGCTGCGAAATTTTGTCACAGTGCTACATATAGTGGACAGTATTCAAAGATCACTCAAGATATTTTGTGACAATAAGTCAGCAGTTTTGTATTCCAACAACAACAAGAGCTCAACGAAGTCAAAGCATATAGAGATCAAGTTCCTAGTTGTGAAAGAAAGAGTTCAGAGTAGACAGTTGTCTATAGAGCACATATTCATAAACTCCATGATTGCGGATCCACTTACTAAGGGATTGCCATCCAAAATATTTCATGAGCACACTACTCGTATGGGTGTTATATCATTTAAGGATATTTAGTTTTAATAGGAGTTTGTAATTTTAAATGCTCTTATGATATAGACATTTTTCAGTTATTTCAGTTTATAGATATTTTAAGGTTATTTTTTACAGAAATAAAGTTTTCAGGTTTTCAGTTTATTCACACTCTGATTTTGGTATGGTTTGATCTCACTAAAGTTTTCAGGTGGACCAGTTGAAAATAGGCATGTTAAGATCACATTGCATAAAATTTCTATGCTACACATCCATGCTTGATCTTGTCATTAGTTGTATTGGTATATGTGATTATTGATGGGTCTAGTTACGACATATATAACGAAGGTCGTTTTGGTCCTATATTGATATGGTTAATGGACAATATTGATAAGGTGCATAAGATTTTGATAGCAAAATTCATGAGCTCATAAGGTATAATACACATTTATAAAGTTTCATATATAGCCCAAGTGGGAGATTGTTGGATCAAAATCCAATATATGGGCCAATATATTAAATAAATGTGAATTAAAGGCTATCAATAAGGTTGCCCAATTAAAAGTGATCAATTTAGGTTTTGAGCTTTTAATGCATCATTAAGTATGAGCCTCTTATGTGTAGAGACCAAAATTATAATTACTAATTTTATGATGGGCTAAATTGGTAATTAAGGATAATTGCTAGGGTTTAGCAATTATATAAAAGGGTTGTGGTCACAAAGTCAGTACGTACATTATTTTTCTGTTTTCCATCTACAGAGAGATTACAGAGCATTCTTAGAATGAGGATTTACGTACCAGACTTGGAAGATCATCAACCAAAAGACTCAAGAATCACATTCTATCAATGGATTCAAGTTAGCTTCCGCATCTTATTAATATTCTTGATGATTTGACATGAACGATCCTGGGTGATGATGGTTTTCATCACAATTTTATTCTAACATTAAAAGCATTCCTAATTAAAGGATAAAAAATTCTAAAAAGTTGGTACTATAATATGTACTTTTGCGTAAGGTTTAAGTTTTCTTTAAACATAAAAATGATACCCGTGGATAGACCATAGAAGTGTCCCCAACTCAATTTATATGTAAATAACTAGACTTCATAAATAAAAGGGATTTCTTTTTCATATGTGTATCATACATTTTGAGTTATCGAAAAAGTATAACTTGTATTTGAAATATAGCACCCTTATGTCTCTACATTTTAAATAAAGAAAATTACATGTTATGCACGTTTTACATGTGGCATAGCCTTTGAAATTTGTTTTTTGATTTGGTTCTCTGTGATTGGAAGGAGAGAATTTTGTCCCCAATAATTGCCCAAATAATTGACGAAGCTATATTGACAATATGAAATTTGAATCCTTTTTGACCTATAACTCAAAAGAAGGAACTATATAATTGTAAATTCCTCACAGTCAAATTACATATGAGAAATGCCAAAGAAAGAGGAATTTCGAAAATGTAAAAACACAAATATCACAAACACATTGACAGAGATAAGAAATATGACTATAATCTCAATTTAAATACTAAGCGGAAAGTTAAAAATTAATTATTATTTTATTTAGTTTTAAGAAGTTATCAATTATGTAATTTCCCCTTATTTTAAATTTTCTATTATTGTTTAGTTTCATATTTCTTTATTTTTAAATATGTGTTTAATTGCCTATCTATAAATAGGTCTTTTGTATTAATCGAGAAATAGTTGAATGTTATTTGATATAATTTCTTAGATTTTCCACTCTCTAATTCTCTTCTTTTCACTTCCCTCTTCTCTTTCTATCTCTACTCCTTTTCTTCTCACTTCCCTCTTCTCTTTCTATCTCTACTCCTAGATCAATTGGTATCTGAGCCTCATTCAATTTGTCCTCCTGATTTTTTTTTCCTTCTCTTCATACGTGAAATTCAAAAAAAAAAAAAAAAAAAAAAAACAAAACAAAAACAAAAAACCATACCCAAAATTTTCGCCCGTGCTTGCACCGCCCCCCGTCACGCGTCCCTCAATCCACCACCCTTAGGGTCAAGTGCTCCTTTCACAGATCCGATTAAGAACACAACTGCTGCTCCCTGTAGTCCTACATCACACAGAAGGAGGAGGAGGAGGAGGAGGAGGAAAGTTGAGAGGCGTGGGTGACTTCGAAGAGAGTTGAAGTGAGAAATCTGATCGGGAGGGAATTTGGAAGGATCTGAGAAGAACTCCTGAAGGTGAATGGCCTGATCGTCTCAGTCATCGTCGAGGAGGTCGTGGAGAAGCTTGAAGGCCGTCAATAAGTAGTTCTCTTATAGCTGGAAATTCACCATACAATTGCATGACGACGGCCTCTCTGCATCCATCACCAGCATCTTATAATCCAAAAAAAAACTTTCTGATTTCTCCAAGACGGCATGGACAAAGAACAACAACAGCAGCAAAAAGATCTTCTGTTTCACGGAGTGTGTTCGTCCTCCTCTAGGCAGATCAGCTGCCTCCAGCGACGAGTCTCTCAATCTGGTCCAGTCCATGGTCTTCGTCGGAGAGCACGATGCAGATTTAAGATCAAGCTTCACGGAAGCTTCATGACAGATCAAAACAGCTTGGTAGGTCCTCGGCCATGGCGGATCTTGTACAGTTGAGACATACCGAGGAGGAAGAAGAAGGAGGAGAGGGAGAGACAGGGGGAGAAATAAAGTGAGACGAGCGAGGGAGAAAAAAAAGGGAAAATGAATGTGAGAAGTGAAATAAATAAGAATTGTGGCACATCAAAATTCGTAGCATGAAAAAAAATTTAAGTTTTACAATTTATTGTATAAAAAAAAGTAAACTGTTTAAATAGTACTTGATCTATTAAAAAAGTGATTTGATAGTCCTAATTTTTTGTAGCTAAAAAGATCTCGAACAAAAAAAAAAGTGTAAAAAGACCATTTTAATTGGCGTCTGTCTATCTTCTCATTTTTGTTGACCATGTCTAAGGGACATTTGAGTAGTATCATAATGGCAATTTTTTTTTTTTTTTGGGGGGACAAGGATTTAGAAATAAAATTTGGTTTTTTTACCTTCCTTCAATCTAAGTTGTTCGGGACAAAATTTTCTCCCTTTGATCACAAAGAACCAAATCAAAAAACAAATTTTAAAGGCTATGCCACATGCAAAGGAATTAAAAAGATTGTTAAGATAGATGATTAACAAGGATTCTCATGTTTTTGCTCGTCTCCCTTAAAAATTTTACATACGTTGTGGACAAAAACTAGAGAGAGAAAAAAAAAAACAAATCAGAAAGATTAAAAAAAAAAAAAGAAGAAGACCTGAGTTTGTTGGGAAAAAAAAAAAAAAAAAAAAACCCAAATCACCGCACTCCGCCATCACAAACTTACCTCCGCCATCGTCCCTGTCCTCATTTGATGAGAGCTTGCTTCCATTTCCAACAAGTTCTACGATTCGAGTCCAACACTGTCGACAAATTCGCATGACCAAACAAACCATCGCTATCGAAGTCAACCCACGTTGCTCTCAACAACCATCTCCTTTCTCCCCTCTTGTTGTCGCGCCTAATTCTCTCCCCCTCTCTCTCTAGAAGCATGTTAAATAAGGATAAGAAAAAAAGGATTTCATTTTGGGTGATTTAGTGCTAAAAATTATTTTTTAAAAATGACTTTAAAAAAAGTTATTTTAGATAGATGGTTTTTTTTTTTTTACAGTTTTTTGACGTAAAAAAATATGTTTATTGAGCATGAAAACTGCTTTAGTTTTTTTTTCTTTTCTTTTCACTCTGTTGAGGTTTTTCTCTTTGTTACAGTTATTTTATCTTTTTTTTTGAAAAAAACTGTGACAGTTTACCTGCCTAAAAAAGAATATTTTTTTGTGTAAAAAAAATCATTTCCTCAATTAAGAATTTTTTTTGACCTTTTTTTCAAATTCTTCCAAAATTGAAAATTATTTAGCCGCTTTCGAGGAGGTAAGAGACAAGATGTTGAATTGGAGAAGAAGAAAGAAATTTTTTCTTTTTGTTGTTTGTTTTTAAAAATTGGTAGTTTATTTATTAAGGGATATTTTAGTCTCTTTTCAACAAATTAAGACCGTATAATTAGAACGTGATTGACAAAAGTGAGAAAATAAACGGACGTCAGTCAATTTAGGTTTTTAATATTTTTTTTGAGTTTAAAGTCGTTTCAACTAAAAAGAACCAGAACCATTGAAAAACTTTTTAAATAGAACAGAGGTTATAAAAGCAATTTGCTCCATATAAATTTAGGTCGAAAAAAAGATGATATATTGTGTAATTTTTTTAAAAAATAAAGATAAATTGGTTAAAAAGATTTACTACCTGTGTAATTTTCTCAAATACAAACCCCCCAACGCATACAGTTTAATGGGCCAATTTAGGGCCATCAAAAAGACCAAAGATGACAAAGGGGGTGCAATGCAAATTAACCAAGTCAAATACCTGCCTTCAAGTTTTGCCCGTGATTGCGGGGTTTTTGACGCTTTTAAAGGGTTTAGGGCTTTAGGCTCTACCGCTTCCGTTCCCTATTCAGACTCGGAGGAAAGTGTCTGAGCCTCCCTTTCCTCGAGGGACTTTCACCGACTTCTCTGCCCATTAGGGTTTGATCTCTCATGATCGCTAGGCGGCTAGGGTTTTGACTCTCGCCCTAAAGTAAACCTACCTTTTTTTTTTTTGCACTTTGCCTATTCATATACTACTACGACATATTTCAGTATTCGCCTATTTGATTGAGACCCTTCTGGGATTCCCGTTTTGTCATCATATTCATACATACACACCCAAAACTTTTCGATCTCTTTATTATCAATTTTGGGTGTTTCTTTAATTCTTTCCCTTCTGGGATTTCTTGATTTTCCTCAGAAATTCTTTCCAAGTTCTCCAAATCCAATTGGAGTTTTCTTGATTTTCTCCAGTTCAGTGGTTTTTTACACCAAATACCAATCTGGGTTCTTTACAATTCTTCGAATCCTAGCCATCTTCAATCTGGGTTTTCTTGTCTATTATCAATAAAGTTTTTGCTTTTACACAGATTTTCTCTTATCATTAAGTGTTCTGATCTTTGAGAGGATCATACCAAATAGTCGTCTTTTGTGTTTGTTTAAACAGAGTAGCTAAAGATTAAACTGGGTTTTACAGCATTTGAATTCTGAAAGATGAGTTTTTCTGATCCTTGTTCCCCATTTATGCCATCTTTGCAGTCCTACGCTCCGGGCAGCGATGCCATTAATATCTGGCCTCAATTTTCCATTACCAATGAAGATCAAAATTCTGATTTTGATCAACAGCCCCCTCCATACAAAAGAGCCAGGAATTCCGAAGAAAACCAAGCAAATTTTTCGCCTTCCACGCCTACGAATACTAAAATGATTCCACCGAGTGCCCCGGTCAATAAGGGCATTACCAACATTTTCTTTAAGACTCGCTTATGCGCCAAATTCAAAATGGGAATGTGTCGGAACGGTGAAAATTGCAACTTTGCTCACGGAATTGAAGACATGAGGCAACCCCCTGCAAATTGGCAAGAACTCGTTGGTTTGCGAGGCGAGGAAGACAGAGCTTCATCTGTTAATTGGGACGATGACCAGAAGATAATCCACAGGATGAAGCTCTGCAAGAAGTTTTACAATGGGGAGGAGTGTCCTTATGGGGATAGGTGTAATTTTCTTCATGAGGATCCTTCAAAGTATAGAGATGATTCGGGTAGGTTTAGGGAGAGCTCGGCGATAAGCATTGGAACCTCAGGACCGTTGGTGATTCAAGGAAGCGGGTTAGGAAATTGTGATGATAATAAGATGGTTTTGAACGCTGGTTCAGATCCATTAAGAGGAAATGTGAAGCCTGTGTATTGGAAGACAAAGTTGTGTAACAAGTGGGAGCAAACGGGTCATTGCCCTTTTGGCGAGAAATGTCACTTCGCTCATGGGCTTGCAGGTACTCAGTCTGCTCTGCATAGTAAGTTGATCGCTTTCTTGTTCTGGTTTGGATTTCAGAATTGATTTAGATGAGTAGGATTTGGAAAAACAAACGGAAGAAGTGCATTTCTTATGATGAATGGCACAACTAAATATTGATGCAAATATGTGGATTATCTTATTGTTGAACTTGGTGGAATAATGTTCTATTGAAAAAAAAAGGCTACTGATTTTTAGGACTCGTTTCCTGAGATTAAGTTGTTCCAGATAATCCTATGGTTGAAAACTAGTATTATGGCTGAACATTGTAATGATAATAATAATAATTGGTTATAAATGTAAGTTTGTGCTCATGAAAATTTGTTTAGTTTAGCTTAGTATAAGGAACCAATGTTAGAGAGATAGCCAACATTGTTGTCAAAGCGTCCACTTTCCCTGTTTTATGTGGTGGAGGGGGTGAATTTAATCCAAAATTTATATTTTCATGAGTTCTTGGGGGATTTTTCATATTATTATAGCAAATTGACCCTTGGCATTACTTTGATTGCTACTTCTGGTTTCTAATTTGGATGTTTACTGATATCAGAGTTGCAAGCTTCTTCTGGACGAGTTGAAGGAGAAGTTCTGAATTATGCCTCCGTTTCGACAAAACCTCAAGTTTCTGCTAGCGATTCGCTTCCAAATGCGACAACTGTGCCTGGTTTTAATGAAGATGCACAGGGTAAGAAGTACTTGTTAAAGTGGAAAGGACCTAAGAAGATCAATCGTATCTACGCCGATTGGCTTGATGACCTGCCTTTGGCGCACAATCTGCCGAGCAGGGCAGAGAGCTGAGTTGTGTTTCGAACTATGGAGATCATTTACCTTGTTGGTATTCTGTTGCCATGAGAAAAATTTGTGTCTTCCATGCATTCTCGTTCCTTCTTTTATATCATTCGTGGTTTGTTGATCAGGTCCTTGAGGTTCTGTTTCTTGGTATTGATATTATGAAGTTTTTTTTTTTTTTTTGGCTCAAATCTCTTCTTATATAGGCATTGAGATATAGGGTTGGAAAAGAACTAGATATTATTTTTTGAAAGCCAAATAAGAGTATTTGATATAGCAAGTGTGATTACTTAAATCAAGGCGAGTCTTTTGCTTGTAAAACGTGTGGTTTACCCTGGAAAATTTTTTGTTTTTAATATTAGCTTTGCAGCCAATTCTAGCCATTATCACCATTGCAATTTGGTGGACACATTTCTCCTTTTATATCTACTTTTCAATATCACCGTTCAAGAGGAAAATGATAGTTTACGGAGCATGTATTCAAAATGTTAGTTAGAACTAATTAGTTCTAATTAATTAGTGTAAAACTCTCAGTTGTTACAGTAAAAAGTAAAAAACTAGTGTAAAACTCTCACACGTTACAGTCTTAAGTAAGTTGTTTGAAAATGTGGTGGAAACCGTTAATTAAAACCACTTTTACTATAGCATGTGACAGTTTTATACTGTAGCAATTTTTTTTTTTTTTATTGTTACTATAGTTTGTGAGAGCTTTATACTGTTTATAACTAAAAAAGTGATATAAATTATGGTTCTCACCACCCTTTCAAACACCTGATTAGTTCTAATAACTCGTCAAATGGTTCATCAATTGGATAATCAATGGGACAGATTAAACAAAACATTGTAGCTCCAATGGGCTCCAAATAATGACCACAAGACAAACTTCATCTTCTTTGAAAGATAAATAAAAACCTTGTACCTGGTGAGACAATACTTTTCCAGGAGTACTGTAGTTGTTTATTTATGGCTTGGACTTTCTGATCCTCCTAATATAAAGTAGATTGATAAATGAATATTGATTATTAATCTGTTTCTCTTGAGTTTTTTTTTCACCCTAAATATCCTCCCTCTTTTTTTTCTTACGAATGTATTTTTACTCTCTCGTGGTTCTATTTCTTATTCCAGTTTTCTTTCTAAATTCTATCCCCTCCTTTTTCCTTCTAAGGATCCTAACACGATGTAGTGTCTCACTTCTCATTCAATCAGACCACGAAACCATGTGACAGCTCGCAGTTGATGCCATGAGCTGGCCACCAGATGCTTCGATCAATCCACATTTTCCCATTTATTCTTTAAATCGATCGTCCCATTCACAAGTATAGTAATCTAGAAAAAAAAAAAATGGAGACTTCTACATTGGGTACTAAAAAAGGTATATGCAAAATCAGTTTTAATCAAAACTTTTAATTGATATAGTATAAAGCTCTTATATGTTATAGTGATTAGAAAAAATGAGCTATAATATAAGCTCTCATATGTTACAGTTTTCAATTGAAAAGTTTCAATTCTAACCATGCTTCTCAAACACCCTAATAATCTACTTGTAGATATCTTTCAGTTAGATCTGAAAAACGATTTTGATTAGTAGGATGTTCAGAAAAAGAGTTAGAACCACAAAATTTTAACAACACATTAAGAGCTTTATATTGTTTATTGGAGTAAATGATATTGTTACACCCTAAACTATTTCTTTTCGTAAAGTACTCTTTTTTATATGTTGAGCTTCAATTTTTTCTTAAAATGACTAACTCTACCAAAAAAAACTCACATGTGAATTTCGTAATCAAAATTGCTCATATTTTTAACACTTATTAGCTATTGGATCTCAATTGTCAATAATTTTAAATTTTAAATATATTTTGTTAAAATTAAAAGTTCAAAGGATATTATGTTAAAAAAAAAACAAATAAATTAAAGAAAAAATTTCAACTTAATACTTTACATTACATCAAAATATAAGTTTAGTGTCTTTTATTTTAAAAAATTTTACATCAATACTTTAATTTTTTAAAAAAAACCTTTTTTAATAGGTCAGAGAGCTTTTTTTAATGTATGAAAAGATATAATTACTTTTTTTTTTATAGTTGACTAAAATTTTAAACAAAAAAACAAACACTGAAAAAAAAATCATCTTCTTCGTCTTCTTCTCTCTTCCAATCTCATCTAAAAGATTGCAGAACCACCCCAAAACCCTCCTCCTCTGTCTTCTTGGCTACTGCCAAGACCAAATCAGAGATAGATCATACACATACAAAGCCTTAATCTATATCAACCATATATCAGAAAATAGAATTCGGATTTCTGAGAATTCTCGTCCTCATCAACTTGACTGCATTCATTGAAATTCTAAAAACACCAAGAGCATACAGAATTAACACTACTTGTTATGGCAGTCTCTAAACGAAAAGCCCGCCGAAATTCTCCGATGAATAGGGATAATCTTGAAATGGAAAAAGGTATTGGAATTGGAGATGGATTTGATTGAGAAAGCAACACTGTGGTGAAATCCCTCTTCCTCTTCCTCGTCTATGGCGGCGGGCTGGGCTAGACGCGAAGGGAATGGGGGCAAAGGGAGAGTGGCCAACGAGCTTAGGGGCTCCGAAAGGAGTGATGGGGTGTAGGGGTGGGGTTGTCGGCTGGGGTTGGGGTGGTTGGGTACGGAGGTAGGATCGCGGGCGTAGGAGGGGGGCGGTGGGCAGGGGGGCTGACGAATGATAGAGCTGCTAGGTTTTAGGTTTCTTTTTCCTTTTTTTTTTCTAGTTTTTTTTCTTTTCTTTTCAAGAAGATGAACAAGAGGAATGAAGAAGATGAATAAGAAGATTGGGTTTTTTTTTTAGTGTCTGGCCTTCTGACTCAAAATTTTGGTCAATGATAAAGGAAATTATTTTTTTTATGTTTAAAAAAACTTCAAGATACTAAAAAGATGTTTTAAAAAATCTAATACCAATATAAAAATTTTTTAATTAAAAAATAATAAAATTATTTCGATATAACAACACAAAATAATAAAACAAAATTTTCTCTGATTTAAAATACAACGGTGTAATTCATTCTTGTTTGAAGTTGAAACTTCAAAAGTTTGAACAAAATCCACATCATAAATAACTAAAATAAAATGAAAAAAGAAAAAATTTGATGTGAATGGCTCGTGTGGTTCAAATATTTAAGTAAAATATTTAAATAAAAATTTAAATTTTTATAAAAAAAATATTATAATAAAATAATTTAAACTATAACTTAAATATTAAACCAAACGGTCCATTAAGGTCCTTCTCCCACGTCATCCACCGCACAACCTCAAAAACGTTTTTATGGTTGTCCCCAGTCAAGTACACGTGTCAACATTCCAAGCTTCCGCGTCATCCCATCCTTTCGTCTCTCCCTTCCAAAAGGAGCCAACCAACAAACTAACGATGGACACATAATAAGACGGAAGAGCCATGCTCTCTCTCCTCTCTCTCTCATCATCATCATCATCATCATCAATACTTTCTCTCTTTAAACACCTCCATCCTCATTCCCGAGCTCTCTCTCATATCCCCACCACAATCACCATGTCCCTAAGCCTCCGATCCCACGCCTTCGCCGGCAATCCCCTCAGGTCCAAGACCCCAAAATCCCGCGACCCATTTTCACCTTCCCAAGCTCTCGAAACCTTAAAAACACGCCTTTTGGAAAGTGCCCACGTGGCGGTTTCTCCGGATTACAAGGTCTTGCCGTTCAGGAAGGGGAGGCCTTTGGCGGCTTCCTCGGATGGGACTTGGAGATTGGGGTGGATTGGGTTGTGGGATTGCAAGGAATTGTTGGGTAAGTCTGGGGTTGAGATGGAAGGGGATTCTGTCATTTATCTGGGTTCGAGGGCTGAGGATGATGTCGTTTATTGGGCGGTTGATGTGTCTGAGGAGAGTGCTTTGGTTCCTGAATTGGGTGGTCAGAGATTCTCCTTTGTGGAGCTTAGGACGTTGATGGTGGCCACCGATTGGGCTAATGAGGATGTTATGGGGCAATTGGCTATTGCTGGCCATGTGAGTCTTTTTTTCCCTTTTTATTTTTGTTATTTCCGTTTTCGAAGGCCTCTTTTTTTTTTTTGTGTTTGTTGTAATTTGCTTCCTTTCATGTGAGTAGTGTTTTTTTTTGTTTTGGCTTGTAGTTGTCTATTGCTTCCTTTCATGATAAGAGACGATAATCATTGCATGACAGATATGAAACTAAGGTATAACTGGTTAAGGGTTAAAAGGCTGGGACAAATTTCTGATTTCAGCCTTACAAAATACTTAAATTTTGAAACGTATACTAGGATCATGGTTTTTGAGCTTCTCACGAGCTGGGACGTTGTTTGAATTTAGTTTTTTAAAAGTTAAAACCAATGTGTGGGCCAGCTCTTGTACGTTTTTTGGGAGAATTGTTAAACTAATACGCTATTAGAGGATGTGATCCTGAGTTTGAACCTTGCAAAAAAGTTGAATTTTAGCCCTTGTTTGGTAGAAGGAAAAAATTGGAAGGAGGAATAGAGATAGAGATTTATAGTGTTTTGCCACCGAAATTCTCTGCAGTACTCCAATTTTGATTTTTTCTTAAGTTGGAAAGATTTGAGTGAAGTTTCCATACTTATTAGGCTAGTATCAACTAGCTCTTGGAAGAATTACTAGACTAACACATGACCGTGGTTGGCTTTTTTTTTTTCCCCTTTTTCTTTACTTCTCGCATAGAAACCAGTTAGTTTATTCTTTAATTTTGGTGGTTTATCAGGCCAGAGCCTTGCTGGATTGGCATAACATATCAAAGTATTGTGGGCGTTGTGGAGAGAAAACAGTCCCCAAGGAAGCCGGGAGAAGGAAGCAATGCTCAAGTGATTCGTGCAGGCAGAGAATCTATCCTCGTCTTGATCCAGTATGATGACACATGCAACATTTTTTGTTCGAAGGGTGCTTCAGTTCATTTGCTTAGATAGACAACAATCTGATGCTTTTGAATTTTGATATTGCGTTCGACTTTGAGACTGATATTTCCTTGGCACAGGTTGTCATTATGTTAGTTATTGATAAAGAGAACGACCGTGCACTTTTTAGCAGGCAATCTAGATTTGTACCACGAATGTGGAGTTGCTTGGCTGGTTTTATAGAGGTGTGTGGCGTATTTTCTAGACAACAATGATGCGAAAATTTATTATGAACATCATGAATGCATATGTTCCAAAATTCAATTGATTTTGTGAAGCTAAAATTACTATTATGTCCTCACATTTTTACCCCTAACAGATTATAAAGTTACTTTCATGATCTAAAATACTGTTTTTTTTTCATTTTATTTTCTAAAATGTCATTGGAAGCAAGGCATTTCTTACCTATGTCATCTTTTTTTCTTCTTTTTAATTTGCTTTTTGTTGCAAATTTCAATAGTTTAGATCTTTCTACTGTACTTAGCCAGGGGAAAGCTTAGAAGAGGCAGTGAGGAGAGAAACATGGGAGGAGACGGGGATTGAAGTAGGAGAAGTCGTCTATCATAGTTCTCAGCCCTGGCCAGGTACTAAACCTCAACAAGTCTTTCCCCTAACTTGACTTGTGATTTTTATATATAATATATAACAGCTTTGCATACTCTTTTTCCCCCTTGTATGTAACATTTGTTGTCTGTGTTAATAATCTTATGAAGAGTGAATTCTGGGCTTCTAAGTTGCTATGTTAATATTATGCATAATAGAAATACAATGCTGTTACATGCTCTGTCCTCTCAATCTCTTGGAATTTTGAGTTGAATTCTGTACTGGTATATGGGAAGGTTTTTCCTTGGATTTTTGTTTCTCATTTGGCTCGTTCGCAGTTGGACCAAGTAGCATTCCATGCCAGTTGATGGTTGGGTTCTTCGCCTACGCAAAATCACTTGAAATAAATGTCGACAAGGAAGAGTTAGAAGGTAAAATTGCCCTAGTGTTTATAGTATTCACTGTATTAAATACTCTATAACTACCATCAGACTAATCCATAGGTTAACTTTAACTGAAATTTGTTTTGACTTTGTTTTTCCTTTCTTCTTCTATCTCCTTTTTTTTTTCCTTTGAGATATTGTGGTAGGTGGTACATTTTTCTTTCCTTTAGCAAATGGTTGTATTTACCAATAACGTAGAAATTGGCCACATTTACTGGGTAATTATATGATTTACCAATTAATTTAGTTTGTAAAATTAAGATTTACTAATTTTTAATAGTAAATGTGAAATTTATTTTAGTTCATACATATGAGATTAAAAAAAAGGCCTTTTTGTTATTTGTTTTAATTATCCCCAAATTTGCCCATTTTCTTGATTCAACAACCTATTGTTTCTTTTCATGAAAAAACAAAAAAAGAGCTTACTCAGCTTAGGGATTGATCAGTATTTTTTTTCTTTTTTTTCTTTTTTTTTTTCTGTAGTTTCTTCCATATGTGTTTAGTATTGTATTGTTTATACATCTTCTTTTTGTAGACGCCAAATGGCACAGTAGAGAAGATGTGAAAAAAGAATTGGTAGCCGCCGAATACAAGAAGGCCCAAATAACAGCAGCTGCCAAGGTAGAAAAGATGTGCAATGGAGTTGAAAAAGGACAGAACTTGGCTGCAGACATCAATGTTGAGAGCGGCGAACTAGCGCCTATGTTTTTCCCCGGTCCATTCGCGATCGCCCATCACCTCATTTCTTCTTGGGCATTTCAGGACGCAGTAGATGGTGGCAATTCTCATGTAAAACAACCCGTTGGTTCTTTCTCAAATTTGTAGCACGGCCACCGGTAATTTTTTTTTCAATTCTCAAGCCAGTCAAAATCCGGAAATTCTTCCTGTTCTTAAGTTGATCCTCCCTTTTCCATTATCATGGTAAGGCATTATTATTTGTTTGTTCATAGGATGATAGAGGATGGTTAGAATTACTATAGAAAATTTTCTCTTTTATTTATTCAATCAATTCATCCTTGTTGTAGGTTTTACATCTCTAAGATGGGAAAGAAGGCTTCCCTTTTTCCCTCCATGTTAAGTTGTTTCATCTTTTTTGTTGTTTCGCAGAATTTTGCACCTAGTTAATTGTTCATATATAATGTATTTGAAGTTAAATCATATTTGACAAAGTCTTATCTTTCCTTTTTTTTATTTTTTTATTAACTAATTCAGCTATATGCTGAGTTGAGTGTTGCTTACTGCTAGTATCACAACTAAGCTTGGCTATCATGGGCAGAACTAAAGGCTAATAATGCCTCTACATAAGTCCCAATATAACAATGGGAAATTCTATTTACACCCCAAACATTCCTAAAGGCATTTCGTAATAAAAATATTAATTTTAAATTTTAAAATTATACATTTTTAATAGTGAAGTCTATTATATTCCTTAAATGCTCTAATTGTACACCCCAACAACTATCTCAATATTTTTAGGAATAAAATGGACCTAATTAATATTGATTTTCTCCCCCTTTTTTTGCCTTTTTCTATTTATTGACCCTAGTTCTTCAAAATTTTCTCAATTTTCCTATGTATGGTTTGTTCTAGTTTGATCACCAACATTCAAAAAAAAAAAAAGATTGAGTTTATATTCTTACCTTTTCTACACATCTATAAGAACATTTCTTTATGCATGATTACATAATATTATAAAAGTTAAAAATCTTCTTAATCTCTTTGAATAATTAACGTGTGTTTCTTTTTCTTGATATTCATCTCCTGCACTATAAACACCATTCTTCAACCGTCTTCTACCTCTAAGTTTATTGCATATAGCAGGAGCCAGCAAAAACTAGGGAAGACGCCAAAAGACTAAAGCTATTTTTTGTTTTTTTTTTTTTTTCCTTCTACGACTGGAAATTTAAAAAATGTGAAAAATGTTTTTTGGTTGGTATTGTTTGGTGTAGCAAAAGCCAATACAGGGAGAAGACAGTTTTCTCTTCTTTTTTTTTTGGGAAATTGGCTTGGGGTGAGTCAAAAAAGGCTTAATGTTGAGGATAAGTAGTCAGCGTGATGATGAATACGAGTCTTTGCAGAAAAATTAGGCTTTTAAATTATTGCACGTCATTTGAATTCAAAATAAAGTTTACTTAATTGTTGGGGTGTACCGTGAGGGTATTTAAAGAGTATCATAGATTATTACATTAAAACTATATTATTTTGAATTTTAAATTTAATATTTTATTTTGGGGTGCCTTTAAGATTTTTTTTTTTTTATACAAGGATTGGGAGAATGCTATCATTTTTAAGTAGGATTTGACTCGAACGTTCAACCTATAATTAAAATGGAAGGACTTATAACCAACTAAGATTTAAAATATTGGGGGTTGCATAAAATTTCCCTATAACCATTTCATTCAATTATCACATTATTCTAATTGTTAAAGTCTAAATGACCATCATCCATGTTTTGAAGTATCAACACCTTTCTTTTCTTGCACAGAAACTTCAAAGATGACAATTATTTTAGCTTCACTTGTCTACGTGTGATTTGTTCTCACGCGCTTCAGGAACATTCTGTATTTGCGTGGATCATAGAGCAACGGCTGAGAGAATTTACAAATGATGAAACAAAAGAACATTTCCTTTTTACATAAATATCAAAAACAAAAACAAAAACAAAATCAAACCAAATCAAACCAAACCAAAAACAAATGTAAAAACAAAAACAACAACAACAACAATAAAATGCAACAACAGCAGAATGAATCCAGGAATGATGATAGCACATGCCCTAATTAACGTTTGGGATTTCAAATTTTTATGCCGCGTCTCGTACCCCCACACAAAATATAAATATTTATAACAATGTACATGTCTAAAAAAACCATCTTAGGTTTAGAAAAACTCCCGTCTCTGCCGAGAAAAATTGAAGATCACACGAGCATATTGCAAACCATCTATGCAATGCAAGTCAGAGCGGAGTCAATTCTTCTATCGTAAGATCCATTGAGGATCATAGGATCCTTTTCTATCGGATAGAAAGGGCTATTGTACTCTAAGTAATTGCCCCATACATGCTATATCTATCTATATGAAGAGAAAATCATGTAACGAAGGAGATTTTTATTTGTATAAATGCTACTTTGAACCTCGAACGAGCATGAAGAAATTAACGATGCTTCATTATCTTTTGAGTTGTTCTGACTTGTATGGCCCCTCTTTTTCGCTGCCCATTATCAGATTCCATGTGCATTCATCTTCAAAAGTCGTTTCTCTTTTCTGACTTCTTAATTTGGCTCCAGGAAAAGGAATTATCAATTAGAGCCATGTCTTGTACACACAGGAAGTTTTAGTGACATCTGCAAAGCATGCTTGGAATTTATTAAGACTACCAACGAAGGCAATGAGGCTAAACTTTCGCATGATCAATCATATTTTCCTTGGATTTAACCCATTTTATAGTTGACCTGGCCAAAACATCCATGGGGTCAGTACATCTCTTAAGAAGAGGATCATCATAAGGAAGAAGGCCCTGCATTTCATGAGAGGCAATTATGACAGTATTTACACCCCTTATCAAAAGAATTTGCACTGCTATTTTTAAGAGATTCCTGGCCCCTTTCACATCCCCTCTCTTTACTGCTTCTGCTGAAGGAATCACAACATGCTCCATTGTTCCTTTATCTGGCAACACAACCTCAAAGCCCTGCACATTGATTTAAAGTTCCTGATGAGGAATTTAAAAAAAAAAATTATGATTTATGGTGATGTTTATCTTATTAAGACTATTGGGGATGGTTAAAATATTATGTTTATCTTATAAATGGACCTAGTAATTTTATTTCACTTTGAATCTTGGTGATTTATTGAATATGCAGATATCCTCTCTTTCTCCTCTCTAAGCTCTCTCTCTCTCTCTCTCTTCTTCTTCTCTTCCTTTATCTCTCTTTCTTTAACCTATCTAGGTCCTACATCAGTTCCACTCGTTAAAAAAAGTTACTAAATACAAGAGAACCGAAACCACTTTCTTCATACTCCACTTTTATGGTATTTTCTCCAAGTTTTTGTACCATAGGCTGCTAGTCATTACGTAGTAATGGATAACCATCCAACATGCACACCAGAACATGATTGTTGAGTAATTCCCAGAACATGTAAAATCTTAACACTATTTTGTTTGATTCGAACCAGGAACCTAACACTCGAATGCATGAAAAATTATCTTTGCCCTGATCGGAAAAACAACAGTACTTGAAAAAAAAAAACAAAAAAAACAAAATTTAACAATGTTACTAACACTAGGAAGCTCAAAAAATGTCACTTGAAATGTCCGCAATGTGGTCTAAGTTAGTGTTAGTAAGGTTGTGAAATTGTTTCAAAATATATGTACCTGACTCTGTAGCTTATCTTGATATATTGCAGCCACTAGAGCTGCATTGGTGGCAAGAACTCCAATCCTCACATCACTACCAACTTCAAGAGGCTTCAATTTTGCCTCCAAAAGCTCCTTAGCCACACACTCACCAACATGAAGGAAAGGCAGAGAACACCCTTCAGATATCTCACTGTGCCAAAAACACGAAACATGGCAAGGCATGACTATGCAGCCTGCACCTGACTGCTCAAGAAACACCCTTTTGCTCCTCAAGCTCTCGACAACTGCACCGAAACCCGATTGGATCTCAGAAACCTGGCTCTTGAGTAAATGAAAAGAGCTTAGCTTCATTTGCAATGTTGAGTCACTGCAGACGACGAATGGTGGGCAAGTTCCACACTTAGAGCCCCACCAGACAAGCTTTTCCAAGAAAATGAGAGTGGATAACGCCGATACGCCTCCAATGATCCCAACGGTGTTTGGCTGGCCGAGAAAATGATTCGAGGCCACTTGACATCTTTGCATGCCTGATGATGAGCTAGAAAACTTGTTGTGTTCTGGTGAATTTCCATTTTCATCAGTCTGCAATAGGACTGAAGATACTTGTTGTGGTATCACATATTGATGATGATTTGGTCTTCTTCTGGTTCTGAAACAAATCTTGTCTTTTGTTACAAGACCAAGAAGAGCAGATGGGTTGCAAAGTGTGTGGAGGGACATTTTCATGACCCCATCAAACATGCCTTATTAGGAAATATCTAAAACCTTCTTCTATCTCTCCTACGAAACTCGGTTTTTTTCAGAACCAATTAAGCCTATGATCTCTAGAAACCTTGGAACCCCATGAGCTATATTGTGTGTTTTGCCAACAAAAGCCAAGTGATTCAGGTTCTAGTGATAGAACCCACCTCTAAAAATAAAAAACATTCATGGGTTTCGAATAAGAGATGTTGAAGATTCCAATATAAGCCCTGAACCCACAAAACATGGTGAGCAGTCTTTTTCAGTGCCCAAGTTGCATATTGACAGAGACACGTGTCATAAGAAGAAAATATGTGAGAGAGATTACCATATCTTCCAAACTTTCAAGTCATTTTACAGTTGGGTTTTACCAGAGCCTGGCACTGCTGTCCCTTAAAATTTTGAGAACTTGAGAACTTGACATTTGCCTCTTAAATTATGTTTTTAGGCACCAATGATCCCTTCATTCAAAAACTGAATCACTACATTAAATAATTTGGTTGCTGTCTGTTAATTTACCAATTTATCTCAAAATCTAAGCTGTCGAGAAGCGGGCAATAATAATTTTATATTCTAACACTTTCTCAGCATGTAGACTGAAATCCGAAATATATTAGAGTATAATGGTAAAGAGTTTGAACTCAGGACCTCCTGCTTTAATACTATATTATTTACTAATTCATCGTTAAAAATTTTAGGAGGTGAATCAACAATAGTTTTATATTATGACACTTTCTCGATTGACTTTTATTGGTTTCAAACTGCCGCTCTTGTCCTCTGAATCAACCTTCAAAATCTGTTGGCAATTTGATCTTCCGACCAACAGGATTTAATATTGATGTGGCACCTCCAATTGGCCGGCAATAGTCGGTTTCTTGTGTGCCGGCGGGTTATACCGGTTAATATTAACAATTTTTAATTTGATCAAATTTTAAGCTGAAATAAGCCATCAATAAATAATAACGCAACGTCCTCAATGCCTAATAAAATAATTCGGAGATCAAAATGTCATGGGGCATAAGTTTTTAAGTGTGTTAGTCTTTTACCATGTTACACGCCTTAAAACCAAGACCCCTTGAAGCCCAGTAACATTCTTTAAGAACATAGACAAAAACAAGAACTTAACATCAGAATTGAAATTTCAACCAGGAAAGGGTCCCTTAACAGTCCAACTTGGTATGGCTTTATACAAGCAAAAAATAATAATAACAACACGTTTGACAGCGACTGCCCAATGATGAAATGTTAGGTGGAACCCACTTTCTTTTTCTTTTTTTTTTTCCTGGAAATGGTATCATTTTCAACGGTTCATAGCTAGATAATACAAAGCAACTTTTTTGAGGGGGAAAATTCCATATAAAGACAGGCATTGCCTCGGCCTGAGCTATTTTTTGTCCCTGTCTGACAAAAGAACAAAATAGGAAAAAAAAAAGAAAAGCATGTGGCAGCTACAGTAGGTGACTGTCAAGTGCAAACATTCTATTATGGAGCACCAAAAATGTTAAAACAACCCAGCAGGGAGGTGACCAGTGGGGGCCCGCTCTACTGCAAGTAATGGGGCAGCTGTCCTGTGGGGTTACATAACATTGTTCATGGAGTAATCCAACACTATTTTCTAGATTGGATCTAACTATCATGTAAGTTATGGGTTTTACTCTGATGAGGGTGGAAAAGGCTTTTCTTTAATCATCAATAGTGAGCTTTTTATAGCATATATTTTTAAACGTTAAATCTAGTTAAAATAAAACCGATAGAATCTGATATTAACATATGTAAGGGATTAAATTTGCATTAAATAAGTAGTCTTTCAAATTGGAAACCAATTCAATTAGATAGTAGGTGAGCAGAGAGGCCGAGGGAGATATATGTGAGTGGGTGCACACTCTCCATTCATATTTGAAATTTCAATTTTTTATCCATAATTTTTGTGTAACATTTTTATTATGTTATCAAAATTATAAGTGTTTTTCACTCAATAGTTGAAAATAATTTTTTTATCGAATAAAAATTATGTTGGACATTTTTTTTATGGTACTCCTACCAAAAATTATATCTGGCTCTGTCACTATAAGAAAGTACATGTATTCAAATGTAAAATATACACCATATAAGACTTATAAAAGCATTCTATGAGTCTTAAGAAAACCATGGACCCAAGGAAATTAAGAAATATTGGTTTTTTCCCTCTACCACTTAACACCATCAAAGGACTCTTGACCTCAAGCTCAAGTATCGAAGTATTAAGAAATATAAGAGGACTTAACCATTATAAAACAAGAAAATTCTCTTGCTAAAACCATAGACGATTGGTATGCATTATTGATCAGAGTGGACCCAAGGAATCCTTTTGATTGAGCACCTCACCTATAAATAGAACACTTGGTTTCACATTTTTGTATGCTGCTTATTGTTCAATCCTATAATTCTTTGTCTGACTTGAGCGTCAGAGTGTCCATGATCCGACACCCCACGGAGAAAAGCAACTAAAAGCAATGAAAAACCACAGAGCATGTAAAAGAGCATTGACGTTAAGAAATCCACTCCGACACTTTTTCTATAGCCTTTTTTTGTTCTTTTAAAAAATAATAGTAAAGACCAAGAGTTCACTCCGCGTGATGATCCTCTCTACAAATCAGTAACTATGTAAGCCAGTGGCACTTGTTCTTTCTTCTCCTGTCTCTCAATAGTGAATCACACAAGAATTACAAAGCTAACCCTAAATATTTGAACTTTTGAGACTGCTCAAATTAGGCACCCAAAAAATAATAATAAAATAAAATTAAATAAATAAATAAAGAAAAACCCTATAAGAGATCTCCATCCGTGAACATCCACAGAAAACAAAACGTCTTAATCAATGACTTAACCAGTGATCCACTTGTGGTCTACGAGGAATACTTGCATTGGCTCGTCCTAAATTATTCAAAGTACTGTTTCTTCTCCAACAACACCTATATCAATTAGATCAAGAAATGTGGAGACACCATTTCAACGGCGTATGATTGGCTTTTGAGGTGGCCACAGCTTGAAAGATGTTTTTGCAACGTCAATTTAGCTTCACCATTGGCAGATGAAAGAGCATATCCTTACGAGCACTTATATATAACTTCATCGGATTAAAATCCCGCTACTTATAAAATAATAGACCTCGACCTAATAAACAGTGTACCTATTAAACTGAAATCCTCTACTTTGTAATTAATAGAGTTTTATTCCATAAAGTTGAAAATGATCTTTCTATATTACATGTGAAACATTTTATGTGAGTGATGACTTGAAGATCCCCCAAAGTTCTAAGCTCATAAAAACTACAAGGTTGTTATTGATCAAAAGTTAAAAGAGTTCATTATCTATTTTCAAACCAAGCTTGTATATGTTGGTATGATAAGTTTATTATAATTAATCTAATTTTGAGATTCTAGGTGTCTTAAAGAATGATTCAAACTAATGTAACGCCCCTATATGGGGGTTAACAGTTTTTAATGAGATAAAATAAAAATAAATAATAAAAGTAAAACCTTAAAAATAAAATTTGCCCGGGACTTAAATGAAAACTCTCAACTCAAAAATAAAAATATAACGATAAATAAACCACAGTTTTAAATGTAGCACCTTAAATTTAATAATATAAACTGTTGTCATCATCATTTTAACCCTCAACACATTGTAATACAGTCACAGAAAGTAACAATTGATGCTTACATTATCATGAAGAACATTCTCAACGATTGAAGCAGTCCCAATGTAATATAGCTACATCACTTCCTCAACTATATTTCTCGTAGCCACCTCACACTTAGTGAGTCCTGAAAAGATATAAACATAAGGGAATGAGCAACACTATGCTCAGTAGAGAAAGCCATTACTCACCTTTAGGTTTTTATCATTACCACATTAAAACCTGCATGGTTAGTAAGTCACATCATATTCCAGATTATGAGGTTTATTATGATCACATCTTATGGATACCGTAGTTAATCATTACCAAGTGTCATAATTACACATTTATACAAATATTACCAATCATCATTGTTCCTAGGTATCCATGTTAAATTGAGTATCACTCAACTCATCGAAACTCAAATGGGCGCACTTGATCACCCTATAAACATTCCAAGGGTGTTCCGGTGAGGGGACATCAAGCCCCGAGTCCTCACCAAATCGATTCCTGTACAGTGTGTTCTGGGACTTTCAACCCAAGGAAGCGTCATCACCTTCCCCCTATTTTACCTTTTAGGGTATTCATGCCCAAGGACGTAATCGCCGCCCTCTTCATGTCTCATCATTTCTCTATATTAAATCATTATTAATAGAGTCAGTTTTCCTAACCATGCTTCTCAATTTATAACATGTGTCAATTCATTATGTTCCTCGCCGTACAATACAAGACGAGTCCATGTCATAGTTTCATATGTGATAATCATATAATATCAGTTCAACATAGATATATATATATTGCGGCAAAACAATCAATTTTAATTCTATAAAAACCTCACAAAAGATGAGTAATAGAATCCCTACCTTTCAAGCTTATCAACAATCTCTTAATCCTGGAATCAATTAACGTTAGCTCCATACTCCCTTGATCCTAAGGCGTGCATAAGGACAATTAAAACTAAAGCACAACATACAACTACATTCATAAAATTTATTTTAATTTAATCTTAGAATTTCAAGAAATAACCACTGCCCATAGAGGTATTACAAAGTTTAACAATATAAATTTTCTGTCTAGGGCATATACACTTAGACTTCATACATATGCTCCAAAATAGCAACAAACATATACTTAGGTTTAAGAACGCAAATTTGAATAATCCTTTAGTATAAAAGAAAATTTATAAATGAAAGACTAAATTTGTTCATAAGATTCTAACCTCGGATTATGGTTAGTTGGAAGCTTGAAATGGCTTCAAAACAGGTTCCTTTACTTCGGTATGACTGAAATTCTTGCTCAAATGGAGGTGATGGTGGCTGATTTTTATGGCTGCCTTGAAGAAGTTCTCTAAGTATTTTGCTTCAGCAAAGAAATGAGAAGAAGAGTGTGGGAACCGTGGAAGAGAAAGGAAGAAAAGATGAAGTCTTTGAAGAGAAGTGATAGAAACAATTATAGAGGAGACATGTTGAAGCATGTCACGGAGGAAATAAAGAAAATGAGGGTCAAGAGTAGTTGGAAAAGATATCCTTATGTCTCATCTAAAGACTTTAACACACATAATGCCAATATGACATTTTTGAGATTTATTAGAAGTTCTAAGGCTTTTTAGTAATCATACTAAATAAATATAGGAGAATTTTAGAAAATTTAAAAATAGATAAAAATAAATATTATAAAATAAATTTAAATGAAGCAATTTTTTTTTTATACATTAAAAATTAATTTAATTACCTCAATACCCGTTAGAAGAATAACGGGTGTCACAACTAATAAGAATGAACAGCGAGCGAAAAAATATAAAAAATATCCCTAAGTTTTAGCTAAAGACAACATTTGTCCTTTGGTTTTTTAAAATTCAAAGAGTGTCCCTTATGTTTTTCAAACTATTCAAAATTTTTTTAACTTTTATGTAATGCATTACTTAAAAAGACAAGTATCCCCTTAGAAATCAAGGACGACGATCTTAATAAAACTACAACCAAACCATTAATACTTGGAGAGTGGAAAAGTAAAATCAACTTGTGATCAATTCTATATTAGCCAATATCTTTTGATATATACTTGTGATATTGAAATTTTATTTGGAAATATATTTTTTATTACAAAGTGAAACCAACTTATTAGAAATACCTAATACAACTAACATTACTAAGTTTTTATTCTTCTTTTTTTTTAAAAAAAAAAAAAGTTTCACTTTCTTCTTCAAATGAAAGGAAAAACTTACATCCTTCAAAAAAATTCAAATGGGTGTTCAAAATTTCATTCATATTGGTGGTGAATCCAAGAAGGAGTTTGGAAGCTAATATAACCCAACACATATTTTAAATTGTGTTCATACTTCAGGTACAGTTTGGTCATTTAAAAAAACTAAAGTAGAAAGTTAAAAGTAGAGATGGCTTTTATGTGGTTTGAAAAACATAAGGGATACTTTTTGTATTTCAAAAAAATCAAGTGTAAACGTTGTATTTAACTAAAACTTAAGGTTACTTTCTGTATTTTTTCTGCGAGAGTTTTACACTGTAACTCACTTTGCTTTTACACTATAGCTTATGAAAGTTTTACACTGCATGAATCAGTCTCCTAGACACTCTTGTTGATTTTTGAGTTTAACATGTGTTTCCATATTTACCCTCCTGCAATTCATTACGAAGGAGAAAAAATATTAAATTACCAAAAGTAAAGGTGTTGCTACTCATTATTTGTTCTTTCTTTCAGATAAATCATTTGGAGTGTGATTAATTTTGAAATATCTGAAATATATATGATTTGATTGTTGAAAGTAATATAAATTATTTTGAGTTTGTTCAACATCTTTTTGTAACCTTTTTTGTCCTTTTTATGATATCATGTTGAATAATCACTTCCACTTGCCACTAATAAAATCTCATGGTCTACTAATATCAGGTGGGCAGAGACATGCCATTGGCAATTGGCATCCATTATTCAAAGAAATCACATGGCATTAAACAAAAGCACAGCCAAAGAAAATCTGCCATTGTAAATGCTGACTGTAGAAGAAAGAATCATTTTTAATGCTTTAGATTGTGACTTGTGAATTATAATATAACTCATTAAATTCTTCTATCATTTGAAAAAATTTCAGCAAGAGCATGATATTAGTAATAAATCAATATTGTGCTGGCACAAATAATCTGGATTTAGACATAAAAAAGGCTAAAACTGAGCAAAACATTATTAATGAAATAATCATACCATCTCCGATATGCCACTCTAATCACATCTGTTGTTATCGCTTTGCTTGTACCAACTTTGCTAGTTGGACATTTGAGATAGGTTTTATTATTATTATTATTATTATTAGTAGTAGTAGTATTAGTATCATTATTATATTATCATCATCTAATGGAAGAGCTAAAATTTTGATTTTTAAAGTCTAAGTCAGGACATATGCCACCACTCAGCTAAGCATGGCTCTACTACAACAGCGGCGGCGATGTCATTGTGAAAGTGGGATTGTCAATGTATTCTTTATTAAGGTATTTGGTAAATGGGTTCGACCTTCGCGGCCCCTACCAACACGACAGAATCGTGACCCCAAACTAGGACTATGATGGAGTCGATACCCATGGTTATACGAATCTATCGCAACGCAATTGTGCTCTAACGAACCCCATATTGCCACCTTAGGGGGATCGTGACCTCCGTCAAGGTCGCAGGTGGAAGAGCAACAGTCAAGCGCCTAGGCATTTGTGAAAGTCTTGATCTTCGTGCAACCTCCATCTGTCCAACTCGTGACGAGAATAGGCCGGATCTACCGGATCTTCCCAATTGCCGCGATTTGTGGTTGTCGAGAGCTATATCCACCCACCGAGACTCGAGAAATGGGATCACCGGTGACCCAATACTTTCTGTTTCAAATGTTTTCTTAAGGTGCTTTTTGGGTTTTTTAGATTTTTAATTTTAAAAATCAGGTATATTTGGGCTCATCTAATCAAAGATAAGCTCTTTTATTGATGGTCATTAGATTTAGGTCTGATAGTACAAAAAAGTTTTTTATGAATGAGAACTTTTTATGGGTCTTATTGTAGTTTCTCTCTTCTTATATTCTATGAATTCTTTTTTTTTTTATTTTTTGGAGACTAATGATATTGTCTTATTTTACTATATTTGTCTAAGCCAAACAATTAAATCAACAGTGGTTTTATTTACACCATTTTTTGTTTCTTTACACCCCTTTTCAAAATACACCCCTTATAATTTTAAAATAGCTAAAATTACTTATTGCACTTCTTATAGTTTCAAAACTACCATTAAGATTATTACTTCATTTCACCTCATTTTTCTTTTCACACTCACTATTTTTTATTATTTTTATATTTCATATTTCATATTTCACATTTCTCTTTCTCTTTATTTTTATTATTTTTTTGCTGAAGAGTTAGGCATGAAATGTTTTTATTTATAAAGGAAATTTTAATTTAAAAAATCATATATCTACTAACTATGTTTTCTAAAAATATATTATTTATTTATTTATTTTTATTATATCTATTAATTTAACTAAACAAGCACTTATCATAAATGCTACTTTATTCAAACAGAAACTAAACTATGAATGAAATATAAAAAAAATATTATTTTTTTAAATTTTTTGATAAAATAGAAATCATATAATTTTTTGGAATAATCATGGAATGGTGCAAATTAGGGTCTTGTCATTATATACAAGAGTGTGTGGAAAGAAAAAAGATATATTATTAGTTTCCATTTATCAAAAAAATTAATTACATAATTAGGTCACTTATAATTGTCTTTTTTGTCATTTTATTCAAGGATTTCTCTGCAATATGAAAATTTATCTTCAAGAGGGGTGTGAAGAGACCAAAAGGGTGTGAATAAAATCGCCTATTAAATCAGGATATTTGATTAGACATTGAGTTTTAAAAAAATGGATAATCTTCATGCTTGAGCTAAACTTATGGTGATTTATGTCCCACTTATTTAACGGCTTAAACTATTTTCAATGCAAATATCAATGGCAATATTACACTTGCCACTAAAAGGTATAAAAATAGCAGATTTAATATGTTATTCTATTTTATGCTCAATGCATAATACTTTTTAAAATGACATATTTGTCTTTCGTCATAACTATTAAATCTTGAACTTGTAAAAGTAAACTTTACTATTAAAATAATTATAAAGTAAAAATGGTGTCATTATTAAAGCAAAGAAATCAATCTATCAACTAATAAAAATTAAATGCCAAATTTTTCATAAAGCTTAGCATATAGCAAAATTAGCATTAAAAATGACATAGCATTAGAGAGTTTTTTTTAACACTCAAATACTAAATTTGCCATTAGTACATATATTTAGCGTTGCATTCGGAGATGCTCTTATGCCTATACTTTCATGTTAACACTTATATAAACATATTGGCCCCGTTTGTTTTTGTTTTCAAAATTTTTGAAAATATTTTTATACGTTTTTTGAGGTAAAAATTTTAAAAACACTCTCAGTCTCATTTTTTAAAAGAAAAACATTTTTAGTTGTTTTGAAAATAATACCTAGTGGCCCCATTGTGTTCGAGTTTGAATGTCTAGACAAAAAAAGTTAATGCCATGTTTGTATTTATGTGTATATGTACCGTTTCATACGTAGGTGAACAATGAAACCAGCCACAAATATCAACACAAATTGCTATCTCCACTCTTAGATTAAGAACATTGCAGGAAATTTAAATATAGACTTATATGATCATGCCAAAATTATAAGAGTGTTTGGAAGAGTGGTTCAAACCAATGATTTAAATTGTAAACAGTGTAAAGTTCTCACATGCTTCAGTAAAAAAGTTATTGTATAAAGCGTTTACATGTTATAGTTTTAAATCTAAACTAATAGTTTAAACTACTCTTTCAATCACCGTATGCGATGCCATTGACATTTAACCCATTAAATTGCTAGTGTTTTAGTTGGGAACGGTTCGAACTCACGATCCAAATGGATTAATTATTTCTTTGTGGGCATATGTTTATTGTTGAGCTAGAAATTCTATAGAAAAATGCTGCTCTATAAAGATTCATATAATTTCTTTAATACTATAAATTTTTTACACTCACTTTTTTTTCCACTTAGATATTGACTTCAAAGGTTGCGAAGAAGGGCATCTTTTTTAATTTTCTGCTCTCTTTACCGACATGATGTTGATCCACTAGGATTAATGGACTATATATGGCTCATGTTAGTAAAACAATTGGGCTGACCCAATATTTTTCAATTGATTGATTTTTAAGAAAAATATTCGTAATATTGTCTTAATATTTTTCCCAAACTGATTGGTTTGAATATAGAATTATAGCTTTAGTAAAGCTTAAAGTAAAAAGTCTCTCATTGGCCATTGCTGATTTTTTTTTTCCCATTTTTGGTAGTTCATTGGCCATTGCTGATTACAAAATGAACGATGTGGATTACACAATTTGCTGGCCATTTTGAAACATAAGAAAGCCAGGGTGTTTTCTTTTTTGGATCAAACTTGGGCTGGGCCGAGAATCGAGCACATAGCACCTTTTTTTAGGCAGGGAGTGAGGCCCATGCCTAAATCATAATTTTAAGAGAAACTTACAAAAATGCTTCTAAAATGTCATAATTTATCAAAACTATCTTCCAACAAACTACTTATTAAAACTACATCTTTGTTAAAAATTAGTGATATATTAAAAATCTAAATTACACTTCCTTCTCATTCTCTCATGAGAAACCCTCTAGAATCCGTTAGATTCCATCTCATAACTCGTCAGGTTCTATCATAGAATCCATTAGGTTCTGTCTTAGAACCCACCGGGTTCAATCCCAAAACTCCCCAAAACAGCCAGTTTTAACACGGAACTTACCAGATTCCAACATGAAACCCACCACCAGATTTCGTTCAAAAAATCACCAAAACCATCATATTTTGTCTCAAAACTTGTTAGATCCTACCAGTTTTCATCCCAAAACCTGTCAGGTTCATTCAAATACTAACAGCAAATAAAAAAAAAAAAAAAAAACATAATAGCTTCAAATGTTCTCCCTGCCGATTGAAAACATGTCCAACAAACCAAAAACATATAGATGCAAAGACGCTTATGTGATATCAGTAACCTTTTATGCTATTTCAAGAACTGAAAGAACAAAAATGCCAAGCAAAGCAGAAAAATACCAACAAAAAAAAAAACAAAATAATCCATTCAAATACCAACAAACAACAAATTAAAATCTCTGATCAATAATCAAATAGAAGAGTCTAGCAAAAGCACTTCAATAGAAAAACGAGATCTACCATAAGTGTAATAGATTGTTATTGTAAAGTAAAAGCAAGAACTCTAATTAGATTTTAAAGAATAATGAGGAAGTTGAACATGAGAATTCATTTGCTTTCTAAGAAATCGCAGGAAAACAAAAAGGAAGGCACCATTAGGGCAGATCTGTAGAGTCGGATGGATATTTAGATCTTTTAATTTTAGTATTATGATTTAAATTGTAATTTGAGTTAATATTTGGCTGCGAGAGTTTTTAAAATTTAAGTTAGGAACAAAATTTAAGCATATGTTTGGTAACAAAAACTCTTAACTTTGAAATTGTTAAAACCCATATCCTTTTTTTTGAGTCAAGCTTTATCTTCCATATTTTCAAAGCCAATCAATATGAACTTCACTGATCAATACTTTTGCTATCTTTCAATGTAATATTATAATGTTCTCTCTCGTAGGGGGAATGGACGATAAGACTGACAGCTCAATGCTATCGATACTCAACTAAGACAAGTTGGTGGACATCATTGAGGAGCAGCTGGACGGCAATGAAGAGAGCTTCGAGGAGGCGATCGGCGCCAGGCCGGATGTCAGCGATGAGCCAAGCCACATGGGATACTCTTTCCATAGCGAGCGCCACCTGCTTCGGCGGCGCCTTCGCCATCATTGAGCTGGCGGAGTTAGACTAAACGGTGACGTTTTGGATTGCCGTCACCAGTGGAAGTTTTTGCCGTCGCTGCTCTGTTGCAGAAGCACCCATGGGAGTTGGTTGATGGTTTTATTGCAGGAGCAACGGTAAAAAAAAATCTTGGAGAATGAGATTGCACTATAGCATATGGTTTGATATCTCAAGAAAACAGCTCCAAGGTGAACTCTGAAAAATGGATTTAGAGGTCTCAAAACTGAATCACAAAGATTTAGAGATTTAAAAACACCAAACAGGTATCCAAAGAATTTAATAGACTCTAAGTCCTTTGAGTCCTCGTAGTATCTAAAACAAATAGGGCCTTAGATTTTTGAATTAGGGTTTCAAGATTTAGATCTAGCAAAATGAAGGGCAAATAGTAATTTTGATTATTATTGAAAAAAGAAAAATAAGAAAAGGGGAACTTTTGAGAAGATAAATGTGGGAAGATAATTTGAAAAACTGACTCACTTAAAGGGACATTCTGTCTAATTTTCTCTAATTTTAAGCACGTTGAACTACACGACATGATACAACAACAAAAGAGAAAGAGAGGTAAATAACATTTTTTTCAAACTGTTTTGAAGTATCACATTGTAAAATATCCGAAGTGCATATTTTCTAGGTGAAAATATTATTTATTAGGGAGTAAATAAACTAATAAATATGATGTTCCCTTAAAAAAATATATAATATTTGCTTCAAATATCTTTTTCTTTTTTAAAAAATTACTTCAAATATATTAAAAACTGTTATCTACTGTTTTTAAGCTGAAATAATTCTAGGAGAATTTTTATAAATACCATTTTTTATCTTTTAAGATTTATTCTTTATAAATATCTTATATATTTGTTTATGGTATAACTTAATATATAATATAAATAATAGTATAAAATAAACTTTTAAAATATGACATAAATAAACATATCTTATAAAAGTGCCACGTACCATGTAATTTTCTCCTAATTCTATTTACAACAATTTTCGTTATGGCAATTGAGTCTTGGTTGGCCCATGGACCGATTCGCCTAGTCCATTACCCAATATAGAACGACATAAAAGGCAGGTGAGTTAGAGAAAAACTACTTCCATTGAGTTGGTATTCAGATAAACCATTTTTTTAGGGACTTCAAATACACCATTTTGATGCAGCGGAATTGAGAAAATTTAAGCCAAAATAGGTGGCTAAGGAAAAAAATTCCAAAATTGGAGAGAAACAAATTAACTTTAAACAAATCACAAAATTAAAGCTAACAGTATAAACTAAGACAAGCGACAATGCAACTAAAAATAACAACTGTGATTGCTAAAACCTTCTGCATCACACCCACACCACAAATAACAATTATACAAGAGTAAATTGGATCACATTCACATTTTTATGTGTCTTTGTATTTATTCCATGACTTCTTTACGGTTTGGATTAATGCAGTGTTTTATTGACCTTTAATTAATAAATTTATATACACCGAAGGTTATGGTCTAGTGGTTAGGATGCCTTTGCTAGGCACCTCTCTTTGTCTACTCAGGTTTGAATCTCATCTCCTATCCTGGCTTTAGGGTTGCTACACCTGATCTTTTTTGTTTAGAAAAAACAAAAAACAAAAACAAAACTTTTTGCCCTTGGTATCTCTTGTAAGAAAAATTTCTCCCCTGGAACTAGACAAACAATTTTAACCAGGCCAAGCCCAACAAACAGATCATGTACATCACACACTATTCTTCTACGACGAATCAACCAATACAAAGGAGGCACGTAAAAGATCTATAAAGACACAACAAATACCGGTACGCATCGCATAATTCCTCTTCCCTGTAAAATTGAAGAAGAAAAACTCTGTTTATACCTTGCGCTGCTTCTTGGCATAGGCCATTCTTCTTCTTCTTCTTCCTCCTCCTCTCTTCCACTTAAAATGGCAAGCTTCTTCCAAAGGCTTGCTAAATCCACTCCATTAGCCTTCTCCAATGCCTTCGGAGCCCGACGCAAGTCCGGCCATGGAATCCCCTTCGGAGCTCTCGCCGCAATTTCCAGTGGATTCTCGTACTTGTACTTCTACTCCTCGCCGGAACTGGTAGCTAAAACGATGTTTTGATTATAATAAGAGTTCGGTGTTTGTTGGTTGATCGATCGGTCATTATATATGAATAAATATATATATATATATATATATATATATATATATATATATTTGTGGATGACGGCAAGCACTTGAGTGGATTTCTTGAAAAGTTTGCACTCGAACGCGGCTTTAATCTGTGGAAATGGTTGAATTGCGTTTCGTTTCTCTTGCAAAACTGAAGTAAATTTGACTTTCTAAGGTTCTTCGTAATATGATATAGGTCTTCTTCTTATTTGTTCTCATTACCATGTGGCTTACTTTGTAGCTGAAACGATGTTTGATTAGGATAGTTTTCAAGGTTTATTGGTGATCGATTGGCGAAGATTCATGTGGAATTTGATTTTTTTACTTTTTTTTTTTTTCGGATTTTGGTTTGATTTGTGTAGAAACGTAGCAAAACGTTTGTTTATGGATGATGGCCAACTCTTGTGTGTGTTTCTTAAAAATTTTGCATTAGAACTATTCTTTAATCTTTGTAAACGATTGAAGTGATTATTTTCTCGTGCAGACATGAGGTAACTTGTACTTGATATGGTTTTTTGCTATCTCATAAAGGTTATACTCTTATTTGTTCTCGTTGCAATGTGGTGTACTTGGAAAACCATGTGTGATGAGGCTAGTGTTGGTAATATGTTGATTGCTTGAGCGGTGAAGATAGGTTTGTTTGTGAACATTATTTTTTTTTTCTTTTGTATTTTTTTTTGGGTGGATTTTGGCTTGATTCTAGAAAATTCGGCAAGGATTTTCCTTATGTTTGTGGATTTTGTTAAAAGTTTTCCCTTAAAGCCATTCTTGTGATACTTTTAAATGGTTGAATTACTTTTCTTTTCCTGTGCAGTAATGAAAACTTATGCTTGCTAGGGTTTTTGTTGTGTTCCAAAGAAAAATCCTTCCTGAAAAGAAAAAATCAGATCAACAAAATGGTTTTGCATTTAGCATTTCTTTCAGGGAAAATATGTTTCTTGGTAATATACGTGCTTGTTTATATACATGCTTTGTTCTGTGTGTCACAGGCACATTTAGATAAAATCAATGAAGAATCAGGCCCAAAAGTTGGTAAGTCCCTCTATCTGGAATACGGGAATGATTATGTTTTTGCAAGTTTTCTGAACAGGTTTTAGTTTTGGGGTCTTAATTGGTTATTTTGTAAGCTGAAGTATTTTAAATGCTTTCTATAACATTTCCAAAAATTCTGTCTTATATGGATGTGTGTCATGTTTTTTCAGCATTGAATCCGGATAAGTGGATTGAATTTAAGTTGCAAGACACTGAAAGAGTTAGCCACAATACTCAATTATTCAGGTAAATCATTTTTATTTTCAAAAAAGATGTAGATCGGTTTTCTGAAATAGAAGTTGCGGGTTAATCTATGGGTGTGTGTATATAGTCATAACAGCCGTTTTGTCATATCAAAACAGAATTTCAAGCCAGTAGTAACTTTTTGTATTGATACTGCTTGGTTTCTGAATTTCCCTGTAAATGTGTTACAAGTTTCTCTTTAACTAATTTGTTGGGTTTCTGCACAAAATACCAGATTTTCATTTGACCCCACCGCCAAGTTGGGTTTAAATATTGCTTCCTGCATCCTTACAAGGTACTTTTCTGTTTATAAATTGTAAAAATCGTCCCGAAATTTCTGTTTACAAGAAATCTGCTAGTGCTGCTGCTTTTTTTTTTTTTTTTTGGTTGAAAACGATTGTTCATGTAACCACAGAGCTCCACTGGGACATGATGCTGAAGGGAAACCAAAATATGTAGTACGCCCGTAAGTCTCCCTGTTCAAATCTAATATGCTTGATCTTTAAGAACATTTCAATCCATTTTCTGTATTTGCCCCTTATTTTATGCGTACTATTAGTCAGTGTGTTCATTCCTTAGTCACTAGACAAAAATTGAGTTATTGGCTCTTAAGTTATATGAATTTAGATAAGGTCTTGCTTAAAAGGAAGTTGTCGTTCTCTCGTCTGTAATCCTTTTGCTCTTGTATACAAATTTTTTGGAATTTCCAGGTATACGCCAATATCAGATCCAGATGCTAAGGGTTACTTTGATTTATTGATTAAGGTATGCTTTAGATTACCCAAAAAAAAAAAAAGGAAAATAGAAATGAATGAAATGTGTTTGTATTGGTGGATGGTAGTTACTATTATTGTTGTTGACGTTACTCTCTGCTTTTTTTTTTTTTGGTTGAGATGGAAGACGTTAATCTCAATTGACGTACTGCTTCACTGGTTCATATATATTCTTAAATGCACTGCAGGTGTATCCTGAAGGAAAAATGAGCCAGCATTTTGCAAGCCTAAAGCCAGGAGATGTGGTTGAAGTGAAAGGGTAGATTATTTTGATCCACAACTATAAGCGCGGCCACGGGGTACAGTTTAAATCATCTCGGTAATCAAGTTTATCTGTTTAATTGCAGGCCCATTGAAAAGCTCAGATATTCTCCCAATATGAAGAAACGCATAGGCATGGTACAGAAGCTTTATCTAGAAAGTCTTAAATAGCTGCTGTACAAAGAGAATAGTGGAACATAAAAAGTTCAAAAAGAAAAAACAAGTTTTTTTTTCTTTTTTTTATTTGTAATTATTGCATATTACCATTTCCAAATATTTACTTGTTTTTTAGCACGTGCTAAAAGCATGAGACTTGATCTATGTTAAATTTAGGTGGTTAACCCTTATCTGAAAAGAAATTGCCCTCCTTTGTCCAGATTGCAGGTGGCACAGGAATTACACCAATGCTTCAGGTTATTGAGGCTATACTGAAAAATCCTGACGACGACACACAGGTGAGCCAAGGGGCTTTCTCATTGTTAGTTTGAAAACCATAATCTTGCTTCCCCATGTAAATATTCTAAGGATTACGAGAAACATGTTCTGAATCTTGGAAGACTTTTGTTACATCACGGTTCAAGGATAAATGAAACATTTCACGACATCTATTGCTTTAAGACACATATTCGTGTCGCGTTTTCCTTGGATATTTATTATTATCATTTGTTAGTGGACCAAGTGTTGATTCATGTTAGCCTTAAATCCCTCCAGGTCTCTCTATTGTACGCTAACGTGTCCCCAGATGACATACTGCTCAAACAGAAACTTGACTTTCTAGCAGCCGGCCACCCAAATCTTAAGGTACCATTTTACCATTACAAATATGTTCTTATTGAATTTGTCCAAATCAGATGTATATCTTTACAAATTTTGGCCTTCTTTATTCTGCAAAAAATAAATAAATAAATAAAATAAAAAATATCTCAGGTGTACTACACGGTGGATAATCCAACAAAGAATTGGAAAGGGGGCAAAGGTTACATATCAAAGGACATGGCTGCGAAAGGCTTACCTGGTCCTGGTGAAGATATTCTCATCCTTGTAAGTACTACTTTAGAAAGGTGTCACTTTTGTCCCCTTTGTCCTATTTTTATTTGCAGTTTGAGTAGAAGTTTTTGTTTTCTTGTCTTTTCTTCCCTTCAGTAAGTAATATGATAAAAATTATTGAATTTGTTTGGCTTCCTTGCTTGTTAGGATGGACTTGCCATAACTTAGCATTGACAAAACAAAATAAGGGCTTCAAGGCTTTAATAACAGCCCGTAATTCTATGCTCCAGGCTTATAAAATTTTGATAGTATGATCCACCTAGGAGTTTAAAATGGTCAATATGTTTCTTGAAAGCATTATTTCTAAAGGTACATACCACTTGTACGAGTAATATGACAAGCTCTTAACGTGGTAGTAGTACTACTAGTACCCCATTCATGTTTATGAAATAGGAAGTGTCAGCAAGCCTACCTAGCTGGACTAGTTCCAGTTTTAAGTCCCTCATCTTTCCTTCTAACATGTCCTTGATATTAGATTAGAGCAGCAACCGGAGTTTGGTTTCGATTCAGAAAACTTTTAGCTTTGTTAAGACCATTCGTATGACTTTCTCCTCTCCGTTCAGGTTTGTGGTCCTCCAGGGATGATGAAACATATTTCTGGTGAAAAAGCCAAAGATTGGACACAAGGAGAGGTATGGTTGGCATGTTTTTCTGATTTCTCATTGAGGTTTTCAGGTTTCATACTTTCCTGGAGTCATTTGTTTTTATTGTTTTTTCTCCCCCAATAACCCAAAAGTTCTGGGTTTTATACCCTTTCACGAGTTAATTGGTTATTGTTCTTTATTTTAGCTCAAAGGCATACTCAAAGAACTTGGATATACGGAGGAAATGGTTTACAAATTTTGAGCATGCAGTTTGTAGGTACACTTTGGGTTTAAGATTTAAGAAATTTCCAGTGTTCTCCATGTCTTGCTCTCTCCTTTTATTAATTTATTTTTCTTTTTCAATCCTCCCAAAATAAAGGGCAAAGTTGAGTTTTGCTTTGAGAACTGTTTGGTAAATGGATTCGAATTAGTAATTTGATTTGAGTTGTATAATTTGAATTAGGATTTGAGTTAGTGATTTGAATTGTTATCCGAATTGATTTTTGGATGTGTATTTAAGTTTTAATCTGAATATAGAATAAAATTAGAATTTGTGATTGGAGAGGTAGTAAAAAAAGTTTTTGATTTATTAATAAATCTAATAAAATGTTAATGTTAATGATGCTAAAAAATATTCAATATGGATTTTAATTTATTCTTCTTTTCGTTAGGAAAACAAAGTAAAAAAAAATATCTCAATTGAATATCAAATTGAGAAATGATTTTTTTCCTCAAATATAAGAAGGAGAATTTCAGCTTTTATTGTAACAAATATATCCGAGTATTAAAAGTTTAAGAAGTGATCAGAACTCAAAAAACTTAAATTTTTTATATTTATTTTATTCGAATTTTAGGAGAAATAAATACATATCTAATGAAATCTTGATACTTAAATTTAAATTTGAGTTCAAAGAATACATGAATATGATGTTCCATGATGACCAAATTGTTTAATGTCTTTTGTCTCTCTCTTTCTCTCTTTTTAAACTGTGTGCACATCAAAAGTTTGCTGTGTGAAATATGGAGATAAAGATAAAAGTACTTTTGATTAAAGTGAATTTGTTTTCAAAAAGAGAAAGTTACAAGAATGCCTATCAAATGATCATCTTATTAAAAATGTCTTTCAACAAAACACTTATTAAAACTGTCTTTTTATTAAAAATTAAAGATTTATTAAAGATAAAATTACCTTTCTTCCTAAATGGAATTTGCCAAGTTCCTTCTCAGAACCGGTTAGGTTTTGCCTTAAAACCCGTCAAACTATGTCGTGAAATCCGCTTCAGGTCATTGAAGCAAGATGCCAGCTACTAGATTCTAATATTTTTTTGAAACAAAAAAGCACTAACAACTTTTAGTTGCTGGCGCCTGATGTAAGTGTTAGGTTATAATCTATCAGGTTTCAACTTTAAACTTACCATATTTTAATATATATTTTTGAAACAAATAATTGACAACTGCCTTTGGTCACCCAAAGCATAACAAAACCTACCATATTCTGTCTAAAAAATCGCTAGAACCGTCAGATTTTAACACAAAACTTACCAGATTCTATCCAAAAAATTCTCAAAAATGCCAGATTTTGTCTGAAAACTTGCTAGATTCTATTCCAATATTAACAGGAAGTTGAAATCTATGATCAAATCATCAAAAAAAAATACACAATCTACAAACAAAAAATGCAACCAAAAAGCGAACAGATTTACGTTAATCTGTTTCTTCGGGAAGCCGACTGAGAAAAAAAATTTTGATTGTGAAGAAAAAAATATACGTAACGTTTGTTTTCCCCAAATGATTGTCATCATCACGAATCCACTTCTCACCCTTCACCTGGTCTTTAACTACAAACAAAAGAATAACACAATGTCCGCACCATAATGATAAATATGACCAAACTCAAATACTAATGAGGAAATCTAGTCCAATTGCATAGATTTATTCCAAATCGATGAAAATCATTCTGATTGTTAAATATTGATCTAAAGGTAAAAAACTAGCAGATTCATCAAACCAAAGAGCATTTTTGCAATTAAAAACATAAACACAAAAAAATAAAAAAACCTTCCCATCTACATCCTCGTAATCAGGTGGAGAGAAATCAAGCCAAGTCTTTGGATGCATAACGATATTCCTGGCGAAGGCAAGCACTTCATCGGTGACTCTGACGGCAGCTCTGCGCTCAGCCTTATCCTCATCCCCAAAATGAAGGAGATTCAAAGCGATCTTGGTGAACTCTAACACCGCCTTATGATTTGACAGCTTCAAAATCCCGCTCTTGAATCTCCCTCAGCTCTCCGCAAAGTCAATGCGGATTCTGGTGATCATGTCCTCGTCGGACGAACCTCCGTCCTCTTCTCCATAGCTCCCTCAGAACCCTCCCATGCGCGAACTCGTACAACTCCGTCAACAACCTGCCCGCTGCCTCCGCATCCTCGGAACCCTAAATGACGCCAATCCTTCGCTCTCGAAATCAAACGCCACTGTCAGACCCCCCCTCGGTCACTGCCGAAACAACAATCTCGCGCCCGAACACGTGGATCCGCGTGTTGGTGCTCTTGCCATCGATGACGATCCCGTACCTCCTCCTTCCCAGGCCAACTCCATGAGGCCAAGAACGAGCGCGATCGCGTGCACAAGGGCAAAGAAGAAGAAGATGATGAGGAGAAAGGCGAGCACGATTGCAAGCGAGAACAGTGGAGGCGGTTAGCTGAGAACAACGAGAATGAAATGAGAGAAATCAAGGAGGGAGGGTAGCGAGAGGGGGCATATTTTGGGGAAAGGAAGAGAGTTATAGTCTATGATTTTAATGTTTTAGATCTGATTTTAGAATTAGGGACAAAAAATGCGTAAATTAATTAATCAAATTTAAAAGAAAATAAATTTAATAGGACGGTTTTAAAAAGTCAAAAAAATGATGGTATTTTTAATAAGTAGTATATATAGGGACATTCTATGTCGTTTTTTTTAGAATATATTTTTCTTTTTGAGAAATACTTTAAAAATATTTTTATATTTAAAAAACCTTGAAACTTAAGGTCTTTTTCTAAAATAAGATACTTTGTTTTAAGATTTTTTTATTTTTTAAAATTTATAAAATATTTTGTATAATTGTTTAGCAGTAGTTATGTTGTTTTGTCCATTTATTTTCCATTCATAAGGATAAAATTGAAACTAAGTTTTTAAATTTAAAAAATACCCTTGTAGTCTTTAAAAATAAATAGACAAATTGAAAAATAATTAAAACTATAAAGTACAATTATATAATAAACGTATAAGAATAATGGCATGTTGGCTTAGCTAGTAACGGAAACACAGAGTTACAATGCTTTCATTGAAACAAGAGGAAATGTATCCCTTTATACTCGCTATTTTAGGTTAATTCAAAACTATATCTTCTTTTTTTATCTTATCAAATGTATACCTCTAAATTAGATTTAATACATAAATCAATATCTTATCTCAGAATAATAGTTAATTTTTAATTTGAAATGACCAAATTATATTTAATTAAATGGGAAAAAATTAAAACTCTCAAAAAAATGAAAAAAAAACATGAAACATTCATTTTTAAGATTATTCTATACATTTTTAAAGTGAAAAAAAAAACTTTAAGCAAAGTTTTTTTTTAAAAGTTTTTAAAGTTTTCTTATTTTTAAATTTAAGAGTATTTTGAGCATTTTAGGTCAAAATTGAAAATTTCGAGAAAAATGTATAAATTTGTGTATTAAATTTAATTCAAAAGTATATATTCGATGAAATTAAAAACCAAACCTATAATGTTTGAATAAACTTAGAATACATGATATAAAAAGGTAAATAACCCTTTAAACAAGATATATGTTTCCTAAAAAAAGGTTAGGTTGTTGTTTGATTATATATTTGGGGACTTTTCTAATGAGAACCTTTACTGGTGATGCATGTTTTAAAGTTATTAAATCTTCCCAAAACTACTTTTTTTTAACAAATCTGATGGCAGAAATACATATATCATTAATGGGTATTTTTCAGTTCTTATGAGAGAAATTGTCTATATATCTTTGCGATTTTCCATTTTTATTCCCATTTTCATAGTCGTTATGTTTCTCTCACTTGCCCTCTCTCCTCTCTCTTTGTTGATCTACAATCAGATCAACGACATTCGTCACTGTACAAAATTGAAACTGGAGGAGTTGGGGTTCTCAGGCGAAGAGAAAGCTCTTGAGCCAAGTCGTGGCAATGAAGTCAACAACAAAGAGAAACACATCACCTTCTCTAACGTTGAAGGGAGATTGCCAATGAGAGATTGTCGGATCTTGTGTTCGGTTTATAGTGATGAGACAATCTCCATCTCCTAGAGGACGACACCTTATTCAATAGTAGGGCTTCCAATTTGGCACCGATGAAGCTAGTCAAGATGACCATGGCATCAATGAACCTCAGGACGTCGACAATCGTCGTGAGTGCATGACATTGATGTCCTTGCACCCTAGCTCTTTGTCACATCATCTTGTTCAACACTGAAGGGAGACCATTGAGGGGATCCGTGTCTCCATTGATCGATGAGGAGACATTGGCGGTCACAACAACTGGTGCGGTAATAGAAGGGAGAGAGGGAAGAGAGATAATGTAAAGGTTTGGGTTTTTTGTTTGGATTTGTTTATCACTGATGTATTGGGGTTTATCACTGATGTATATGATCTATCACTAATATACTAGGTTTTTTAATATTGATATATTACAGTTTATTATTAATATACTAGAGCTATCATTGATGTATTATAGTCTATTATTGTTGTACTAGAGTTTATTTCATGTAGTATTGATGATTGATAACAGTGAATGTTATTTTTAACATTTTGACTTTACAATTAATGAGGGACAAATATTTTACTAATTTAGAAAAAATGTGGTCATTTATTTCAAAAGAAATTAGGCTGGGTTACCTTTTTAATAGACTTTTTAAAACAAATAACTATAACTTTTCCAAATTAGACAAATGGCTCCTCTTTATTAATTATAATGTCAAAATGGCAAAAATAACCTTTATTGTTATTAATCAAAATAACCTTCATTAGTCCTCCAAGTGGCCGAGTTGACGGAGTGTGGCACTGACAATGCCTAGAGATATTGTGTAGTGAGAGAAAAGGGAGAGAGAGCAGAGAGAGAAAGTTAGGATTTAAGGTTTTTTTTATAGGATTTGTTATTTACGGGTTTATCAATAATATATTAAGGTTTACTACTAATATGCTAAACTTTTTATCACTAATATATTACTATTTATCAATGATATACTTGGGTTTATCACTGATATCTACATTATTTTTTGTTATTATGATTTATCACTGATGTCTTTGGGTTTACCATTGATGTACCTGAATTTATCTTGAATGTACTTAGGTTTTATCACTAATGTACAATAGTTTATTAATAATTATAGAATGTTATTTTTGTCATTTTGACTTTATAATTGATAAGAAAAGATAATTTCTTTAATTCGAAAAAAATATATGATCATTTATTTTAAATTGCCTCTATATCCCCTATTTCAAAGGGACAATTAAAACAAGGTCATTTTGCTTCTTGAAGTGAAGAAAAAAAAAACGCATATGGTGGTTACCGCCATCAAAGACTCTAAACTTTTATAAACACGAGATGTTGGTTTCCAGTTTAAACGATTGCAATCTTTTCACAACATGCAACATGCAAATGGTTATCTTAAAACAACAGAAAAACTATTAGAATAGGTGGTTTTACTCTGACGCCGAGCTACACGTATACGACATGAAAGACAATATTAGGCTATTCAATTATTTTCCCATTATAATTTACAAAATTTTGTAATTATCTTTACAATACATAAAATTGTGAGCTTGTACAATAATATCATTGTCTTTTGGTTTATGGTATTTTAAGTTTGAAATATGAAGCATTTAAAAGTTAAAACTTAGGGTGTTTGGTTGTTGGTTAGAACTAATAAATGAAAAGGTATCATATATTACAATAAAAAAGTAAAAACTTGTTACAGTGTAAAGCTCTCACATGCTATAGTGTTTTTAATTAATATTAGTTCTAATTATTGGTTCAAACTACACTTCCTCACATTCTATTAGGATGTTATCAAAAGTTTTTAAAAACCTCCCATAATGTCATAATTATAAAAGTTTAGAGTGACAAAATAATAAAAAAAAAAGACGTGCAAGAAATAGTCGGGCTAGAAATTAAAGGAGTCCATTTTAGAGCGTGGTTCTATACGTTATTCCCTATTCATGTACATATACTTTTCTTTGAAATTCAAACTTAAACTTTTCACAAAAAATAGTATGTTTGAAATCAAAATCTGCACAAGAGTTTTTTTTTTTTTCTTGAAAAAAAAAACCTGTGAATGATTGGCCATTTATAATTGGCTTATTTATCTTTTAGTCCCTCTATTTTAGCTTTATTTAAAAAATATACCTTTAGTTTTAATCTAATAAAAAATATACCTTCAAATTATATTTATAACATAAATGCATATCTTCTGTCAACACTTAATTTTGACTTATCAAATGGTCAAAATACCCCGTAAAATGCATGAAGGAAAAAAGAAAAAAAAAATCCTTATCTCACGGCTTACCCTCACCCCAGAAGCATGAACCCAAAAACAAAAGACAAGCAATTGTGTTTGCTGTCTTTGTTGTGAAAAACAAAAAAAAAAAAAAAAAAAAAAAACAAAAAACAAAAAACTGACCCTCATCAGTTTTAAATGCTCCTCCCTTCAGTGCAGCTCAATCCCCAACGTGTTGCCATGTCCCCTCACGCCCACCCCAGCCCCAACCGCCGCCCACACCTCGCCTCTTAAGAGATCCTTGCATATATTCATATACAATGGGTTATGCAGTTTTACATTTACGGGTGCCCACTCCCCTTCCTACGTTGCCTTTTGTGGGTTTTGCATGTTTTCATATTAGTTGTTGCCCACTCCCCTTTAACTTGGCTCTCGATAGAGTTTGCAAGTTTTGGCATTCGGATTATCGACTGAAATTATGTGGTGCCAATGAAGAAAAAGGTGTGGAAATTGGTGTTCTTTGATGTGGGTTATTTTGAGAACTGTATAGGCAACTATAAATTTGAATGTAGAGATATTGGGTTGTCAAGCTAATATTCATTTGTCTTCATATAAATAAATAAATATATATATATATATATATATATATATAAATTTGTTGGCTTTGATTATATCTTGTTTTGTAGAAAAGAGGTTGATAGTTTTTTCGCTTTGAGAAACAAGGTTGAATGGTGGTTCGAGTGGTTTTATATGTAACTTTATGATTTTTTTTTAGTTTTTTTTTTATTATTTCAAGGTATTTTTGGTATTTTAAGGTCAAAACTGAGTATTGAGAGAGGCGAGTATATTTGTATAACAAGCGCACTTTTAAGTATATATTTGATGGGATCAAAAATCAAACATATACCTTCTAAATGAACATAAAACAGATGATACAAAAAAGGTAAATAATCATTTATAATTTTACTTTCAAAACTCCTATTTTGTTAAGATAAGAAAAAAAAAACTAAGAGTTTCTTTTTATGGGAAGATACAAAATTTAAGATAGCACAAATATTTTTACTTACTAGTAAGTACTGTTATTTTACTCCTAGGATTAACTTTTCATTAATCTTAACTGTAATTAGAAGTAACTAGTTTTATATCATATGCTGAAAATTTATAATGATATTCACTGACTAAACCAACGGTTAAAATAGCAGTACCTATCAATAGAGCAACAATACATGTTTGGAACCATTGCCAATGTTTATTTAATTAAAAGAGAGGGAGGGAGAGAGTTTAGACACCCACGATAAGGCTTTATTTTAGACAATTAGATTGAGTGATAGTTAATTTTTTAATAAAAATTGATGGTTGAAAGATAAATATTTATTAATATGCTATTTTTTTAAAGGACAATAGATAAAATTACCAAAAAAAACAAAGGAATAATTATGATAAAGAAGACAATTTTACACTATAAATAAAGTAAAAATATTTTAGCAGTTGGTTTAAAATTTTAACATAAAATTTATAACTAAAAATAATTTTATATCATGTGTTATAATTTTTTAACATAAATAATATAAATATAATTGTTAAAATCTTAATCACACGGCTAAAACACGTGCTTTAAAAAAACAACAATAACAACGCACACATCGTGAGTGATCAGTGGCACATGTCTATTGGAGCTATGGCAACAGAAGCGCATTTTACACATGTAAGTCCTCCAACGCACGTGTCGCCGCTTCATGGCCAAGAATTTATCGAGTTTTTCAAAAACGCCTCACGATAAATAATTATAAAAATAAAACCCACTCTCTCACTGACCAAAAAGCTCTCTCTCTCTCTCTCTCCACCATGTAAATTTCTCAGTTTCGGAAACACTTGTGATGATGCTCATGAATTCTCTCTCTCGCACCTGATTCTTTCATTTTCTTTTTCAAGAACTTTTCTTTTTTTTTTTTTCATTCTTCTTCGTCTCTGTTTTGTTTCCGGTATGGACGAGGAATTGCAGAAGCGGAACACCGATTGTGTCTATTTCTTGGCCTCTCCTCTCACCTGCAAGAAGGTTCGTTTTCTGCTTGCTTGCCCTAGCTTTTTCTCTTTTTGGTTTTTCTGACGAATAATTCTTCGGGAAGTTCGCTTTCTTGTTTGTTTTGTGTGTATTTGGTAACGCCGGTTGTGTCCACGTTGTTGATCAGTTCGTGTGTCGGGAATGTGTTTGGCATCAGTCCCGCATTTGAAGGGTTTTTGGGTTCTAGAGTTTCTTAGCGCTTCTTTGAATTTATGCATGAATTTGGGGCTCATTTTCGCTTTTTTGTTTTTGCTTGAAGGAATTTGGCATTTAGGTTCTGTTCTCTTTAGGGTAATTTTTACTAAAGGGAGTTTGAGGTTTTTTTTTTTTTTTTTTGGTCATTTGTAGGTTGAACCCCAACTTCTAATTTTGAAAATATTTAGAAGTTTAGATGAATAAAAATGACCGGGCTTTTTAGTCCATTAATTGATTTTTTAGGGTTCCATTTGCCTAAATAGAAAGTTCAATGTCGAAGTTGCCAAACACTGATAAGAAAAAAACTCTCTTTTTTGCAATTGCTAATTTTTTAGTTTTAAAGATATTGAATATTTTGTGATAATTTCTGTTATAATTTCGTAGATGATTAAAAGTGCCAAATTGTTTAAACCATTGAGATGTTTACTTTGTTAAGCGATAGAGTAATGACTTCTTGTTGGCATGTAAAGTTATATGAGCCCAGTGTCAATACAAGGTCATGGACAATGTTCCTTCTTTCCTTTCTGAAATGGGTATGTTTGTATTTTCATATATTTTTATTTTTTTTATTCGGCGTTAGGGAAGAATCTAGCTTCGATTTTGGGGTTGTGAAGTGGACTTTGGGTTTGATATTGCATTTCTTTCTCTCAGGGTATTGACTGTGATTATAGGCATTGTGAGATTGCAAGGCTCAACCGAAGGGAGTGCTGGTACTGGTTGTCTGGGAGCTGTCTCAACCCAAGCTGTGCTTTTAGGCATCCTGTAAGCTTATGTTTCATTCCTTTTGTCTCTATCTTTTAAGAGATCTCATGACTGTGTTATAATCGTATTTGCAAATTTGTAGCACGTGTGTATTTTTTTGGGACTTTTTGACCATTTTTCAATTTCATGTATGCTTTGAATGGTTACGGGCAGTTTGGTCATTGCACTCATCAATAGTATGGTTGGATGTATAAAAGTGTACGAAGTATTTATTTTTAAGTCAATTTCCTTTGGAAAAAGGAAACAGACACATGCAGCATATGGTGACTACCTGACTGAAAATCATTATGTACTAATTTCTATTTAATCATTATGTACTAGTTTCTATTTGATCAATATGGTTGTTACAACAACCTAAATCAACTTGACCTTTTGTTTTCTTGCTCGAATGCACTTCATAGATACTAGTTAGTGGGAAATTAGGCTGGGGAATGTTTGTTATTTATTTTTAAGTCAATTTCCTTTTGAAAAAGGAAACAGATACATGCAGCATGTGGTGACTACCTGACTGAAAATCATTATGTACTAATTTCTATTTAATCATTATGTACTAGTTTCTATTTGATCAATATGGTTGTTACAACAACCTGAATCAACTTGAGCTTTTGTTTTCTTGCTCGAATGCACTTCATAGATACTAGTTAGTGGGAAATTAGGCTGGGGAATGTTTGTTATTTATTTAGGTTACTTTTCTCAGATCTGTTGGTTGTTTTAGATATTAGTGGTGTCTGGTGGAGTTAGACAAGGATAAGGAAAGACAAACCTTTATGCTAATCAGTTTATTGAAAGGGTGTATTCTAACTGTAGTACTGTACTGTCTTGATCATTTAATTATTTCCGTGTAACTGAGTATTGTTTCTTTTATAGCCATTGGATGTGCACACTGGAGCAACATCAGAACCTGCACCAAGTTCTGTACCTGTGAACAAGACCAACGTCCCCTGTTACTTTTATTTCAATGGGTTCTGCAACAAAGGTGACAGGTGCTGTTTTCTGCATAACAATAATGCTGATGTGCCAACAGGTGAGAAATTGGCAAAAACGACGTTGGCGAACTCTGAAGTGCCTAATTTAGAGAACAACACATTTGCATTAAGGGATTCAGGGTCAGCACCAGCCAATAAACCGTTTATTCAGAAAACAAGTAATAAAATGTTAAACCCATCTGCTCCTGCAAAAGCAGAAGCTGATACAACAGCCCAGCCTAAAGAGGATTTTCAGCTGTCAGTGCCAGAAGATGTTGAACAGCAAAACGGCTCTTCCCTGATCTCTGTTTCTGAGCGTGAAGAGACTGCTACAATCAGGTCAGACTCGCTTCCACTTGGAGGATTTATTCATAGCATATCTTATGCATGTGAAGAGCACAGTTCAGAAGAGCAGGAAGATGACCGGGTTGACCCAGAGAAGAGGTGGGAATCATCCCCAGGATTTGATGTTCTTGTGGATGATGGATCAGAGAATTTGGATTCTGAAGATGATCCAGATTACATTATGGCTCTTGAAAGGGGAAGAAGGGACTTGAATAGCCACTTATTGGGCTATGATTTTGAGAACCAACTAGAATATGATTGGAGATACCGTGAGATGGAACTTCAGTATAAAAGTGAGAGGTACTGTGGCTATAATCCTCCGCTTAGCGAGGACATTTTTGGTGATGTGGGAGATATTCCTGGCCATGCAAAAGTGAGAATGTTTGATCCCTTTTTATCCCGCAAAAGGAAAATGATTCCCATGGAATTGGCTTTTGGTAACCACAGACACATAGATCTACGTGACCATCTTAGAAGGCGGAGGTTTATCGATAGTCATTCAGCTGCTGCCTTACCAAGAATGCATGAGTCTGGTCAAGTGATTAGTAGAAACAACGAAGGGTCTTGGCAGCGTGGTATGGGTCGTAGGCGACCGCTTGAAAGATCGGCGTCAGATGTGGGAAGGAACGCCATTGAATCACTCGACAACAATAGAACTTACTCAAATGGGGGAAGGTGGCATGGATTTCGAAGACGTTCAGAGAAACATCAATCCAGGAGGCATTATAAGGAGAAAAGACTTCGTCAAAGGCACTTTCTTTCATCTGAAGTCTCAAGCAAAAGGGTACCAAGAGAGAGGAGATCTACCCAGCAGTCTACATCATTTTTGGGACCCAAAACTCTCGCTCAGATCAAAGAAGAGAAAACAAAACCAGAAAATGGTGATTTCACTAGGAAAATGAGAGGCTATAGCAGAAAGTCATCTGTTGACTTTCGGGGTCCTAAACCTTTGAGTGAAATCCTGAAGGACAAAGGGAAGCTCCCCTGTGAAAGTGAAGGCCAAACTAGCACCGTCTAAAGAAAGTGTTTGTGAGTCAGTGGATTGGGTTTGTAGAAGAAGAACATGAGAATTTGTGTGATGAAAAGGCCTTCTAGGAAATATTTTGTGCTCACTAGGCCACTTTTCCTACCATTTACTAAATAATTTTTTTCTTTCTTTTTTGCGACCTTACTAGATGAAGAGAGACATTTTTAAGAAGCTTGGCAATTCTTTCTAAAATCCTTGATAGTTCACAATCCCTTTTTAAGAGAATATTTGGGCAAAATCATCGTTGTTGATCCTTGTTTCAGTTCCTGTCCAGAGCTACGTACGACTTTAAAACTTGCTCATTGCACTGTATCAGAAAAAATGACCCTGACCTGATTTTGATTCTTCATTTAATTCATTTTTCTTTTCTTTTCTTTTTTCCCCTCCTTTCGAAATTCTAATGCTTACCTCTGTTTAGCATTTTAAAGTAGATAGTCAACTGTACGAGTTGGAATCATTGGCAACTAGAAGCATTTTTGTTTTCTATATAAATTTCTCTTTTATATACATTGTTTCACTGTTTTTTTTTTCCCTCTCTCTTTTCTAATACACTGATTATTATATGTTTTATTCTTATATTTAAAGAAATGCATGTCTTTACTTAAGGTTGATGTAACCAATGTATGTAATACCAGAAAATGTTTTTGAGGAACAAAGAAGGAAAAAGTTAAACAATATACCAACAACAGTACTATTGTTTATTTTATACAAGTTGATGATGAATGGGTTAGTTTAGTTTTTGATAGTGATGTAATCCTGCTAAGTAATCAACGAGTAGTTAGTCATCTATGCATTGCTTAGAACAAGAAATTTGACCCCTATATATTAAAAGTTCCATCGACTAGTATGTTGTATGAATTTGCAAAATAACACCAGTAAAGTTGCATATTTCTAACGCTCCCCCTCCAAAACTGCAAAAGCTTAATATGTGATTCTTCTCTTGTTTCTACTAATTGAAAGGTATCTTCGTCAACTTAAAATTGTTATGTGCTAACTATTAATCAAACACGTACTTAGGTAAATGCATTTAAATGCATGTGGCTTGTTTACTTGTGATAATTGCGTTCTTTCTTGTGCATGCCAAATCTGTTGGCAACAATATAGTTTCAGGGGAAATTTCTATTTTTGAAAAAGAACCTAGTGACTTGAAGAAATTTAAAAAATAAAAAAGTTTATCATATATGCAAACATGATTTGTTTTTCCACTCCCAAAAAAAAAAAATCAAGTTTTGCTTTTGTTTTTGTTTTTTTAAGTTGCTCAAGGCTGTTATTTTGCTTGTTAAAATAAGGAGTATGGCCAAGTGAGAGCCCTAAAATCCATATCACAGCGTCACTTCAATTACATTGATTGTGCTAGTTACCAAGATATGCAAAGTGTGATCCTAGACATGCAAATCACATACGAAGTTGGCAAAAACAAACCTTTACGTTTAAGACCACAGACCCACTATAATAATCCTTCACTGTTAGGCCAGCACACTTTTAGGGTATTTGAAAGCATTGGTTTGAACCAATTAGTTCAAAACACTATAACATGTGAGAGATTCATACTGTATATCACTTTTATTTTACATTGTAGCATGTGAGAGCTTTATACTATATAAGTTCAAACCAATCCTCCAAACACCCAACTATTTGTGTTTTATAACTTTATGTCTCACTTTAATCAATCTCATATGGCAATCATTTACGAGACACAATCTCTCACATATGCCTACACAACTTTAGATGAAAATTTTTATTCCACTAGGCAAAATCTTCAACATAAAATTGTATTAATCCTCGCATTATACACCATTAAAATTAGCCGGACAGGGTGCTAACTTATGGGACGTTTCTTTCTCTCCACCAGGATTTTTACTCTTTTTCCTTTTTCTTTGTTGCACGGCCTCTGTAGGAGGTTTTGAAAGGTCGGAGTCCAGTGCAGGCCCTAGGCTGGTCTCTTTACTCCCAGCCCTAGGGTGGGTGCCTAAGCTATAAAATCTTGAGGGATGCTTGGTTTGTGGAAGAGTTGCAGGCTTGGGGGCAGGTTCAAGTGCACGTATGGCAGCTACTTCTGGCCAGTGACTTTGAGTCCTATGTGGCTTGGTTGTGCGGCGGTCATAGAGGGCAGAGTGGGTGGAGCGGATGCCTTTCTCTTCGCTTCGGTCAGATATCATCACTACAAATCCTGTGGATGTCATTTTGAGTTTAATCCTTTTGTTTTAATTTATGTACTTTGGAAATAAAGACGTTGATGTTTCTACCATGTAGATCTAATGTGTGTCTATTGTTTTGTTTCTTTTATATTGCAATAACAGAGCTGGTTTTCCTTTTTTTCGGTGTAGTCTATGTGTTTAGTTTACAATTTCTTGTCTTTTACAGTGTTGTAATAGGCCTCAATGCTTTTAGTCTTTTGATCTTGATCAATCGAAATTATTCATCGTTTATAATGGTGTATTTGAAAGAATCATTTGTGTGCTTAACCAATGGTGTGCATCTTCTATTCTTTCTGGTTGAAACTTGGTATACATATTACTCTTTGAGTATTTTCAGTCAAACCTATTAGCGGTTTCGGTTTGTGAGTAAGCTAAGTAGCTAAATATATTCTTTCAATATTTGCACTTCTTGCTGTCTGAATCAGTATTTATACTTCTCTAGTTTGGGAAGAAATTACTTTTTTTGAAGGAAAAAAATTGAGACTTAAATCACCTTAGCAGATCAGTTGACTTCCTAATAAACAATTATTTCAAAGCTACATGTAACATTTTTCTAAATAAAGCTGCATTTATTGTTCAAAATCAATTGTGATGAATTATATATAATTAATGCTCAAACATAAAAGAAGACTAGAAAATAGCGAAATTGTGAAATAAACTAAAAATCCAGGGCCAGTCGATAAATATTTGGAACTTTGAGGAAAATTCTCAAAAACTTTCCTTTCTTAGACACTGAATCTCAAAATAAATTTCAATCCCAAATATCCTTCATATCATCTTCTTCATTTGTCACTCTTTTATCTCTCTCTCTCAAATTAGTCCAAGCACCTAAAAAAAGCTCTTCAAGAACACTCTAGAGAGAGAGGTTGCCATGGCTGAGTTGCAAAGGTCGGCAATATCCTTCAGAAGGCAGGGCTCCTCAGGCTTGGTATGGGACGACAAGCTCATAGCCGGCGAAGTAGTATTGGGCCAATCAAACCCCACCGGCGAAGAACAGGGCGATTCAAGAGAGCCACATGGCACGTTGGAGCGCAGCAGATCAAGCGGAAGCCGTCCCTATCGGACGGTCAAGATGCCGTCTCCCACCGTTGACCCGCCGTCTCCGAAAGTTGCCGGCTGTGGCTTCTGTAACATGTTTGGGAAACCGGTACAAGCCCGTCGACCAAAACCAAACAGACGTAGATAATATATATACACATGTGTGTGTATATATATATATGCATACATATATATATATATATGTGTATGTATATATGTATATGTTAGTAGTATTGTAATATATGTAGTTCTTGTTTTCAACGCATTGCATGGTTTATATTGTTAGCAAAGTTATGTGTGCTGCAGGTTGGATATGGGAAAATAGTTGAGAATTTGTGGTGCTTTTGTTCTCAAGTTTTTGGTATATTTTCCAAGCTTTAGTTTTGGTGCGTTTCTTGTGAATATTGAGATTTTGGGAACTGGGTTTTCAACCAAACTCTAAAGGGTAATAAAATTCAGTTTCTTATGTATCATGAACATCTTATATGTATAAATGACATTACATATCATATGATATCATCACAGGCAAACCAATTAGTATAATTAATATTATTAATGTTTTTTTATAGCAAAATTGGGATGTTTCTTAAATTTCCTGGTTTGTAATAATTTGGTATGGTGCAATTCTTGTGAATATTGAGATTTTGGAGGATGGGTTTTTGGTCAAATTCTGAAAGGAAAGAATTTTCACACAAATTTGCCATTGACTCTCCGGTATTAATAACATGCCATATTAATTGCCATGGCCCTTCAAAGCTTCGAAGAACATGCAATTTCATATTTCCCTTTCTCTGAATTTGCGTTTTTCAAACATTTTTTTATTGCTTTTAATGTACCAAAACAACAACCCATTTCCTGTAAACAAGTTAATTGAAAGAAATTACTCAGATAGTATTTATGGAGAATATAAATGGTTCATATATGATGAAGAAACCCTAATTCCATAAAGAAGGTTTGAGATTTACATCTTTTTTCTTTACATATCACGAGGACTTTCCTAATTGTTAATTATTTAATTTATAATTCATTGTCTTTTTTTAAACATACACACACGTATATATTTTTATCTCGCATGGCTTGAGCATTATACAATATAAAATCTCAACTCCAATATTAAATAATATATAGTTGTAAACAATTTGTTTGTGGTTGGTGCAGTTTAGTTGGTCATACATAACCGAATTTATTTATTTTATTGTAAAATATTATGTAAAGAAATGGCTTCAATAGTAACTTTTTAATAAGTACAACTATCATTAGCCCTTGGTATAATCTCGACGGTTGTAACTGAAAAAATTTATGATAATTAATAAGATTGAATTCTTATTATGTCACATCATTAATGGTTGTTAAAATATATCTTTAATGAAAATATAACTATTAGGAATATAACTATTAAAAACAAGTCCTATTATTGTAAAGAGTTATTTACCATTTTATATCATGTATTTTAGGTTTTTAGCTTACTTATATTTTTAAATTAGATTTAATAGACAAATTTATACATTCAAATTAGATTTAATACACAAATTTATACATTTTCATGATCAATCTTTAATTTGACCTAATAAATTGGTCAAGATATCCTCAAATTAAAAATAAGAGAACTTTTAAAACTTTAAAAAACTTTATACTAAGGTTTTTGACTTCAAAAAAGTAAAAAATACTATAAAAAATAGGTGTTTTGTATGTATTTGTATTTGTTTTTGCTTTTTTTTTTTAAGTTTTAATTCTTTTTCTCTTTTATTTAAGAATAATTTGGTTATTTTTCAAGTAAAAATCAACTTTTGCCTTAATCTAAAAGTATACTTTCGATAAGATTAAAAATTAAAAATATAATTTTTGAATTAATCTAAAAATTTATATAAAAAAAAGATTAATATCCCTGTTGTAAAACTTATCATCTCCAACTGAATGCACAAGGTAACCGGCCGTCTCATCCCTTCACACGTCACTGTCCAAAAGTATATTACCAAATTTCTATAAAATTCTCAAGATCAAGGGATTCTCTCTTTGAGTCTTATGAACCTTTGAATATATTTTCTTTGACGAACGTCTTGTTCCTTTTTGCATATTGATATGCAAACAAGTTTTGCCAATTAACTAATTTGAAAATTGATGATTTTTTTTGGGGGAAACTTCTCTAGTGAAAAATCTTATCGGTGATGTATGTTTTAAAACCGTTAGTTGTAGTTAAAATTACTTTTTTATTTATATCTAATAACTAAAAAATAAATATTCACTGGACGGGTTTTTTTTTGAGTTTCCATCAAAGAAATTGCCTTTTTTTAACCAAAACAAAACATAAGAACTTTTTCGCAATATAGCTAGACTATATTCAAATTCAAGCGCAGCTGGCTCAAATGAATATGACTTTTCAATCATGAACGAGAACTCATTTTTTTTAATTTGTTTATTTTATGGAATTACTTTCATCAACTTTTTGCAATTGCCAGTGTTAAAAAATCCCAAGTAATTTTTCCATTGGGGGGCTCAAATATGAAATTTAGGACTATAAATATTTCAAGGCTACGCTAGCTATACATAGTGAATTCTTATATATATTTGAGAATTTTAGTCAATCTGTGAGTACAAATAGGATCAAAGTGAACACATTCAATTCTTCAACGTCATTCTCAGCTGATATTGTGAAATTTGATCCCAATATTTATTAATAAGAGACACACACCATTTTTTTTTCCCAATATAATTTAGCTGGTCCCAAAATTTTTTCCTTTTTTTTGGAATTTTATATAGCTTTTATGACTTCAAATACAACATTTAAAAGTCATATATGACCACTGAATGGAGATGAGAGATTGTCCTTACCTTTGTTGGCTTGAGTGTGACATGTAGTTATTAGAATAATATTAAAAATATGCTTTATCTTGTTTTTGTTTGAATTGTTCAATTGTTCTGATAAATTTTGTTGTCCCACAGATTTGTCATTAAGCTTTTCATTTCAAAAGAATAAGAAATGGGATATATTTTCTATATTTTATTGTACCTTTCATTGAATTACGCCAGGCGTGGCCCACACAAAATTTTTATAGTGTTTTTTTTTTAAAAGAAATTTTTTCCTCCTAAATCATTGTACGTAATATACATTATTTTTACGTAATATAAATTTGTGTGTACGTACGTACAACTAACGCCCGTTTTATATAAGAACGACTAAAAGATGTTTTTTTAAAAAATGATATATAACATTATATTCCATATAAAAAAAAAATAGATAGGGTGAGAACAAGGTGGAGCAACATGTATTTAACTAGTCAAAGACCATGACTTGTAAAACGTATCCTATTATATCAGGCCTTTATTTTATTTTTCCTTTTTTCTTTCATTTTTTTTAACATAATTGCATGATTTAAACTCTAGAGTTTAATATACTACAATACGTATTATAGTAGTAGAGTCAGATAAAACAAATATATATATATATATATTAGTCTACGTCTCTACATATGTAACCTTTTTTTTTTCATTGAAGAGAACCTCGCTCACAGATAGAGTAAATTAATTTTATCTGGTCAATATCTACTCTACATAAAATATCACTACAAGAAAAACTATATTTAACGACATATTATTGATGATATGTAGTTTTTGAATTTCGTTGAAAAGTATATACATCTCTAACAAACTTGTCATTAATGACATTTGAAACAATAATTAACGACATCTATATAGATGTCATATTAAATGTCTCGTTTTAACGACAATAGTTTAATGTCGTTAAATTATTTAATGATATGTAGAAGATATCGTCAAAGCCTTGGAGATTCTACGACACCCGTTATAGACGATATTGGTGTCGTCTATAAAGGATGTTGTAGACTCTCCAAGGTTTTGACGACATCTCCTACTTGTCGTTAAATAATTTAACGACACTAAACTATTGTCGTTAAAAGAAGACCTTTAATACGGCGTCTATATAGATGTCGTTAATGTTTATCGGAGATATCGTTGTATGTACTTTTCAACAATATTCAAAAACTACATGTCGTTAAATGCAGTTTTTCTTGTAGTGTGTTTAGGTTAAAATTCTATTACTTACAAAATAATAAGACCTAGTTTAGTTTATAGCATGCATTTTAGATGAGACCTATTGTATTATAAGTAGTGGGGTTTTAACCCTTAGATTAAATCGGAATGCTCCTCCCATATTTGAAAGATTCAGCCATCAAAACAATCACGAGAAACACAGTTTTGATTTCATTTGTATTGAAGTGAGAACCTAATGATTATGGATTATTGAGTGGAAGATAATCCAGAACATTACTCAATGATTATGTATTATTGAGTGGAAGATAATCCAGAACATTACTCATGACCCACAATTTTCTTCAAATTGGACAAATAAATACAAGGAGTCAGCCAATGAATGAGACTAAAACATTTGGACCCACGATATTTGGCAACCAGAATTGACTCTGTCACTGATGGCTTCTCTTTGCTATATCTTTTTGAAATCCATGGCCCTTTTTGTGACTTTGAGACTTTCTCTTTTATATTGATTTCGTTTTTCCTGGTGGTTGCAAAATTATGACATTCTTTTCCCATGGTTTTTAAATTAAAAAATTGATCAATAAGATAAAAGTTTTTAACTGCCACATTGTTTGTTAGCTTGTGATGGGATTCGCATATAGTATAATACACAAAAAAATAAAATAAAATAAAATTCGTAAAGTGTATATATATATATATTAGCTACACTAAAATAAACCTAAAATTCTCGTTTTCAACACATAACATTCACATTTGACAATAATAAAATATATATGATATAAGATACAAAAACCCATTCTTTGGGTTTTTTTATCTTTTTCTTTTTATTGCATCTTTATGTTTCGTTTGTTTGATCTTCTTTCTTAACCCATAACTTCAATATCTACACATATAAACTTGTGATTCTTCCTCTTTTTTTTTCTTTTTTTTTTAATGGTTTTCTTGTTTTGGTGAAGCTTGCTGGATCCATATGGAGACTAACTTGGCAGTTGACTTTCAAAAACTATATATTCAATTCATACGCCAGCCCATCCGAGCAGGATCTTTGACTTTCAAACCATGACCTATGTGTAAATTTTATTCCTCACCAAAAGAAGGAGAAAAAACAAAAGGACATGAAAAGGAAAACCATAAAAAAGAAATCATTTATGTCGGCTCCAAGGTCTATTTTAATATTCTTTTGATGATAACAAATACTATTTCAAAAGAATTCATTTATGTTGGCTAACAATTTAGACTCTAGGTGTAGGAGAAATTATTTAGTAAATAAGGTGTATCACGTTATTATACACTAGGTACATCCAAAAAATGAATAGTCAAATGATTTCTAAATTTTTTATGGTAATTAATTTTAATTTTGAAGACTAGTTGCTAAAAAGGTATTGTTTTCCACCCTTTTAAGTAAATTGTGAGATTCTATTTGCTGGGATTGGTGTTTACGAAATAATTTAAGTAATTCCTTTTATGATATTATGATAACTAAAGTTTATGAAATTTAATAAATAATATAATAATAGTTTTTATTATATTGACGCGTAAATATCATAAGGATCATATACTTGTTATAAGTTCTTTAATTATGCATATGAAGTGTTTGTTTAAAAAAAAAATTTCAAAAACCATAATTTCAAAAACCATAGTATAAAACATTGGTTCATATATAATTGATAAGTTAAAGTTGGCTTTTTAGTTTGATAATAAGATTGTATTATTGTGTGCTTTTAATGAATGGAATGTTCTTTTATGGATGGTTGCAATGGGAATAGAAACACCAATATATTTAAAATAAATATATTTAGAATGAACTAAGGCCAAAATAGAATTATAATTATTATATAATTTCATGTTAACAAATAAAATCTATTACTATTAACTGTTTGCGTATTTACATTATTTTATGAGTGACTTGTGGACTTATATTCATTCATTATGCTTTTATTTTTTTTTTATTAGCTGGGAATATTATTTTTTAGACATGAAATCACGACTTCTTCGTTAAGAAACAAGTATTCCTATGACTATTGATTAGTACTTCAGAAAATGAGCTTCCAAACTTATTTGTTACAAGAAAATAAATAAGCTTTTCTTTTTATAATAAGATCATAAATAAATTTTGCATTAGAAATTCATGAATCTCATGGACAACTTTGTAATTAGAGAGTTTTGACAGAAATTATAACCTTGTTTTAAAGATTATTGTTACGGGGGATGGTAAGTTACATAGCAAATGGTTTTAACCATAGACAAACTTGGAATTGTTATTTAAAACCTCCTTATAATTTATTTTTATAATTTTAGACTGTAACTTGATTCTATAGTGACATAAATCTAAGTTAATAATCATATTAATTTAATTATACTCGTAACCAAACTAATGAGAATGATTAGAACTTAAATTATAAGGTATTTGGCACTGTTCCCTCCTAAACTTGTCGCACATTTATAAATTGTCTTTGAACTTTTAATTTTGGCCAGTTATCCTTAAACTTATAAATCTTAGCAAATTACCCCTCTGTTGATAGTGATTTTAGTTTTTTTAACTAAAATTAGATAATGTAGCAGGTAGATCCTTAGTGTGTCAACTAATTGAGATCTTCTTTTTTTTTTTTACCTTTTATTTGGATTTTTTGTGCTCTCATCTTTAGCTCTAAAAAATCACAGCCATGATTGATTGGAAAGAAAATTAAGAAGTCGGAGAAAATCCAACCTGTGCCTACACACTAATTAACTCGAGGAGAAGAGATTAATAATTAGAAAGTTACGAGGTTTTGGAAAGGTTGATCATTCAAAATTTATTTGACTGGAAGGTAAAAACAGTTACGAGGATTAATTATTTTATATAACAACATGAGTTTAGGTGAAAATCTCATTAATTAAAGCATCATAAAAGTCCTAAAATACACCTGGATTTAACACGAGAAACTAAAAAGAAGCTCATAAGCTAATTGTGCATGGCTAGTAAACGAAAAAGGAGAAATTGTACTTATAATAGCCTAGTTTTGAATCTGTATAATTGTAAATAGATATTTGCTATAATTGTTGATAAATATTTTTAATTTTAAAAAAGACTCTTAAGGTAAAAAAAATAAGTTTATAATTAACAACTAGTAAATATTATGTAAATAAAAATAGTAAAATTGATATGAAAATGTACATAATTTAAGATTTTATGAAGAGTAAATCAAGTAAATCTTGGGTTTATAATATTTAATCATGGGATAAATATGTGATTTACCAATTAAATCCTAGATGAATAATGCTAAAGACACTAATACTAGTCCCGACTTTTGTATCAACTTATGAGTTATTATTTTTTATTGGTAAGTGTTTAATCATGAAAATAAAGGAATTACTTGGAAAATTTGAATTTACTACTATTTGCTATTTTTTCCAAAATTTTCTTTAATTTATTTTATTAATCGAAAAAAAAACTTTTAACCTTTTTCTCAAAAAAAAAAAAAAAAGAGTACGTACTTCAGCTATTTGACCCTTGATTGATATCGGTAAGCTCTTTTGTTAGAAAAATATTGACCATTTGCTCATAACAAAAATATTCCACGAATTGCCATAGTTACAGAATATTTGTTCAAAAGCTTTTGTTTTTTTTTTTTTTTTTTTGCTTTAAATAATACAAACGAGAAAAAAATATTTTTACAACAGAACATTACAATATTGCATTATGTCTTTCATGTGCAAACTTCTAAGTAGAGAAAACGATTAAGTTCAACAATCAACATACAAAATAGCAAGAGAAAATATCTTAGACAAAGTACCACTTATATATAAATTCTGTAATAAAATTATTCTGCGGCTTTCTGAATTTTATTTCTGAACAATGGAGAATGGGTTACAATGGAGAAACTATAAAGATGAGAAAATTACATGTTATGTTACAACAGGTTGTTTCTACAGAATTCTAGTTCTGAACAAAGGAAAAAACCTGTTGAATGGGTTACGAACGACCCAAAATTTGAGCCCACAATGCAGTGCCAGGCTGGCCCATGTACTATGTCAAACTCCTGCGCGAGTCAGGGCACATAAAGATGAGAAAATTACATGTTACGTTAACACTTAAAAAAAATGTGTTTACTCAAGCCATGTTTTAAAAAAAATTATACTGTAATATTATTATTCATAATACTTATTTAAGTCGCACCATAGTTTAGAGGGGAGCGAAAATATAAATTATACATATGCCTATGCAAATGAAATTACATCACCTGCATCCATTTGAGTAGGAAAAAAATCACTTACATTTAAAACACACACATTTAACACATATCTATAAATGGACGTGGTTTTAATGATTACGTTTTCAATAGATATTGTTATTATCAGCTATTTCATAAAAATCTAACTCTTATAACGAAATGATAAGTTATTATTATTACCCATGGATACTGTTATATATAAATGAGTGTAGTTTCAATGGTTACATGTTAAATAGATACCGTTATTATCAGTCCTTTTATAGAAATCTAATGTTGTAAATAGATACTGTTATTATCAATTCTTTGATAGAAATCTAACGCTTGTAATAAAATGAATAGTTGATTAAAAAATTTATAATAATTAATAAAATTGAATTTTTATCATGTTATATCATCAATTGCTATTAAATATATCCTTATTAAAAATGTAATTGGAAAAGCAACTGTCAAAAACAAGTTCATATATAGATTTACGTCTATGCCAAATCTTTGTACTAACTATAAATTAGAGAATTCTATGTCACTGTATTGAGAAGATAGAATATTTATTGTGCTCAGTTAAATCTTTATAAAGAAATAATTTTTTTATCTGTATTTAACGTAGTTTAACAGCTAAGAACTATTAGGTTGTTTGAAAGAGCGGTTTTAACCATCAGCTACAACTATAAACAGTATAAAGCTCTCACATATTACAGTAAAAAGTTACAATGTAAAGTTTTCACATACTATAATTTTCAAATCAAGATTGTTGGTATCAATCGTTCTTCCAAATGACTTATATATCTTATCACTATGTAGGATATTTTTTTATATTCAACCAAGTAATTTTTCTTATTAAGAGATAACTACTTCTAAAATCATAATAGCATTTAATTGCACTATCAAAAAAGTACATTGGGTGATTTCTAGTGTCTATGCTCAATAGTATTCAAAGGCACAACCTCGTTCTACAATTTTTGCGCTGAAATAGAATACATAAGAGACCAAATGAGGACTTGATTAGTTATATATAGGTATTATATGATTTATAGAAGCTAAAAGGCTTATACACTCTTTATAGAAAATCAGTTAAGATATACGTTTTAAGTTTAAGAATTCTAGCATGTGAGAGTTATACAATAACTATTTTTTATTTTTTATTATAACTATTGAGAACTTTACACTATTTACAATCACAATTGATGAGTTAGAACCGATGTTTCAAATAGAGGGTTAGTAATTAAAACTTTTTTTAAAATTAATACAAGCACATGGGCTGTTGGAACATTGATCCAGACCAATTTTGCAGTTTACTTTGACAATTAATAATAGAATAAATTAAGGCAGTTGACAGATCCAAGATCCAAAATCACATATGATAAAATCTTCCGAATGAAAAAGCTTCTGACCAGTGGCCCCCAGAGACACACACATTATGGATACATAGAGAGACATAGATCCATATTCCCAGTCTAATTTAATTTTTCAGACTTGAAAAAGAAAGAGATCATAAAGAACCCAAAAAGGGTCATCATGATCAACTCAATTATTAAGAATATATATTTTTCTATTTGATTTTCAATCATGATGAAAAAATACCAATTAATCGAAGAAAGGAAGTTCCAAAAAGAAGCTCCAAAAAATTGATTGTTTTGATTGTATGGCAATGAAGACTATGTTTGGCTTGCCATGAAAAACATTTGTGTGTGCATGTGTATATATATTTATCCATTATGTCCAATTATCCTCATTTTTTTAACAATTAATCTTCCGGGTTTTAAATTATAAATAAATATATAACACTAACTGAGAAAAAATTAAACAAAATGAGTTATAATGAAGAGAAAATTTGGTTACCTTTTTGATGTTATAAGCCATGTGTCTTGCACTAAACTTCTCCAAGCTATCATAGGTGCGCCTAGCACACCTAAAGGCATGCACTTGCATGGAATTAGGCAGGTCAGATACTAAAACCTTCACTTGTAGAAACGCAATTACTGATCCTAAATTGGTTTCCACATGTGACACTGATTTTCTCCCCTCAACAACCACTACTCCGCCGCTGCCACTGCCATTTCCTCCTGCCGCCTTTCCACCGCCTCCGGTTTCTCCGACAACCTTTTCGGGGCCGCCATGCTCAACATCTTGACGTGCTACAACTGCTTTTGGCTTTCTTGACAACCAACCACGTGAAATGTGGTTCTTATCGACGTCAATCACCGGCAGCTGAACTCGGTGTTTCCGGTGGTGGCCGGCTTGTAAAAGAACATCATGAATCCCTTCTTCTGTTTCTCCATGTGTAAGACTAGACTGTCTATGTTTCTTAGGCAGGTTCTTCGGTTATATTGAGGTGCAAAATAATATATAGCATGAAGAGAGGGTCTGTTTGGGAATAAAGGGTAAAAAGAGAGGCCAATAAAATTAATAATATTATATTTGCTTAGAAGGGTGTTAACATAATTTAATCTAGCAAGCCATGTGATTACTGCCTGTGATCAAGGATTTCTAAAATGGAAAAGAGGGTTTGCTGGCTTTAGAAGGATTTGATGGGTTTTGTTTTTCTGTTTTTTTTTTTTTTTTTTTGGTTTTTGGCTTTTGTTTTTTTTTTTTTTTAATGAAAATGGTAGTTATTTGTGGTGGGTGATTTGATAATTAATACTGTTTTGGGGGCATATTTGTCTCCAATGGTTCTGCTTCTGGACAGCCAGCACAGAAGGACCCCTACCCTTACTAACCTTCCACCGTCTATTATGTCGGGGTACCCTACACAAGGGTCGTTGTCCATTGTTGTACCCCATGCATATATATATTTTTTATTATAATATCAAACATTTTAAGGGAGGCCAACGTGTTAATCTCATTTTTAATTCGTCACCAAGTTATAGGACAAATTTCATTTTATTCATAACTTTTAAATGTTTCAAAACCAGTTCTTGATTTATCAAATTAATTCAAATCACTTATTCTGTCTTTCCGACTGTTAAAATCTTGACAAAAAAACATAAGAAGCATGTGCGACTTAATCTTAGAATAAAAAGATGTAAATAGATAGTAATTAGTTCTAGTATGTTGGAAAGTCTTATTGTATGTTTGAGAGAGTAGTTTAAACCATCAGTTTAGGTTTAAGAATTGTAGCATGTGAGAGCTTTACATTGTAGCTTTTTACTATACCATGTGAGAGATTTATACTATTCACAATTCAAACTTATGGTTTAAATTATTGTTCCATACACCTTATTAGTTGATAGTTATTTCCATAGTACATGTGTCTAAAGTCTATTAGAACAAAGACCATTATTTAGGTGTTGTAGAGTTAACTTTTTGATCAATAACAGAATATGTCAAAGAGTTCTTTGTAGCTCCTTTTCTCTTTCAATTCTTTAGGAGGCATATGACCAAACGGAAGCAATGCCTTTTTCTGTTGAGAATTAAATCATAGGATGAATAAAAAGATTAATTTGGGACTGCTTTTGTAGTTTAAAGACTGATCGTGCTAAAACACATTTTCAAAGTTAGAGAGCAAAGTGGATTTAAAAAAAACACACACACACAGTCATTTCTTAAATAATATCTAATAAATTATGAAAACATAAGAATGATCCCAGAGTTAAAAGAGGTTAAGAGATGAAGAGTACCTTTCCGCTTTCAAAATAAATAAATAGATAAATAAAAGGTAATTTTAGTATGTGTTTAGAGAAATTGGTTCAAACCAATTGGTTTAAACTCAAACAGTATAAAATTATTTATCATTACAATATAAAACAAAAATAAGTTATAGTATAAAGCTCTCTATTGCTATAGTATTTTGAATCAATCAGTTCAAACGAAGGTTCCAAAAACCCTTTAAAGACGAAGAATATCCAACTGTCACAACTAAAAAAGAGGTTGGCAGATGAAGGGCTACTCTCTTCGTATTTGATACTTCCCTTAACTATATTGTTGCATATACCTCAATTTTAGTCAATGATCCCCATCAAATTTATGATTAATATTCTTCCCGTATACAAAATGATCTCATATTACTCACTTAATTTCTTTGAAAACTAGTGCCTTCACTTATTTCATTATTTTTATCTGATAAAATTCTCTTAATTGCGTATACTTTTATGAATATGTATATGTGTGTATGTTTCGTTCTCATATTGTAATCGGTCTTTTAGAATTCCGTAACCTTACGTAACTATGTCTATAAATGTGTCTATATATATATGTAGAAGTATTTTTGTGGTTGCATTTCCAATGGTTATATTTTCAATAAGGGTGTATTTTAATAATTGATAATATAAGGTACTAAGAATTTAAATAGAGTGTTTGAGAAATTTAGTTAGAACTAATTTTAATTAAAAACACTATAACATATGTGAGCTTTATACTATAGTTGCTAGAGCTCTATGCAGTTTCTTGATCAGAACCAATTGATTCTAACTGAGGGTCAAACACCTACTCAATAATGATCATAATTTTTTATCAACTACCTAATTGATTGCAACAATCTGATTTATATCACAAGGTAATAATAACAATACGTACCTATTGAAAACGCAATTATTAAAACCACAAAAAATATTATACATATATATATATATATATTACATACTTTTATCAAAATATATATGCATGTACTTTGTGTAACACCCTGAAATTTATTTAATGTTAATTTAATATAAATGATGAATTAGCGTGCCATAATTAATGTTTCAACATTAATTTGATTATTTGGTTGGATTTTGAATTTTTGGTTGTTTTGTTAAATTGATGAATTCAAATGATTTCTTATTTGTTTTAAAATGATGTTTTGAGTTTTAAAACATAACAATTTGTAAAATGTTAAAAATATTCCGTTTTACAAAACCGTGGGCGGCATTTGGTTTTCGCACAGTCAAAACCGCCCACCGTTTTCCTCTATTTATTCTCTCTCTTCCTCCTCTCTCCTCACACTCTCAGATTTCTCTCTCTCTTCACTCACTCTCTCTCTCTTGATCTCTCTCTCTCGGCTACTCTCCTCTCTCTCTATCTCTCTCAAAATTTTTGAAACCAAATTCGAATCCAAGCTTCGGGTTAGCAAGGAGGAAGCTCGGGAACGTGATTTGGCAACCGAGAACGCGGATTGAAGCTTCGATTCGAGGTTAGTTTTGAAATTTCTAAACTTTTTCCAAAATTTTCAATTTTGTGCATTTTTGAAATCTAGGTTTGTTTAAGCCTAGAAAACCCTTGATTTGAGTTAAATGAACTTAGAACAACTAGAATCTAAGCTTAGATTGAAGAAAAACGGATTGGATTCAAGATTTTTCATTTTTCTCCCCATTTTTACATTTTTGAATTTTTGAGATTTTTGAGTTTAAATCTTGTTTAAATGAGTCCAAATGTGTTCTAGTATGTGTTTTCTATCAACTATGATTGTTTTCCATGCCTGAGATTTGAGAAAAACAGGTTAGAATCAAGATTTAGGTTTTCAGGAAATCGAAACCCGTGGTTGAAATTTCTGGGTTTTTCCAGTTTGACAGGCCGAACTGTGTGTTCGGCAAGCCGGATCAAGGGATCGGCAGGCCTGTGTTCTTCGATCCGGCAGGCCGAACCTGGAAATGTTCGGCTGACCGAACTTGGCTTTCAGCAGGCCAAACTGCACAGTTCGGCCGGCCGAAGCAGGGATTCCTGCAGGCCGGCCAAAGCATGGGAAATTTTGTGATTTTCACCCGTTTTCACTGTTTTGAACCATGATTTAAATTCCAACCTTATAGAATGATTTTAAAGATACAAATGGCACACTAGGACATTATGAAATGATTTAGTAACATAGAATGTCTTGAACTAGATATTGATCGACTTAGTTGGTGTCTAGGATCGTTTGTGGTTCTGCAGAGCTAACGTATAACGGACCGGGATTACGGTGTGGGGCACCGGCACGAGTATTGAGGTAGGACTTCTACCCTCTTTCCCTGGTAGCCTAGTTTAAAAATGATTTGGCTTTGAAAAAGGATTTCTATTAAAATGTTTTCAACAGTTGTTTGAAAATGAATTTATCGGTTATGTTTTAATATACCGTGAACTGAAATGAACTTCATAATGAATGTAAATGACAACACTCGGTAATTGGTTTTTGAATGATAATGATAATAAACATATAGGCATGATGCCATATCAGAGATCGGGTCGTGTAGCGATCGACCTTGAGGGCAGGTCCCTAAACCCAACTGGGCCACTACGGTGGTGATATTATTATGGTTTGCCTAGGAAAGGAAAATGATAATTACTGTTTGTACGAGTAAACTGTTCTGGGTGAGAATCGTTTTACTCAAATTTATTTATTTATTTATTCAAGGTTTCTTTTAAATAACTCCTGAATAATGACATGTTTTTTTAAATTAAATTATTTTATAAAACATAGTCCTACTGAGCCTTTCGCTCACGTTTTATTGTTTTAAATCTTCCCCCTCTAGGTGGTTTTCCATTTAGGTTCGGAGAGAATTCAACGGACAGAACTCAGGAGCAGTAGGAGGACTAGTAAATTTATTTGTATTATTTAAATCAAGGCATGTAAGATCTTAACTTTATTGTACTTGGGCTGTGATTGTATTATGATATTGTCAGTACCATGTGTGTGCACAAGTTGTGGGTTTGTGGAACCCATACTCGCTATGTTTAATCTTTAATACTCATTTTTCATGTAATGGCTTTCCTAAACTTTCATATTTTATATTTAATCCAACCCCCTAAACTCATGATTTTTAATTAAATTTTCTTTTAATTAATTTAAATAATCCGTCACGTTACCTCCCGTACTTCGGGGCGTGACACTTTGTCTGCTAGCTAGGAATAACGTGTAATCTTTCAATTAATAATATTGAAACGGTGGTAGTTCCCCTTTAAAAAACCTATGGTACTAATTTAAAATGTTTAGAATGGTGGAGAGAAATGATAAACACTATTTTTAATGGGCCTTTGGCCTATATCATTCATGGCCTGTCTGTGTACAGTTCAATAGCAACACTTTCTTGTTCAGAGCGTGTCTCCCATTCCCAGTTGTCGATAGCAAAGGTCAATGGTTATCGACATCAGATGAAAGCTCAACTTGTTGTCTAGCAATTACATGGTACTCAAGGGAGAAGAGATAATGCATTATATCTTGACATCTTCCAAAATTAAGTAATAAATATGATTTTTTAAGTAATTACAATACTTATTTTAGGGTGTAATTATAAAATTTTTTATTATTATCTTTCTAATTTCATGACAACCGCGACTGTTCTTAACATTTTTCTTGATTTATTTTCGTAACGATCATCACTTATAAAAGGATATTGGTTTTGAATAAGAAATGTTTAAAAAAGCGTTTAGATAACTAGTTTGAATTGTCAATTTAAATTAAAAATATTATAGCGGTTTAAATTTTATAAGAGAAAATATTATAACAAATTAATTTCAATTGAAAATTTTCCCGTTGAAACCAAGTTATAGAATGCTCTATAATTTTTGGTTCTTCATAGGATATCATCATAATCAAGGAAACAAAATAATAATTTAGCCAAAATTGACTTTCCTTGATTAGCAATAAATACCGTATACACCATACAAGAAAAGCAAGCACTAAAGATAGAGTTGATCAACGTTTGCTACACATAAATGCTTTTCAACATGACCTAAGGAGTAGATTAAACTGAACGATAATATATTAACAAATGAATAATATCCCAATGGAAGAGAATTGTTGTCTAAAGATGAAACCAAAAAGGCCTTATTTTCTTCATGTCTGTTTAGCTTTGGAATGTAAAAGATGATTAATCTGAGAAGGGCAACTTCTAGTTAAAAAAGTGCCTCACTTTCTGTGCCACAATTTAAAATATTTGAAAGCTTGTCTTGTTTTACAAAAAATTTTATATCCAGCAATATTGGAGACTTATATGGCAATTGACCTATATATGCTCCGTTTGATATTGTTTGAGAGTTTTGCAAATGTTTTTTATGTTTTTTGAGAAAAAAAAAATTAAAAAGACTCTCAACACAATTCTCAAAAATTTTTATTATTCATATAAAAAATATTTACATATATTTTGAAAACACTACCAAACGGATATGTTTACATATATAGCGGTTTTAGTAGTAATTAATTCTATCGTGAACTTTTCGTTGTTATATTAGGCATTTCATATTTGCTCTTGATAACAATTAGTACAATACTTCTTAACTTGTTTTTTTTAAAGCAATTAACTCCACCTGTCGTTAAATTTTATAAGGTTCTATGACTAATTAAGGACTAAAATTACTTTAAAAAAATTTTGGAATAAAGTCTCAAACTACGCAGAGTTAAGTATATATATGCCACATTCTTGTTTGTACACAATTAATAATATTGGCACTAAAAAGCAAACTTTGTGGTCACACATACTTCAGATAGTGATAAATACGTCTTCCACGTAAAAAAGAAAACAAAGTTCAAGTTACGTTTGTTTTTCTTGTTTTAATACTTTTTGTCTGTCAAGATATATAAACTGTGAAATATCAATTTATAAATATTGGAAAATTTTGTAATTTAATTAAGATTCTTATTTGATGATGGGATGGGGTTTGGATGACAAGTCTTAATTAGCATTGGAGGTATCATTAAGGTTGATCCAATCACAAACAAACATTTAACATATTGATTACATAAGTTTAGGAAATGAGTTTGAACTAAAATAGTTTAAATTTGTGCTATAACAATATATATTTTTGTTAAGAAAAAAGCTGTAACAAAATAAGTTTGAACCAAGATTTTTTTTTGTTCAAACTCTTTTCCTAAAAAACCTAATAATATTATATATAAAATTTGAAGAAAAATTTACAACCGTTTGAGACCAAAAGTTTGAAAAAAAAAAATAGTTCAAACTAGTTTTATTATAGTATTTTCTCTCGTGAAATTTAAACTATCGTAGTGTTTTATATTTAAACCTTCCATTCAAACCTATACTTCCGAATAGACTATGTCTTAAGAAATTTAAATAAATATGTCCAGGGTTTTAGCCCATGTCCCAAGATGAAATATTGGAATGGGTACACGATACTAATTTATTATGTTGGGCTGTCCTAGTAGGGACAAATTCTTTTAGACTCCAATGGGTAACAATTATTTATTGCTTTTGGCAATGATATCTCTAACATGGACCTATAAATATACATAAATACATACTTTGTGTTTCTCATAGTCCTCATATACAAGAACTTTGGCTAGACCTTCTAGGCCATGGGCCTAAAAAAGTATTCCAAAACCCATCCATGAAAATGAAATAGGTCTAACCACCACATCTTTTTTAAAATAAATTCAAATAGCTAAGCTGGAGGGTGCCTATTGAAGCATGGCATTAATGGGTGAATTTCTATTTTTGGCCCCTTATTTTCCACATTCTTGTACTTTTCTTCCATGCTGAGGTTTGAAATCTCAAACTTCTGAAGCATTTGGTGGGTAAAACCCAGTTTGTAGCACAATTTCTGTGGGCTAAAGCCGAAAGAAGAAGCCCACGTATTTAGGGAGCAATGTTTTGTGCCTTTGCCTCCTCATATTTCAGATGTTTGTTGATGAAGTGTAATAGCAAAGTTAATTAATGATAATTAGTATGTTAAAATAATAATTGATGTGCCTAATTGAGATTTAATTTTTAATTACGCAGTCATGTCACCACCGGGGTTTGGGTGCGCGATATGAAGTTATTAAGTTTGTGTAAAGCCTTTCTCATAAGAGCAATAATATTTGTCAACTCTACCCCTTATAAGAAGTACGCCCCGCTTGTAGAGCTCACCTGTAGCCCATATGTAGGGTTTACCTGTAAGATTATAGCCTTTTATACAATATTTTTCTTCTCATAAACAACATGAATTTTATTGTGGTACTTGTAAATCTGCTTTTAAACATCACACATTCTAGTTATTATTATATACTCTAGTAGGCTGTTTAGAAGAACAGTTGAAACCATTATTTACAACTATAAACAATATAAAGTTCTACAATAAAAAAGTAAAAAGTTGTTATAGTATAAAGCTCTCATATATTACTGTTCTCAAACCAAAACTATTAGTTTCAACCGTTCCGCCAAACGGCCTATAAATATTGCTTAGTTTTGGGGATTTTATGCTTAGCAAATCGAGAAAAAGAAACGGAGAGTAGTAGTTAAAAGGTAATTTCTTCTTCAAATAATTATTTAAGTATGCTGATATTTGTGCAAAGTGTTTTTAGACATTTTTTTACTGAACGCATTACTTGCATTGTGTTATTTGTAAAGGATTTTATGCTTTTTATGTATGTTTGGTAGGCGTGAAAAGTAGAGAGAAAGAAGCAAATATAAGGATTTTAGAGTAGAAATTGAGAACTCATAGTGTTTTGTAAGAACATGGAATAATTTTTGGAGAGAAATGAAAATAGGGGGAATTATATCTTATATGGGAACCACATTTTTTAATCTCTCCCAAATTGGAAGGAAAAGTAGAGATCTTTTAACTAAAAAGTGAAACAAATAAAATAATTACGCTTGTATTTGAAAAATCAGTTGGAACATACGTTTTAAGTTAAGAATGACAGCATATGAAAACTTTATATTATAGCAATTTTTTAATTTTTATCGTAGCTATCAGGAGCTTTACATTGTTCACAGTTATAACTGATAGGTTCAAGTTGATGTACCAAACATCCTATAAATTACCTTATATATCAATAAAATACCTTAGAAACAATAAAAAAAAAAGTATGGGTAAAATAATTATTCCATGAATAATATTGCTTTTATCTCCATTTTTCCTTCCAATACCAAACAACAAAAGTACAAAGCAATGACAAAATTTTCCTCTCCTTATCTTTTATCTCTTATATTTCTTCTTTCCCTTTTGTTTTCTTTCCTTCTTATGTAAAATTTATCCCATGCCAAACTATTTTTAAAGCGGCGAGTTTACAAAAGAATTTCATATTTTTTATGGGAAAAAAAAAGTAAATTTTGTTTGGACTTTCAAGCTTTGTTTGCATATGTTCATATGCATGTGTGCGTATGATAGGCTGTATATCATTTGTTCCAAAAGGAAACAAAAATTTATTGCTGCATTATTCAATGAATTGCCAAGTTTAGCTTAAATGCACTAAGCTAAATTCTAGGGAGGGTAGGGGGGGTCAAAGTCATTGAAACCATATGGAGAAAGGAATGAAAAATAAGTTTGGATGGAAAGAAATTGCAGCTCACCATCAAGTGGCATAAATTTACTCATGGCAGAGAAAAACAGTCCTATTTCCTTTTTTCCTTCATGGGAAGCCAAGTATGAACAGGGACTTTTACCAAATTGTTTTCTGATTTCCTAGTCTATGGAGAGTAGTAGGAAGGTAAACTACTCTCAACAAGGCCACATGGGACCACAAAGAGAATTAAGGAGAGCTAAAGGATTGTAAGTTGTATCTACTACTTGTAAGGAGGTGATGAGTTAAGGCTGCTTATTCTTCTCGATAAAGTTTTAAGTTTGAGTTAGTCCTATTACGATAGTCATGATATCTAAGCAATTTCTTTTGTGAGAAATCCCAATACCACACAAGATGCTCTGTCTTTTCGGAATTTTCTGGATTCGCCAGCCTCTATTTTTATAACCCTTTTCTTTTTACGCAAAAAAAAAAAGGTTGTGTCTCATACTTGTATTTTCAGGCAAAAGAAGTACTCAAAACTTGATATGAAATCCCAAAAAGTATTTCTCTGTTCAGGCTTTTCTTGTTAGATGTCACTCATGAGAATTCCTGCTTCTAAAAATATGATTAATTAACCTCAATACAATAAATAACTAGTTTATATCTCAACCCACTCTTTTTCAGGCCTATGATATAAACACAGTTAATCTAGACAAACCAAAAGTGAAGAGTACTTTTGTTCTAGAGAAACCATGTTTTCAAAAAGGATATAGGAACTTAATTATAGTTCTTTAAATGACCATTAAAGATACCAAACTGTGCTTCCACTAGGTCTGCGTTTGTGCCAAGAGATTTCTCTCTTCTGCCAAAAATAAAAAATAAAAATAAAAATAAAGAAACAAAAAAAATAAAAAATAAAAAACAAAAACAAAAACAAAAAACAAAAAACCTTAACTAGTGGTGGGCTGCTTAGAATTTTGCCAATCATTTCATCATTTTGCTGTCATGCATTTATGAAAATAAAGCTTTGGTGGTTAAGTCACTTAAGAATACTAGAACATAGTAATGAGCCATACTCTTCTATCGTGCCTATAGGAAGTAAAGAGAGAACACCCTTTACATTATATAGACTGATCTTTAGTGCTAGGAAAAAGCTCTTCTACAAATGCTCAACATCACCAAATTCTCTTCTTGCCTCTCTCTCTCTCCCCCTCTTTTTTTTTTTCTTTCCTTCTCTTTCTTGATCACTATTTGAAAATTGTAGAAATGGGCGTTTCTTGCAGTCCAAAACATAATCAGAATGATCATGGGATACACATTTGTTCTTTGTTTTGGACTGAAGGGAGCTCCTAATTCTTCTATTTTCCGCTTTTACTTCAGTTACAAGCTTCAATAGCAAATGGGTGCAGTTTATAATCACCTTATTGTTAAAGGGTAAGTTCAATTTTTTTTTTCTTTCAATTGCGTACTAACTCAAATTAAAACTCAATTTATTTCTGGTTTATCAAAAAAGCTAACTTTATATTGCTAAACCAGCTTACTTTTAGGTTCAAAATCTCCCATGATTTCTTTTTGTTTTTTCTTGCTTGTTGGTCCAAAGATCAGATCACATAATAAAATATGTGCAACATATATTTTATTAGACTACAATGAAATCTAGGACCCTTTTTCTATTTCACAAAGCTTCCTGTCTCAAAAATAATAATAATAATAATAATAATAATGAATACTTAATTTAAATGGTTGCTTCACTTTTTCTCCTCAATAACGGATCCACTTTTCATGCAAAGGGTACAATAAATAACCAAATTGACCTTGAACAAAAAAGTAGAAACATGAAAAGGTAGAGAGTGCAATAGATTACCAACACTAATGTGTTGGCTAAGCAAACTTGGCTTGTCAATTTGATTTTTATTTTTTATTTTTTGAAATGTCAATGTGATTTTGTTTTGTTACCAAGAGTGAAATTTTGTTGACTCTTCTGGAAGATATCATGGTTTGTGTGGTAACCTAGTCAAAATTTGCGGCTGTCCACTATAATCATGAATAGTGACTTATTATAAAAATAGCAGTAAATAATATGAGAGCGTTTAATAAGATGGTTTATAAAATATTGTTCTAATTGATATTATATAAAGCCTTTATATAATACACTTTAAACTATTGTACAAATAGTGATGAATAGAAAATTTTTGTGCAAATGTTAATTGCGTAGCAATGTAAATAGGATTGCACAGTATCACAGTTTTCAGTATACATATGAACCGTATGATTCATTTTTATGGACTGTAACTTGAGAATCCAACAATTTCACTTTGCTTTTACTCTAAGTTCTATATTTTTTAGTTGGGAAATTTTTTTATTAGTATCTTGTGTTATATTAAAACATGTGTTTAGTATTTTATGTTTTAGAATATTTAAAATTAATACCTCAATTTTTAAGGAATTTTTTTTTTTTTTGATACTTGAAAGGTTTTTTAAGACATAAAAAGACAACATTACCTTTTTGTATCGTTAACTGAAATTTTAAGTAAAAAACCCTAAAACTAAAATAAAACCCCCTAAAAAACCCAAAAAAAATCAATTTTATCGTCTTCTTCCTTCCACCTGCAGTTACAAAACTCAACAAATCTCTTGTTCTTCATCTTCTTGAAAAAAAAATTGCAATATTGATCTTAAAAAAAAAATCAAAAACCATTTATTTTTGCAAGGGAAATGAAAAACAACTCCCCGTTTCCATATATCACTTTTCTAAAGTTTCTAGAAAAATGTATAATGATCGATCGATCAACTAACAAATTCAAACTCTTTTCTTCATCAAAACATTTGTTTAGCGACGAATTATACCATATTTCCTCCTAGCCCCCCTCTTGACCTTCTGACTCTCCAAACCTCCTCACGCTGGCGGCGGTCGCCATTAATAAGGACACCGAAGCTCACGTCTCCGATTAGGAAGGTAAAGGAGAAGACAGTAAAAAAAATAAACCTAAACATTGAAAAAAAAAAAAACCCAAACACTCGTCGTCATCCATGGTTGCCTTCGTGGCCCAGACCTCCGACTGGGCCCAGTAGGAAGAGGACGTTGGTACGGCGATTAGCATCGACACGGACACCCAAGTTCGTGTCTCTGATTGAGAAGGCAAAGGAGAAGATGCGGCCATCGATGCTAGAGAAAGCAACGGGCTTTTCGAGGAGAGAGAAGGAGAAGGGGAAGATGAGGAAAAGGGCTCATCAGTGGATTTACGGCAGCTTTGAAGGGGATTCCATAGCCGAAAGGGAGAGATAGCGGATGAGCGAGAGGGGCTGGGCTGAGGGATAGTGAGGCGATGGTTGGGTTTTTTTTCTTTTCAGATCGAGAAGGAGAAGATCTTAAGGATTGGGATTTTTGAATTTTTTTTTTTTGTTTTTGGGTTTTTTTAACTTAAAATTTCAGTCAACATTACAAAACACTAATTTTGTTTTTTTATGTACCAAAAAAAGCTTTAAGATATTAAAAAAAATTCTTAATAATCAAAATATCAATATTAAATATTTTAAAATATAAAATATCGAACGTATATTTTGATTTACACAAGGCATTAATACGAAATTTCCCCTTTTTTAGTTTCTACATCAGCTTTTTTATTTGTCTTGACTTTTGTGCCGCACTCTATACTCCCACTGATCAATATTTGACTTTTATGCTCATTGATTCATTGATATGCAGTTATTTTATGATGGGATTAGAACATTACAGAGCTGATTTGTGCTATTTGGTTAAGCATTTTTCTTCTGGTAAGGATTTAATCTGACATAGTTCCTTGGTATATGTTGGCAATTAAACCATAAGAGTATATTTTAATTGTTTGCATTTCCACTTCTTTTAAGGGGCCCTCAAATTTGTTCCCTCAAATTTGTTCTTTGTCCTATTTTAACCCCACTTTAAAACACTACAAATTACATACCAAACTTCTTGTCCCATGGTTGGCCTATTGGTCACAAAAATCGTTAAAAACTAAACCGAAAAAACGAATAAACTGCATGAACTTTATATTACATATATTTCGGACAAACCATACTTTTCAAATAACACAAATAAGAAATGACTTTTTAGACAAATCATGCTCTTAAAATAACATCAAAATGGTACACAAAACATAATTCAGGACAAAAAGCGAATATTTTTGCGCGGTCAAAAATAACATGTCAGGTAACGATTAATTCTCTCATTCCCTCCATCAAAAGCATCAGATTTTTATAGAACTTGGATAAAAAATAAATAAATAAATCAAATTGGCAAACTGGGAAATATTCTCTCAATATTTCTCTTTCTCAATCAGAATAAGAAATTCAGATTACAAGATGAGCTAAACCAGAAAGATCTACAAATTATGAGAAACCCATTTAGTACAACCCCAAAACAGAGAAAAGAAAAAGACCCAAAACAAAAAAAAAAAAACAACTACTCAAAGAGAAAGACACAAGCTAAATTAACCCTAATCTTAAACAAACTGAAACCTCTTATTATCCACTTTAATGCTATTGGTTTATTTGAACTGCTTCTTGTTGTTGTATCTGCTGTTGCTGAACATTGCAACTTATCCTGGGACATGATCTGACAGCTTCTGCTCCTGATAAGGGAATCACTGGGAGATTGTCACAATTGCAAATTTCGATCATCAAGCCATCTGGGTCGTGGAAGAAAAGTTGATCAACGTGGATCCCACCTTCTTCTACCCTGGTCTTCACGTAGTCTATCTCCATCTCCTTTAGCGTTTTCTCCGCTGTTGTCATGCTCCCACACTGCCCACCAAAAAAAAAAAAAAAGTTTTAACATCTTACGAAAGAAGTGAATTATAATTTTTCCACATGGTAAAAACATTTTCCCTTTTAATAGTATTGAGAATTTTAAGATAAGAAATGAAAAATTACTCTACTAGTTTAGTGTAGTTTTATATATATTTGTAATTATAACGTTTAAAAACATGCATTATGCCTCAACCTTAAGGATAGATATTCCTTATTTAGAAAGCTTATCATAGCAAATGTTATGATTCTAATATAATGCAAAGGTAAAACAATATAAGGTGAAAAAGGTAAGGATTTCTTTTGCTCGACAGGTTTAGAATAATATGATTTAGAATTTTATAGTTTCAATTGTGAGTTTTAAACTGTATAGTTGAATAAACATTTAAAAAGTAAAGATTTAAAAACGAAAATAAAACATTACTTTAAGTTTAAAATAAAAACTAGTGTTTAAAAACTATAAAATATAAAAAAAATGAAAATATCTTTAGTACAGAAAATAGTTTAAACCGTATGAATGTGAAGAAGAGGGATAATAAAATTTAAATTTTGAGTATTTTCATCGATTAGTTTAAAGCATCTCTATTATTTGAACTAGTTCAAATCCATATACCAAATCTCACATAAAAAGAAAAAAAAAAGTACTGGTACCTGAAAAGAAATGTGGTTATTTCTGGGGTTGATCGTGGTAATCTTGGGCAACTTTTCAGGGTCATCACATTGGAGGAGATGTATGCCAATGCCATAGTTGAATAGCCTGTACAAAAATGACAACAAAAACCAATTAAACACAGAAAACCAAACACTACAAACATAACCAAAAAAGTTTTTTTCATTTTTTTTTCTAGAGAAGTACTGAGTTATTATTATTTTATACCATGCACCATCAAAGCCAAAAGAGGCAGGCCTCCTAACGGAGAAGAACCCAAGAACTGACTGATAGAAATTGACAGATTTCTCAAGTGATCTGCACAATAGAGAAATGTGGTTCAAGGACTTGAGCTGCAGAGGATTATTTCCCTTACCCTCCATCACACAACAAAAGTCTTCAAATAAAAAAAAAATCTTCTTTTGAATGGAATTGGGTAATATAGGAATTGCAAAAGAAAGAAATGGGTATTGAAGAACAACAAAATTAATGCAGGTTTGGATGAGAAAAGAACAAAAGATATTTTCGTATAGAAAATTTTCAAGGCTCTGATATGATATGATTGTCCTATATAGATATATATATAGAATCAGAATGTGAGATTTTCTGATGGTCATTTCTCTGCAATATGACTAAATTTTCTTCAAAGTTTTTGCAGTCATTGAGATTTTCTAGTTACACGCAAGTTCCACGTTGACGACTCGTAATGAGATTGGCACAACTTGTTTCTTGTCGCTGCCACGTTAGGCTTTTTGGTCCAAGTACTATTCCACCAGTTGGCACATGGGGAAACTTAAAAATGTACTTTTCTTGCTATTTAGGGTTGTTTGGCAATGGTAAAAAATTATTTAGTTTTCATCGTAATCTTAGTTATGAATAATATAAAACTCTCATATGTTACAGTAATAATAAAAAAAATGTTACAGTATAAAACTCTCATATGCTACAATAAAAGTGATTCCCACCATTGATTCCCACCACCTTTTCAAACATTCTATTAGTTTCCGGCCAGTTTTACGATGTGAACTGATACCGTGACTAAAATTATTGCTTAAAACTATAATTATTATAATATATAAATATTTTATATTATATTAATTTTTTTATTTTATTAAAATATGTAAAAATTATACATTATTTTTACTTAAAAAATTAGTTAATATCAACTTTATCAAACAAATTATGAAATAAATACTTAGGGATGCATGTTCATCGTTGAACAGTCGAATTTGTCAATAAAAGATAACTTTTGATCAAATATAACGATGTAAAAAGTGGAGGTTCCGGCCACCGAATAAATTCTTTTATTTTTGTGAGAAAAAGTCTTTCTATCCAAAACTTCTTGTTAATGATTCCAGAAGAAAAATAAAATAAATAAAAACGTTTATTTTATTCTATATTAATCTTTTCGTTCTTTTTTTTTGTTCTCTTTTTTCTCATTCTTTTGTTTGTTTTCTTTTATTATCTTTTTTTCTTTTGTTTCTTTTTTTTCGCTTTCCACTTATTTGCATTTTCGATACATATTATATTTTCAATTCAAAAAAAGATTTGCAAAAAGTTTTAAATGTTCGCATCAAAAGCATACAAAATATGCATCACTAGTTACTACTAAAATTTGCAACATAAACTAGCTTATCATATGTATTAATTAATTAATTTAAATAATTATATATTCTTTATTGATTGATGTGCTTATGGATTTTCTTTAAAATAGTTTATTGCATGGCTTCAATCGAAAGCGACCCAAAAGAAGAGGGGAAAAAATAATTGAAGTTTCTCAAAAAAAAAAAAAAAATTCATTGAAGCGTGTGTATAGATTTTTGTTGTTACAAAAAGTGTCAAAAAAAAATATGAAGTCATTTTTTATCTCAAACATGAAAAATGAACTCCACGTTTTTCCATTTTGGGAAGCTAGATCCCTTCTAAGTGTGGGTGAATTAGAAAAATCCACTTCCAAGAACTTATAGCGTGTTAGGTAGGGTGGTTAGAATTGTTTTTACTGTAGCGTGTGAGAGCTTTACACTGTTGTGATTTTTTTTTTAATTGTTACTGTAGCATGTGAAAATTTTACACTGTCTATAACTGAGAAAATGATCCAGACCATAACCTGCCAAACACCCTTTTAATTTTTGAATGCATAACAATTGTCCGGATGTATAATTAGACTTCAAAAATTGTAACCAATCTAATTTCCGCTCTATGTTTTTTTTAAAAAAAAAAAATTTAACTTAAGTTTCGAAAAAATTAAAAAGAAAAAAGTCCTTGCGTTCACATATATGTTGTTACCCTACATAGAAGCAAATGATTGATTAATTATTCGCAACATAATGTTCAAAATGATTGATTTAGTTGTGAGACGTAATGAAATTTTCTTTTTTTTCTATTTTTTTTTTAGTAAATTATTGTTTTTCTATTCAAAAAAATAGATCGTCCCTCTCAGTTTTAGAAATCAAAGTAAAAATGCCCCACGTCCACATACGTGTAGTTCTTTCCTTACCTATATAAAAAGTGATTCATTGATAGGTGAAATATTGAAATTCTATCATTTTCCTTTTCGGAAAAATAGATCCTTAATTTTTAAGATTTTGAAAAAGTAAAATTGCCGCCCCATCTTTGCATTATATCAAGTTGTTTGTCTAAAAAATTTTTGAGGAAAAAAAAAGATATAAATCGTTTATAATTATTATTGGTATTGAAATTTCATACCGTCGTGTAGTACATGATACGTGACATAATAATTTCACTATTTTTGTCATACAAAAAATAAAAAATAAGAATTAGGAATACTCTTCTAAAAAAAAGTAGAATAGATTCATGGTGCCTTTTTTTAGTTTGCTAAATGGAAAGGAAAAAAAAATCCAATATAGAAGAAAGAAATATATATTCTTCTACAAATTCTTGTATTTTATGTCTTAATAAAAGGAAGCAAATTGTTTGAAGTAAACAATTTGTTTTGCCTCTCCAACTATTTTGTTTAGAAAAGTTCAACCAATTTGAGATATTTCTTGGCTTATATTTTCACTAGGAAGCAGCTGTCAAGACATCTCGGAAAGCTTCAAAGAAGACGTCAAGACAAGTCTTCTTTGTTGTTCGTTAAAAAAAATGTCAATTAGATTAGGATTAGAACGAGCAATAGACATAAAAACCAATTTTTCTTTTTAAAGGATAGACATAAGGAAATGGTACAAATAATGAATTTTTTTAATATATCTCTACACTTTTTATTCGACTTACGAAGATGTTTTATATATGTGTGTAATATATATATAGGTAAATTCTCAATATTGAAACACAGCTTTTAGAATTTATAGGGTGTTTGATAAATTAGTTCAAATTGAAAAAATTAAAACGTATAAAAATTTTATATTATAATTTTTTTTGATTTATAATATAATTGCTAAGCGCTTTATGTTAGTGACTGAGTTCGAACTAGTATACCTAACACAAGCTTAATTTTGTCGGGCATGCATTATAATTGTTTTTCATAGAAATGTTACAATATAGACAGATTGTTTGGCTCCCTCAAGAATATGATTAATTCTCATGAACTTTCGTGATCATACGTGGAAATCTATCTTAAGACACTAGAGGAAGAAAATCATGTACCAATATCGTTAAAATAATAGTTTTTAGAGACAACGTGTATTATTAAGTTATGATTGTATATTATTATTTTTACACCAAGCAAAAACGACAAAGTAATTAGAAAAAGAACATTTCAAATCCACCCCAAGTCTCTTTCATCAAGATTTATCAATTCTCACAAAGTTGACATCATGCCAATGCCGTTACCAAAGATTCTAATAATTAATATATATATGTATATGTGTGTGTGTATATATATATATATATATATGAGATCAATCCATCTATTAATTGCTAATTAATTAGATACTCAAAATATATAAGCTTGAAATTCACGTTTTTATTTGGGGATTTAAATAATATGAGACAGATGTTGGCCTTGGACCTATATCTTTCTCTCTCTAAAACACTTAACCTAATTTCAATCTCAAATTAGTACTACCGACCAAATGGGCTCAACAAATTAATTGTACATTAATCAATTTAGTGTTCTATGAGAAAAATCAGATAATGTATTTAGAGATTTCCACTCTTCAGTTTGAGCTAAAACCAAGTTGTGGTGCTCTAAACCTGGCTTAATTAATGGTTAGTTTGCTTTAGCATATGTGGGGTTAATTATGATATCATTTTCCCATGAAACCTAATCCAAGCAATATTTATGGGTCCTTTAATGGTGCAGATATCCCACTAGTAAGGGTCTATTTCTGACTGTTCAATTTGATCAAATCACTTTTTTTCTTGCAAATTTGATGGTTGAAAGATAAATACATACTAATAATTAAGTTACTTTTTCAGTACCCAATAGAAATCCACAATATTCATATGGGTGTTCTTATCAGTAAGGCTTTTTTTTTTTTTACTATTAAATTTGATCAAATCATTTTTTTTTACAGATTTAAAAAGATAAACAAATCATTTTTCTACAAGTTTAAAAAGACTGAAAAATAAATACCTACAAATAAATTACTTCTTCACTACCCACTATGAAAATCCCTCAACATTCATATGGATTATTTCTTTTTCTTTCTTTTAATTCTTGCCTTTCTTTTTTTTTTTTTCACGTGTAAGATTTTGAGGTTGGACGATACGCGGAGAATTTATTTCCACTAGACTTGTTGAAAGTTCGTTTTCTCTGCACCAGAGAGTGGCTTTGACCAATTGTTAGCCTAGCTATCCTAGTACACTTTGTCATGCTTGGTCCAAATTTGCATAGTGTTTGGAATCAAGTTCACTACTACTTTAAAATTTTAAAAATCTCGCAACTAATAAAATAATTAGACCTAAATTATTATATAGTGTATTTTTTAAATTGAGTCTCATTATTTTATTAAATTAAGTCACATTGTTAGTTAGTAACGGAATAATAACTTCATAGGGTTAAATAAGATTACTCTTGAAGCTTTATATGCTGACATCAATGGAAGTCCTTGCACGGAGACAAATGAAATCAAATAAGATTAAAAAGAAGTTAAGGTTAATTAAGATTAGTCATCGATAGTTGGCGAGTGAACTAAATAATACCTGAAAACGATTAGAAATTCTTGATCGTTTACAAGAAGGAAATGAATTAATAAATATTTGTGATTATTAAAAGAGACAAAGATTTGTGCGACAATATCTTGATCATGCATATGTGAAAACGTTGGAGCTTCTTTCTTTGTTTGCTTGTTTTGACGTCTGTCCCCCTGCAACCACATATGTTTTGATGTTATTTATCGTGTCTTATATGCATATATATATATATATGACAAAAAGACAATGAATTTATGAAGATATAGTACAATCACCGGTTTAATACGAAAAGTTAAGTCTCAATAAAATGAAGCATATCATGTTTTTGTTTTTTTTTGGAGGAATCAAATTACAAGGGCAAGAATGACAAAAAAGAGCGACCTAAAAAAATCATGTTAAAAAGAATTTTAGTAAAATCAGTTCTAATTAAAACCTTTGATTATCATAGTATAAAATTCTTATTATCATAGTATAAAATTCTTACGTACTACCGTAATAAAAAACAATGAATTATATTGTAAAGCTCTCACATACTATAGTTTTCAATGAAAAGTTTCAGTTCTAACCATATTTCCTAATACATCATTTGTTGTGGGTCACAAAATTAGAAAAGAAGTCCTACAACTAGTTAGAGTTAGAGGTTAATGAGAGCTAAAAACTCAGAGCTAAGAGCTGCGTTTGGAAATATGCTCCCCATGAACTTGGAGCTAACAGCTAAGAGCTGCTAATTAGGTATGATCTTGGAAGTCAGATCTAGTTACTTATATGGGTTTGGTCCTATCTAGAGAAGCAAACTCACTATTTGTCAATCTTATGAAGGAAAGTTAATATATCATATAGTAATTATCTTTATCAACAGTTTTTGTTGGCTTTTTTTGAAATAATTGGCTTGTAATTGAAAAAGAAAGCTAGAAAATGTAAAAAAATATATATAGAAGATTCTATGACCATCAAGAAGATATTTTTACGAGATTTTCAAGGATATTTTCAAAGATTTTCATAGATATTTTAAATCCAAATTTGAATAGAAATTTAGCTTATCATAAGATTTAAAATTGAGCTAGATAAAAAATTCATAATTAGAAAAAGAACAAGATTTATTTCCTATATATATATAAAAGCAGGAGGCTTCATGTATTTTAGAGAGTTCAAATGAATATTTAACTTGGAGAATGGACTTCACGAAGTTTAGATCGAGTACACATAGGAGATAACGTGTTTTCAATTCATATTCAAATACATTGCAAAATCTATTGCAACGGATGATGCAATAGTTTAAATTTGAGATAAGATTTGTTGCCTATAGGTACTGAGTTCTAGCCTCACTACAACAAATTTGTTGATAAACGATAGAATTTTCCACAACATTTGTTGAAAAACCATCGTTTCATTTCATTAAAAACATGGTACGAATGAGAAATTTAAAAATTACTGTAAAAACTTGGAATTCCACAACATAATCTGGAAACTGTCATGGAATCCTAAGGTTCCACGACAGTTTTGGTGGTAGGATTCTATGATGGTTTTTGTAATCTTTTATTTTTTATAATTAGATTAGGATTTTGCAACGATTTTTGAATTTTTCAAAAAAAAGTCATGAAATTTTCTCCCTCAAAATTTGAAAATCTTGCCCAAAATTTCAAACCCTACACTATTCCTTTCTTTGAAAATTTTAAAACTCTCCTCAAGGTTTCTACTATCTCTCCCTCTAAAACCACCACATCCTCCAACCGCCGACCATCAACCTCTCATCATCATCCATCCGTCACTCTCGCACCGTCAACCTCATCATCGTTGGTCCCCCGTCTTCCTTTTTCTTTCCTTCTCTCTTTCTCTCACTCTCCCTCATGCTCTCTAGCCAATGTATCCCAAATAATTCTAACTAATTATATTTTGCTAAATCATCTCAACCAATAAGAATGAAAAGTCCATTAAATTACATTTTAAATTTTTTAAATGATATAGTATGATTTGCTTGGTCAGACACAACTCTAAACACTAAAATTAAATGGATAATTTGATTCCCACATATATAGTGATGTGTAGTAAGAAAACCTCATCATCAACAATCACAATCTCACCCTCAGGAAAAAAAAATCATAATTTCAAATTTGAACAAAGATGCATGAATGGGTATTTTTAAAACTTTTATACAACTTGAGAGTGAGAATGCAATATTTTAAAACTTCAGGGGCCGTTTCCACGTTTTGATTCCTTCGCTCCAACGAATAACGCTCACTAAACCCTCCCTATTGCTTCGCTGCACACCTTTTCTGGGTTCTACCCATTTTCTCTCAAATTTTCCCAGAAAATGAACGAGAAAGTGCAAATTTCTCTCGACAAGCTCCCCATCAAGCGCTTGGACATCATCAAGGAGAATGGCGCCGAATGATTCCCCTCGTATGATCTTTACTTGCCCCTTTCTTTTCATTTCCCTTCCGATTCATTACTTCGTTTGGTGTCCGAGAAAATTCAATCAAAATGTGTTCCTTTTCTTTTTCTTTCTTTTTTCTTCGTTTTATAGGTTGCCAAACTGATCGAACTGTAATATTTTTCATTTGTGCACAGCGATGTTGGATACGACGAAAAGCGGCTTTCGCTGATTCGGCGAATTGATTTTGCGTGGGCCGTGGAGAAGGACAAGAAGAAGAAGCAGAAGAAGAGCGCGAAGGAGAGCTTGATGTTGCACTATGGAGCCAAATCAACCTAGCAAAAGAGAAAAAAGAAAAAAGGGCGGGGGGGCAGAGACACAGCGCCACGGCTCCCAAAAACAGGGCCGCGGCACCCGTCTGACAGTGCCGCAGCACCCAAAAGTAGTGCCGCGGCTCTCGCCCAAAATCAAGTAGCACCGCGGCGCCCAAAAATGAAGGCCGCGGCGCTTGGAGTCTGGTTTGTTGCGAAATTTTGAGTCAAAGTCGAACTCAAACGCCCCAAAAAGGGGAAACTACTAGGGTTTCTCATTAGTTGCTATTTTTCTCTTCCTTTGGGTATAAATAGACATAAGGTGGCTAGGATTGAGTGTGTGTGACATTGAGAGTGGTATTATTTGTGTGAGGCATAATTCTTGAGAGCTCCATCCTTGAGAGAGAAAAATTCCCACAGGGTGCTAGATAGAAGAGAGTTTTGGTAAGCACAATTTGAGAGTGTGTGAGAAACTTCTCTTGTAATCTGTAATCTCCTTCATCATAGTGGAATCTGCAAGCGGCAGAACAGGACGTAGTCTCAATTTTGGACAAACTTGTATAAAATTTGGTGTCTTTCTTTTCTTCTTTTCTCCTATTTATTTTCTGCAATTATTCGTTCTTGCGATCCTTGGAATTAGGAGTCACCTAATTCCCCAACAAGTGGTATCAGAGAGGAGGTTTTGATGAAGAACGATGACAAGAGAAGAAGGTTCAGCAAGCCGGTATCACCAAATTTGATGGTTCAGATTTTTCCTATTGGAGGATGCAAGTAGAAGACTACCTATATAGCAGAAAACTACACTTGCCCTTGGGTAATAAGCCCGAAGGCATGAAGGATGAGGAGTGGAATCTCCTTGATAGACAGGTGCTGGGTGTGATCTGTTTGACCCTGTCAAAGAACGTTGCCCACAACGTTGCAAAGGAGACTACTACAGCTTGGGATGATGAAGGCTCTGTCAGAGATATATGAGAAGCCCTCAGCTAACAACAAGGTACATCTCATGAAGAAGCTCTTTAATTTAAAAATGCCTGAAGGTGCCTCGGTTGTAGAGCATCTAAACAGTTTCAACACCGTCCTAAACCAATTGGTCTCGGTAGAGATTAAATTCGATGATGAGATTAGTGCCCTAATCCTCTTGGTCTCATTACCGAATAGTTGGGAACCCATGAGGGTGGCCATTACAAATTCGCTTGGGAATGCAAAATTAAAGTTTGTTGATGCAGAAACTCTATTCTGGCGGAAGAAGTTCGTAGGAAGGACTCGAGTGAAGCCTCAACATCGAACTCGGCCCTTAATGTTGATAATAGGGGCAGGAAACTTGAGAGGCATTCCGACAGGGATAATGGCAAGAGAGGCAAGTCGAGGAATAGGAGAAGCAAGTCAAGGAACAGTAGGACTATAGAGTGTTAGAATTGTGAGAAAACTGGCCACTTGAAAAAGAACTACAGGGCTCCAAGGAAGAACAAAGACAAGAATAATGACACAGCTAACACCGCCACTGAAGAGCAATAGGATGCCTTAATCTTGTCAGTTGACAGTTCTTTTGATTCGTGGGTGATAGATTCAGGAGCATCATTCCACACCACTGCACACCGTCATGTCCTAGAGAATTATGTTGCTGGAAATCATGATAAGGTTTATCTTGTTGACGGAGAACCTTTGGATATTGTTAGCATTGGAGATGTCAGTTTAAAAATGCCTAATGGGTCTGTGTGGAAGATTCATAAGGTAAGACATGTTCATAAACTAATGCGCAACTTGATTTCGATGGGGCAACTGGATGACGAAGGACATAAAGCGACCTTCAATTGTGGAGGTTGGAAAGTCACGAAAGTAGCGATGGTTGTTGCTTAGGGACGCAAGGTTGGAACTCTCTACATGAACTCTAGTTGCAGAGATACCATAGCAGTTGCTGATTCTACTGCCAATACCGAGCTATGGCATTATAGGCTCGGTCACATGAGTGAGAAGGGTATGAAGGTGCTTCACTGCAAAGAAAAACTGTCGGGTTTGAAAATTTGTTGATCACAGTTTGTGTGAAGCCTGTATCTTTGGTAAACAGAAGAAAGTTAGTTTCTCAAAGATGGGTAGAGAGCCCAAGTCCAGAAAATTGGAGGTAGTTCACACTAATGTGTGGGGGCCTACGCCGGTGACTTCCCTTGGTGGCGCAAATTACTATGTGACGTTCATAGATGACTCAAGCAGGAAGGTATGGGTTTACTTTCTGAAAACAAATATGATGTCTTTGATGCTTTCAAGAGATGGAGAGCCATGGTAGAGAACGAGACAGATTTGAAGGTGAAGTGCTTGCAGTCTGACAATGGGGGTGAGTATTTGAATGAAGATTTCAGGCAGTATTGTGCTGAGAATGGAATAAAGATGAGGAAAACCATTCTAGAGAAACCACAACAAAATGGGGTAGCTGAGAGGATGAACAAGACTTTAAACGAGCGTGCTAGAAGCATGAGGTTGCATGCGGGGCTGCCAAAGACGTTTTGGGCTAAGGCAATTAATATAGCCGCTCATCTAATCAACAAAAGTCCATCCACACCGCTGAAGTTCAAGCTACCGGAAGAAGTCTGGAGCCATAAAAAGGTCGTTCTCTCTTACTTGAGAGTGTTTGGGTGTGTTTCCTATGTTTACATTGATTATGCTGCTAGAAGTAAACTTGATGCCAAGTCAAAGAAGTGTTTTCTGGTTGGCTATGGCGGACTTGAGTTTGGTTATCGTCTCTGGGATGACCAAAGTCAGAAGATTATTAGGAGCAAGAATGTGATCTTTAATGAAGGTGTTCTGTACAAGGACAGAGACAACACTGACTCCAAGGGTTCAGGTTCTGAAGATAAGAAGCTTGAGGTGATTCTATTAAAGGATCTTCCTGAAGTAGAGGTGCAAAATCCAAAGGTTGAAGACCAAGAAGACATAGCTCCAGAAGGAAACCAGAAGACTCCTGCCACACCAATCAGAAGGTCTAGCAGGACCATCAGACTGCCGCAGAGATACTCCCCTTCTCTGCATTATATTTTGTTGACCGATAGAGGTGAGCCAGAGAGTTATGATGAAGCCGTGGAGGCTGAAGATTCGGTCAAGTGGAAGTTAGCCATGAGGGATGAAATGGATTCCTTAATGTCCAATCAGACATGGCAATTGATAAGTTACCACAGGGCAAAAAGGCCTTGCACAATAAGTGGGTATACCGGATTAAAGATGAATCTGATGGCAACAAACGGTATAAGGCAAGGTTGGTGATAAAAGGCTTTCAGCAGAAAGAAGGCATTGACTTCAATGAGATTTTTTCTCTGGTGGTGAAGCTAACCACGATTAGGATGGTACTTGCGCTAGTGGCAAATGAGGACTTGTTTTTGGAACAGTTGGATGTCAAGACAGCTTTTCTCCATGGTGATTTGGAGGAGGAGATCTACATGAAGCAGCCACAAGGTTTCGAAGTACCGGGTAAGGAGAACTTGGTGTGCAAACTTCAGAAGAGCTTGTATGGCCTCAAACAAGCTCCCAGGCAGTAGTACAAGAAGTTTGACGGGTTCATGTGCAGCAACGGTTTCTTGAGGTGTCAGGGAGATCATTGTTGTTATGTGAAGAATTTTGGTGACTCTTACATTATACTGTTGCTATATGTCGATGACATGCTGATAGCAGGAGGTTGCAAACAGGAGATCGACAAGCTGAAGAAGGAGCTGTCTAAGGAGTTTGCAATGAATGATTTGAGTGCTGCAAAACAAATCCTTGGGATGAGAATAACGAGGAACCGTAATGGTATAAAACTGTCATATGAAGAATATATTGAAAAGGTGCTTAGCAGATTCAACATGGGTAATGCGAAGCCTGTGAATACTCCTTTGGCCAGTCACTTCAAGTTTTCAAAAGAGCAATCACCGACCACGGAGCAGGAACGAGACCACATGGCCAAGGTGCCTAATGCTTCCACTATAGGCAGTCTCATGTATGCCATGGTTTGTACCAGACCAGACATTGCACATGCAGTGGGAGTTGTGAGTAGGTACATGAGCAATCCAGGAAAGCAGCATTGGGAGGCAGTGAAGTGGATTCTCAGATATATGAGAGGTACTGTGGGTTTAGCATTGTGTTTCAAGAAGTCAGACTTGGGACTACAGGGCTATGTTGATGCTGATATTGCTGGAGACATTGATGGCAGAAAAAGTACTACCGGTTATGTCTACACTTTGGGAGATACAACAATTAGTTGGGTCTCGAAGCTACAAAAGATAGTTGCACTCTCTACAACAGAAGCAGAGTATGTGCAATGACAGAAGCGAGCAAGGAGATGATTTGGTTGCGATCGTTTCTAGAAGAACTAGGTCACAAGTAGGAAAGGAGTGCATTACATAGTGACAATCAGAGCCTCATTCACTTGGCAAAAAATCCCGTATTTAATACTAGGACGAAACATATACAATTGCGGTATCACTTCATCAGGTCGGCTTTGGAAGATGGAGTGCTGAAGCTTGAGAAGATTCTTGGGAGTCAGAATCCAGCAAATATGCTCACCAAGACGGTTCCGATTGAGAAACTGATGTTGTGCACAACTTTAGTTGGACTTCTCTATGAGGCGTGAGAAGTCGTTGCCGCTGCAGTTGGGGACATGGTGATTGATTAGTCCCCAAGTGGGAGATTGTTGCAATGTGGAGCTAAATCAACCTAGTAAAAAAAAAAAAGAAAAAAAGGAGGGGGGGAAGAGACACAGCGCCGCGACGCCCAAAAGCAGGGCCGCAGAGCCCGTCTGATAGCGCCGCGGCGTCGAAAAGTAACGCCGCAGCCCTCACCCAAAATCAAGTAGCGCCGCGGCACCCAAAAATGAGGGCCGCGGCGCTTGAAGTCTGGTTTGTTGCGAAATTTTGAGTCAAAGTCGAACTCAAACGTCCTAGAAAGGGGAAACTACTAGGGTTTCTCATTAGTTGCTATTTTTCTCTTCCTTTGGGTATAAATAGACATAAAGTGGCTAGGGTTGAGTGTGTGTGACATTAAGAGTGGCATTATTTTGTGTGAGACATAATTCTTGAGAGCACCATCCTTGAGAGAGAAAAATTCCCACAGGGTGCTAGATAGAAGAGAGTTTTAGTAAGCACAATTTGAGAGTGTGTGAGAAACTTCTCTTGTAATCTATAATCTCCTTCATTATAGTGGAATCTGCAAGCGACAGAAACATGACGTAGTCTCAATTTTGAACGAACCTGTATAAAATTTGGTGTCTTTCTTTTTTTTTCGCCTATTTATTTTCTGCAATTATTCGTTCTTGCGATCCTTAGAATTAGGAGTCGCCTAATTCTCCAACACTCGAAGCCATGGCCATGGCAGACGATGGTGGAGAACTTGCAGTTGGCTCAACAGGAGCTCTCTGTCATTGTAGATCTCATCAACACCGTAAGTCTTCTCATCTCGAATTATGAGAAATGATTTGATAGTTTCCGTTGTTCAATTTGTGTTGTTTCGCATTTTTTATTGGGATTTCAGTTGTATAAAACCTCAAAATTGGATTAAAAAAATTGAATTAAATAGAAATTAGTAGACAAGAATAATGGAGATTGTTAAGAAAAATTTTAAGATCTCCAATTTCTTTTCAACTTTTTCTTTGTCACCAAAAACATGCTCACAAAAAGGAGAATTCTTTGATAGGACACAAAACATGCCTAGAGGTAGGACGTGGTTTTTTATCTCAAAGATCTTTATCAAGTTCAGTCGAGTTATCATTTTTTTATCTTTTATTTTTTCAATCCGATATGATCTGACAGTAACAAAACTGTATCTTGTGGCAGGGTATTTGTTTTTTGTTTTTGTTTTTTTTTTTTTTTTTGTATCTTATCTCAGAATTCTTAAAAGAATTATTTAAAAAAATATGAAAATTTTACCAAACAATTTGAATATTGGTTTCTTTCCCGCAAAAAAAGAATATTGGGTTTCTGAATGTGGAAAATCTTCTAAATGTATAGGTGGAAGCTAATGATGCAGTAACAGTGGATGGCATGACTAGGCCAAAGCCAGTGCCTAATGAAGTTCTCTCTGATCTTGCTGTATCTTCTGCAATTAAGTTGCAAGGTTTCCGGGTATTTCTCTTTTTAACCTTGTTATTTACCAAGTTCTTATTATGCTTTACTAAGCTGACATCCAATTTTCGCCTATCTTTTGATTGCACAAGATATTTGAAGTTATATCCGTGAGTTCATTAGAATCGTGTTTTTCATTTTCATCTCCGTATTTCACAAGATTTTGTTAAAAATCTTATATGTGTTCTTCTCACAGAGTCTTGGTAAATATTTTAAGCAGTCTGCCAAAGCTTTGGAACAACAGGTTGCTAGGGAAGCAAGATTTTATGGTGCTCTGATCAGGTGAGCTTTTTGTTGCTAGCCAACCTTTGATGTTATATGCCCCGCTTTGCTGGAAAGTCGGAAACTGCGTTGTCTTACTAATTTCTTTATTTGTTTTGCTTGAACATTTTGCTTTTTTCATCTTTTGTCTACTTTATTTAAGGGCTTCACTATCTTCACTGCTTTATTTCTGCAGATGCATAAAAGGGTTTTATTTCCATAACATGTATGATTGACTAACTGAATTTCGTCTTATTTGCTCATATATAAAATGTAAAATGTACCAAAGAAACATTTAAAGTTAGAATGACAACAGCAAGCTTATTTCTCTAGAATGTCCCCTCTCGTTTCGTGACAAGCATATAGATTGCAGCAGAACTGGAAAGTTAAACGGCACCGTATTGCGGCTCCAGCTTCCGGGAACGAAGGTTTTACCATTGACCTTTTTGACAATTCATTATATGATCCAGCTTCTGTATATCGCCCCGCTTCTTTGTCAATGGTTCGTGTTGAACATGACCCAGCTGGCATGCTGGCTATAAATTTACCCCTAAACTCATGTCGATCTCTTCAATTTGGCTTTTTTGGTGTTCTTTCATCTGATAGTACTGAATCCAAGAAGACGAAAGTCAGTTCCTCAGTTCACTCAAGGGAAACTGAAAAGGAAGCAGCCAATGATGATGAGTGTATTAAAGAGACACATTTACTTCTTCGTCAGGTCCATCAAACAATCTTTGATGAGCAGGTAGAGTTCCTTCTTCATTACGTTCTTTCCCATCCAGGCATCTTCTCTATTCTGTCTTTCCCTTTATAACTTTCCTTAAAATTTTGTGTCCCTTTGTTCATATGGTTCCAGGTATTTGACTTGGTGAACCGTGAAGCATTCAGCCAATCTTTAGGAGTCAATGTGACTGGAATAAGAGAGAACTAGTTGCAACTGAGCATAGGCCAAGGAAACTGTGTCTTTATATCACTTGTGCCATCTAGTCAAAGTGATCAAACAGTAGATGATTCAGGAAACCAAGATATAGAAAATGCAATCTTACCTTTGGATTCATTAGATGGAGTGAAGTTACCAGAGGATAAACAAGATAACTTCAATAAAAAATCGGGCTTTCCTGATCGTATAAGCTGTGAAATATATCTACAACAGCTTTTTCATGATCATGTATTTTCAAGATCAAAGGACAAACCACTTACAACTGTTACTCGAGTATCTGGTCAACCAGCTAAAGAAGGGCCTGGTCTTCTTGGCCATTTATGCCTGTCTTTGGCTCATAGGATATTTTCAAAAAAAGTTCTTGTGGTGCTGGAAAATTTGGTATGTTAGAAAATGCTTTGTTGTATGTAATGAGTTATGCTTATTATGTGGTTGAGCATTTTTGTTTATTATTCATAGTATCTGTAGGTTTCTGGGGTGTCATATCTACAGTTGCTATCTCATCCCACTTGGAATTCTCGCACATCGTCATGGACAATCTTCATGAAGATTCCACAATCCATTTTGCATGGCAGCAGCCGCCAGATATCAGACTTGCATCACCAGAAGAGTGCCACCAAATCTCAGTTTCGAACAATGGTGGTCGTAAAAGATGATTTCATCAGTGTAGAAGGGGAAGGTGCTCCGAGCGTTGTTGGTCTCTTCGAAGGAAATTCCCAGGAAGTTTCTTCAATGAACAGATATGAATGTAACTTGGAAGATCTTCCTGTGATAATCTTGCAGCAGGTATGTCGTATGCTATATTTGTGGTGTAGGCGGTTCCTTCTTAATACTAGTATTCATTCTCAAGCATAACTGAATTGATCCTGGTCCTTTGCAACAGGTTGCAGGCCAAATTGTTCGTTGGCTTCACGAGGAAGCTCTGATGGTTGGAATAAGGGTGAACCGAGACTTTCTCAGCTTGTCATTTGAGCTCGAGCAGGGCGAAACGCTCACCTTGTTAGCACACGTTGACCCTGAAGATGCACAGGGATGCATCTCATGGTGGCTAATCATGGAGGACCGTTTCACGGAGGAAGGGAAGCTTCATATGGGCCTATCCAATGGTGTATCTGAATATAGGAGGTTTTAAGGCCATTTATCACTTGATCTGTTGTACTCAACCCTGATGGACTTGGCAAGCTTGTGTACTGGAGGTAGTAGCCTGTGATTAATGTATCCTTTTTTTTGAAGGGTGTGATTAATGTATGCTCCTAATGTACTTGCCAACAAAAATAGCGTCTGATGTTTTGCCCAATTTTTGGTCACATTGGTGCAATGAGGGTTTACAGTAATCTCATTCAAAGGTTTTTTTTCTTTCTTGTTTTAAGGGCATTCAACGTTATTTGGGTTCTGCATTTTTGCCAATATTATGTTTGGAAAGTATGGTTAGAAATAAAACTTTTAAACTGAAAATTATAGCATGCGAGAGCTTTATATTGTAGCTCACCTTATTTTTTAAAAAAAAATCGCTATAGCATGTGCGAGTTTTATACTGTAGCAACTGAAAGTTTTGGTTTAAACTGATTTTTTGCAAAATGATGTGTTACTCTTCGCACATGTATGCCCACCTTCTTATCTATAAAGTAAACTAATTGCTGTCTAAAGAATTGACTCGAGGTTTCAATGAGCTGGTGCTTTGCAAAGTTGTTTAGAAAAACTTCCCCACAAGTTTCAACCTAGGTTACTTTTGGCCTAAGCTATCGTTCCTCAAGAGTCGAGATCAATAATAATCAAGTATGTTTATTGTTTTTTGAGGAGAAAAAGATTTCGTCTGTTTTCCGGAATATAATCTTTATGCTGTGTGCAAACTTCTAGGACTCTTTGTAGGTTACGCAAATGGGATTTCTTAAGGATTGTCTTTGGGTTCTAGCTTAATTAATATGAAAATAAGGTGTGTTATATAGCACCCTTTTCCTTTCTCTTTTTTTTTTTTTTTTTTTTGAGGGAAAAATGGAGAATTTCATTAAGGGCATTCAGCCAAAACAATATCAGTAATAATATGACTACTAAGGTCTAGGGTGTAAAATAACACTTATTCTATGTGATAATGATTTTGCAAAGGTATAATACTTGTTTACCATCAATAAATTCTTTGTCGTTATATCTTGTGAAATCCTTACACAGAAGAAATGATAAACATATTATGTATAGAATCTATCCTTCGTCCATCAAATTTTTGAATATTAAGTGTTAGTCTTATCATTTTATAAAGTACCAATTCTGCCCTTGCTTAGATTTTAAAATATTATGTTTAGACCTAAAAGTCTTGTAAAATATCAATTGTGTCCCACTCAAAGTAATAAAAATTGAGTTTTATCCCTAAAATTGTCATAAAGTATTAATTGTACCCTCATTTATGATAAAAAAAAAATTATAATCATCCTCTCACTAAATAATAAAAATATATACTATATCTATATTCTGTGAAAAATTGTCTCCATTATTTCATATAATTCCTTTACTGAAAAAAATTTCTAGCTTTACAGGCGTCTCCTTTGTCTATCTAGTTAGTAAGTTACAATTGCAATAAAAAGCAAAGATGAGTTTGCACTCCCAAAACAAAGGTTGATACTACTTTTGAATTCTAGTTGTTGTTGTTGAAAAAAAAAAACTTCATTCAAGCTAAAATAGTACAAATAAAGTCACATGTGATTGTCCAATAAGTCCTAGGTGAGTCTTGTTATTCACTCTTATCATTTTTGTATGTAAATTAAGGCTTCAATTTTTTCTACAAAAATGATGAATTCAATAACCGATTCTTTAAAAATGTGATTTCTGTAATTCCTCGTGAATACATGCGTCTTAGTAATTGCCTGCTTGCTTTTAGCTGGCACATGATAAATTTCCATTAATGCAATGTCTCATCACTTTGTCTCCAAAAAAGCATACCCTTGTCATACATAGACGCCTAAACCAAAAGGGCATTCCCTCAATCACTTGTGTGACGAAATGGAATTGTTTACTGTGTTTAACAACGCAATCAGAATTAAAAATTGGAACGATTTTATTTAGCTTATAAAAGCTTTATAAGTCTAATTTTGTTTTACACTGTAACATATGAAAGTTTTATATTATAGCATTTTCAACTATATAGTTAAAACAGAATTGTCAAATAGGCCCAAAAAATTCATTTGACAAAAGAGGGCAAACATAAAGTTATGGATACCCCAATATAATTTCATTTGCATCCTTATCCTAACATCATTCATTAACGATGTAAAAGTATGGTCATTAGCATATGATATTAATTTGGCATATACTCTTACATTCTTCCAACTCAATCATCGCACTCGAAAAAAAAAAAGAATCCCAATTTTCCCGATTATTGTTTGGTAGCCTGAGTTGGAAGAGGTGAGCAAGTTAACGTCTAAAATGAAGTCCAGCTAGTTCTTGCTTGTCAAGTAGCAACCACTAGAAGCCACTTTCCTTGTGTTGGTAGTCAAATTGACAAAGAAATCACCATTGAATTTTTCCTCCCTTTGATCCAAAATCCAAATGTTACAGCACAGCATTAGCGGGATTTTTGGCCGTTTATTGTTTTAATTTTAAAAATCATGCTCGGATCCTAATTTTGGCACCATTTTTTTGTGTCTTCAAGGAAAAAATTATCAAACTTCTTTTTTAATGGGCATTAAAATGTAAAACTACTGTTGGTTAGCAGCTTGAAGTTTTAGAGGATGATATTTTCCCTGAAAAAAAAACTAACTTCTAGAATTAAATATTATTTGAGCTAATATACTAGATTATGGCGCTGGTGTAATCCAGTAGATTACCACTAGTAATTTAACAAATTAATTCATAAAATTGAAACATATTACCGGTTCATCTTCAATGTTTGTCAGAGAGTAATCTACTAAATTAGTATTTATAATCCACCATTTTAAATTGTAAAATAAACTGAAACATGAAAAAAAAAATCACTAGATTACACGAAAACACACACACACACATTTTAGACAAAAAAACACAAATTATCACCAAAAAAAACATGAAATTCCATACCAAAACACCATATTAAAAAAAAAAAAGAACAAAAACCACAAAAATCATGCAATAAAAAAATAATAGTGGTGGCTTGGATCTCAGTGGTCATGGATTTGGTTTTGCATTCGATTTGGCCACACAAGAACTACCCACAACATCACAAGGAGTGAGGAGATATTTGATTTTTGGCACAACTCTTCCTGCGTCGACTTATAAAGAACTTAGTGACTTTGTATACTTTTTAGGTTTTAAATCTATTCATCTCATTGCAACTTAGTAGGTAAGACACAATGACATATCAAACAAGTTTTTAAATATCATATCATAATACTATCAAATTTTTTTTTTTACTTTTTAATCGTATCGAAAACAGATACATATGAAAATTTGACTATTTAAAAAAAGCGCACATTTATTTTTTTCTTGAGAAAATAATGCAGAAAATGACATAGGATGTAAAAAGGGGTAGCTCAAATGTGAAAATATGGTCAAAATGACGTCCTAAGTAAACTACAATCACATATCAATTGTGTGTGCGAATATAGCATCACAAATATTTTCTTTAGAATGAAATCTATACATCTATAAAAGTGAAAAACCCATTTTTTATGCTTTTCCTGATATGCAACAAGTGGCGCCTCTTCAATTTCTCCCTTTTTTTGTTTTATTTTTTCTTTATTTTTCTTTTTAATTTCTCAATCCTATTACCCTCTTTTTTCTTTTCTTTCCCAATCCTATTACCCTCTTTTTTCTTTTCTTTTTCTCTTTATACAATAATACACCAACAATTCTCTATGTTTTCTTTTATTTTTATAATTTTACGTGCATTTTAATATGTGTTTATTATATTTATATTATTTTATTTTATTTTATTTTTAAATGTGTCAGTGTGTTTATTATAAATTATTATATTGAAAAAAATATAACAAGCATAATACGCATCATTATTAAAATTACATGAATGATTAGACAAAATGAATTTTTTTCAAAAAAGAAAAATAGAAAAAAAAAAAGCCAATATGAAAATGTGACCATTTAAAAAAGCACGGTACAATTTTTTTTTTAAAAAAGCATGGTACAAGTACCTGTACTTTTACAGAAAAATGAAGCGGAGCCCCTCAAAAAAAAAAAAAAGGGGGAAAGCAAAACGATATAAAAAGGTGCAACTTAAATGTAAAAGTCTTCCCATTATTTGAAGCTTCTATTCCTTAAAACATTCTTCAAACATTACACGGAACTAATCCATGCCATTCCGTTACACGAATCTCTAATCGCTTTCGTCACTCGTCGTCTTCTTCTTCGTCTCTTACAAGTTTACGAAAACACAGAAAAGGACGACCGAATTACCGAAATGCCCTTCTCAGGCTTCGCGCATTAAGAGCTTTTCTGCTTTTTCCTGCGAGTTTCCTAGTGATTTGCGCTTTTGAAATCCGGAATGTGGGTCTGAAGATTTTTCTACTGTTTTCTTTTTGGTTCGTTGGACTCGTGCACGAAATGGGTTTGTTCCGGATTCTCATTTGGGGCCATCGATTCCTCCTTCCGTGATCGAATTCTCATGTGGGTTTTGCGAGAATTTGGAAAAGAAGGAAAATTTGATTTGGGTTTTCCTAGTTGGGAAGGAAAGTTTCATTCTTTGGCATTCTTTGTAGACATATTTAGTGATGATTCAAATGGGTTTTGTGCTTGCAGAACAAGTCTTTTCGGATTTTGGGGTTTGAGATTCTTGCATGATTTTTCAGTTTTATTGGGTTTTTTTTTTATATAATATCAAAATTCGTTTTTTTTTAAACAATGTCTGGTGGAACTCCTGTTGCTGGTGGATTTATGAGACAAAGGCATAGCCAGGGCTATGCTTCAAGTGGGGATGATCTTGAAGATGATGCTTGTTCTAGGCTACGCCAAACTTTTGAGCCAAGTCCGAGAATTTGGTCACGGATTGAGATTTTGGAAAATGTTCTTTGGCTTGTCTCAGCAGCTTTTGTCGTTTATTTTGGTGATAGGCACTCCAATTTGATATATCTCCTTTGGCATGACGACCGAATCAGAAGGTATTTTACACCCTTTTGTCTTGGATTGTTTAGATTTTTTTAGTCTTTGATTATTTTTTTTCTTGATTAGATATTAGTGGTTTCTTGTTTTTTGTGACTGTTTTGTTGATAATGTTCAAAGTGTGTTTCTTTTGTTTATTATTGGATTATTTGGTAGATTCTGCACTTCTGCCAGTCAAAATGTTATTCCTTTGTGTTTGCTGATGTATGCTTTGAACTTGGACGAGACCCTTTTTCTTTTTTTTTCTGTGCCATGTTTTTATTGAAATGAGAATTCTTTAGAGAAGTGCACGGGAAAATATCTGTGGAATGGCATAAAGAAATGAATCTTGGGGGACTGCTGGACAACTCATAGACTCGCTAGGTGTAAGGATTGGGAGCTCTATTCCTTTGCTAAGGAAAGCAACAGTAAACAAAGACAAGGAAGCACATGCACAAAATTTATAGTAGTTCACGTGCTCAATGCAACAATTATGTCCACTGCTAGCCATTGTTGAATTTTACTGTGATGACGAAGAAGATTAAAAGAGAATCACACGCCTCATGCCTCTTAAACTTTCTGTGTTTTTCTCTATCTCAATTCCCTAATTGGCATCCCCCAACTATATGTAAAGCCACCACCTTTCATAACCCATGTTGACCCTTAGCGTGAAGGTCGATTTGCGTAGGGTAAGAATTATGCTCCACACACTCAACACTAGAAACCAAACATGTAAGATAACATGATATGATAGGAGAAGCAAATTTTGCGAGAATGAATGTTATTGTAGTCATATGATTATGGAATTCTTTTATATTTGTTTTTGGGGTACCCAGTTTGCTGCCGGTGATCGTTTCTCCTTAATCTTTTGACATTTTTTTTACTAGTTATTTGTCCATTTTTGTTTGTGTGCGTGTATGTGTGTGTGTGTGTGTGTTGTGCTGGAAGTGTGTACTTTTATTCTTGTATGCATATAGTTGCCCTCTCTGGCTTTTGGATTTTACTTTATTTTGGGGTGTTCATTCACCATTGAACTATGCTGTGGAGAAAGGTTAATATTGGGGATGAGCTAGATTGCTGTCAACTTGTGTTTGCTTTCTCCAAAATGAAGGATAGTTCTGTAAAATATTGTTAAGGGTCTATTCTGTTAAAGGATGCAAGATTAAAATGTACTGCATCTTCAGTGACGCCAAGTTAATCATGTTGTCGCTCTGGTTCAACGATGAGTTACCAAATATTAATCTTAGAGTTTTATGGTTCATGACTTGGGCGTTGAGAAAGCTTCTATTCTGAGTATTTTAGATCACGTGATAAATGAGTAGTGTTCTGTGATGCTTTGTGATGAAATCTTGACTTCAGCAGTGGTATCATCTTCATTAAAAACTTGAGCTCTAAACTTGAAGCTCATGACCTGCCTACACTTATATGTAGTATAGTAGATGTTCCTACTATGACTCAACTTTTCGTGAGGATGTGTTCTTAGTTACTGTTTAATGTTTATGCACAAAAGTGCTCCAGTCACTTTACAAATGGCTATTGTTTATCGCAAGTATGTTTGGACTGATCTTTCAATTTCTCTTGCAGGGTGCCATTATACCTTGGAATGGTGGGGGTCGGTCTGAATTTTATTATCTTTTGCTATACAAGTATGTTAGCATGGAGTGCCCACAAATTCGACGAGAAATGGGAAATGACCAGCACTTCTGCCCTGCCGTTTGCCACACTTCTTGGGATGACCTCCTTTTGCTTGTGAGGGAAAATATTATGTCATGCGTGTTCAAATTCATATACTGCCGTGGTATATTCACTGACGATATCTTATATCAGGTTCACCTTTGCTTTGTGGCCAATATGGGGCTTCTTGACCCTTCCTCTTCTGGTACGCTAGTTTGTTTTTGGTTTGATCAAGTTTTTTGAGTTAAAAAAATGTCCTACTTTTGGTGATTGCCTAATTGATTCTTCATCTTTCTGCAGTTCACTTTGTTCATGGCATGCATGGTTACATTTCCCTACATCATCATTGGCACATTTAGGCCACAATACGACGAGTTCCGTACAGATTAAGTCTACATGGATGCAAGACAACCAATACCAATGAAGACGATGAGCTTCCTATCAATAATGGATCGTTAACAGTTGCATCAGTTAATACACTGTTTCATGAAACTTCTGATGCCATATTCTGCCATACCGATACCACCACCGGCAACAAGTTGATTGTCTTTTAATGATCAACTTTTAGCTTCACATGTCAACCCTAATTTTAGAATAGCCTTTATGATATTGATATATTCTTTGTGTCTACATAAACCTCAAAGTACGAGCGTTGACATGTGATTTTGTATTCAGCCTGGTGAGGATGATCTAAAGTTGAAGAAAATTTCTGCTTACACTGTATCCTCTGTTTTATGAAGCCCCGTTTGTTGTGGTATAGGTTAGCTTTGGATTTTGGAAAATGGGCAATGAATTCAATGTCATTTGATGAAGTCATAGAATTGAGTTTTCATTCACTGCATTTTGGCTGTCACTTGTTATCCCTAAGTTTCTCCATGTTGTTTATACCTTTTTTTTCCCTGCAAAACATGTGTTATAAGATGTGTCATCTTGTAAACACGAAATAAGGATTACAAGTAGGATCGAACGCGGAACCTCCATCTTGGTTTGTTCTAATGCCCTTTACAACTCCATCTTCGTTTGAATCATGTTGATACTCTAACTATAAACTCTTTAACTATAAACCAGTTTATAGGAGTTTTGTCTTTTTCTGAACTATGAGGGGAAAACTATGGTACAAAGTGTTTCATGTGGCTTGAATTTCGGCTAGTAGGTGATGAAAAGAACGATTTTTAACCTTTAAAAGTATCAACTTTTGATAAAATAAATAAAACGGAACCATGGTTCACAATATCCTCAGCTACTTATGTTTGATAAGACAAAGGAAAGATAAATAAAAACCTTTTGCTTATTGTGTTTTTGTATAGATTTCCTGGTCTAATCTCTATGGTTTGGAGGGACTAAAATTGAGGTTCTTTAAATATTTGAAATGCATCATCCAATTCATTTCCTGTCTTTTCTCTCCTATCAAGCAACTGTAGTTCCCAAAATCCTTGCAATTTTCCCTCCTAGAAAGACAAGCGCCAAGTCATGAAGATATCCTAGAACACAAGTAGAACATGTCTAAAGAAACATGGGATTGGGATGATTAAAAAAATTTGTCACTCCAACCAAATCAGTCTTAAGCCTTGTCATCTCAGGATAGGGGAGGCCATTTGCATTCCACAATTTGCAAACATCACTGCAAGCATGTTTGGCAAGATCAGTTCTAATCAAAATTTTTAGTTGTTACAATGTAAAACTCTCACATGTCACAGTAAAAAATAAATAAATTACATTATAAAGTTCTCACATGTTACAGTTTTTAGCTAGGTACACAATAATGTATTGTTGTGTCTATATGTTCCTTTCTCTGCAATATTTGGAGACCACAATAATTTTTTTTAGGCATAGTTAGTCGGCAACTCCTTCACATGCTTTCTCACATATTGCCCTATGGATGTGAGAAATCAAAGCCTTTGTGGAGGTGAAAGGATAAAAAAGTTGCACACTTTAAGACAAAAATAAGCACATAAAATCAGATTAAATATTCTCATCTGTCTTTTGAGCCTTGTCCTCTTTAAGGAAAGAAGGAAAGGATGAGCACAAACAACAATGGGAAGGGATAAATATTAATCGTATGCTTGGGATTAGTGGAGTAAAGATTATGTAGTTGTTAATGGGTCGGCTGAATAGCCATAAAAATAATTTTAAAAAAATCTTTCATGATTAGTGAACCTCTCTAACAAGCATGTGATGTTTTGCATACTACCTAATTGATACAACAAAAAAGGGTCATATCTGTTTGGTTTGTTAGTTTTATTTTACTTTATTTTTTGAAAAATATGGTTTAAAAAATAGGTTCAAAAAGTTGAAAATAAAGAAGTATTTTTAAAATTGAGACCACTTGTTGGTTTAAACTGTTAAGTCAAGAGTTCAAATTAAAAGTTTAAACCAAGAGTCATTTTTCTTTCTCAAACACGGTCTCATAGGAAATTTTGATTCAAATCACTTAAACCATTCAGGGCCTGTTTGGTATACAGTTTTGAATTGTTTTAATTTGAAATATTTTGATTTGAGTTATGTGATTTGAATTATTGTTTGAATTGATGTTTGGATGTGCAGTAAAATAGAGAACATTAGTTCCCACCCATCAGTTACAATAGTAAACAGTGTAAAACTCTCAGTAGCTATAAAAAAAAAAGTAAAAATTGCTACAGTGTAAAGCTCTCACATGCTACAATTCTTAAACTTAAAACATATGTTCTAATTGATTTTCTAAACAGAAGAAAAGCATTAATTTGAATAGAGAATAAAAATAGGATTTGTGTTTGGGGAAATAGTAGAAAAAAGTTTTTGATTTACTAATAAATCCAACAAAATCTTAATGTTTATGATATTAAAAAATATACAATATGACTCTTGATTTATTCTTCTCTCCATTATGAATGCAATAAAAGAAGAATCGTCTCAGTTGGATATCAAAAAAAAAGTTATAACATTTTTTTCTTAGGTATAAGAGAAAGAAAATCTGAAAAAATGTAATCTTTTACGGTAGCATTTGGATTCAAATCTTGTAAATTTAGGAGAGGATTTCACACTCAAAACCTAATTGAGATTCAAATTGTGGTTTGAATATTGATGTCATCAAACGCATATTCAAGTCTAATCTAAAATTCTGAATCCAAACAATCGAGTTAATCTACAAAACAAACATGCCCTTAACCAAAGGGGATGATTTTTTAAGCAGTTTTAATTTTTTTTTAAAAAAGAAAACCAATATAAAATTGAATGTTTCTATCCATCAATATTGCAGATAAATAACTTCCAACTTTTGAACCATTCCAATTCATCATTACTTATTAGTAATGATAAGTTGATACATACTTTTGAACCACTAACATATTATCATGCGACTATAGATGAGCAAACCAAAAGTTAGTAAACGATTCTTAATATTTTTCTTTTCTATCAGTTTTCCTAATCCTGGATGCTCTTCACATGTGGTAGTAATCATTTTTCTTTGCTCTTTTTTCATGGTATTATTAGGATATAACTAGCACCTAAGTCTTTCCAAAGACAGCAAAATCCATTAGGCTAAGCATGGCTATCCTTGATTTTGACTCAGGATTCTAATTTTCATGGTAGAATGTATAAAAAAAAAATTATTAAGATACAATTTTAAACCGTCAAATTATATTATAAATAATACATATAACGACGGATAATACAAATCTGTATTTATAGTATGCATGAGAATTATTCTTTTATTATTATCTGGTTTTACAAGACCTGCCTTTTTTCTTTTCCTTTTATTTTTTCTTGGTTTATTTGCATTAGATTGGTTGAAGTATGTGTGAGAAAGTAAAAGAGGACCCCACTTCAATGACTTTTGTTTATGCCCTCAAAGGACCTCAACTGTGCCTTGTCTCCCAAGTTGGGAAAGACATCTTTCAGACATCCTCTCTTCAAAAAGGAAAAGCAAAGTCTGATAATACATCATTCATTTTCGAAACTTAGTGCTCAGAATAATTGGCTTTTGGTGAAGTCTCATTCTGCATCACATATGTACATACATACTTAGCCACCACACTGAAATTCTCAAAAACAGAAAGAAAAAAAGAATAAATGTTCTCTACTATTTGAGATAGTGGTAGAGCCAAAAAAAGATATTCAATATGATTTTTTTTATTTGTTTATTCATTCATTTAGGATCACTCGTGCTAAAGACAAACATCTTAACCTTACTTATAGGTCATATTATTTTAACTATTAAATTAAATTTTAACGGTTTGATTTGTGACTGTTTATGTTAAAAATTTACGTGTAATATAGGGCTATTTTCAATATTGATCAAACCTTTGAAAAGTTATTCCAACGGTTAAAATAACATGACCAATCATTATAATTAAAAAATGCATATTCTATCAAAAGTTTTGCCGGTTTATTTTAGAGATATAGATGCAACTGATCTTTTTAATGACATTTTTAAAATAAATGACCATATTTTTTTAGAAATTAGAGAAATAGCTTCTTCTCATCAATTATAAAGTCAAAATAAAAAAAAATTATCTTCACTATTATTAATCAACTATAGTACACCAGTGATGTACTTTAGTACATTAATAATAAACTCTATACTTCAATGATATACTATAATACATCAGTGATAAATTCGAGTACATTAATGATAGACTGTAATATATCAGTGTCAACAAGCTTGATATATCGATGATTAACTCTTGTACATCAGTGATAAACTTAGTTTATCAGTCTATAACAAATCCTAAACAAAAACCCTAAAACTCACATTTTCTCTCCAATGAGACCAGTCGCACAACTTCGATCAACATCTCACGATGTCGTCGCAGCTGGAGATGACGATTGTCGGACGCTATTAACGTGAGTTGAACATCATTTCTTCTCTTTCCTTCATCGAACGATCGTCTCTTCTCTCTCTCCTTCTTCTATTTCTTGTGTAAACATCATCATTGTTGGACGCGACAATCGCTGGCGTCGCGAGGCTCATCGACGCCATTGCTGAAGATCTCCAGCGGTGCTCTCCTTCCTCAACTCCGACGTAGAACAAAAATTTAATAAAAAACTGGCAGTTATTTCCCTAACTTTTTAAAAAATAGACGGTAAAAATTGTTTTGGATGATGAATAAGCCACTCAGCCTAAATTCATTTTATTTTATTTTATTATTTTCTTCTTCCCATGATTGTGATTGTGATTGCGACCCTCTTTTTGAGATGCAAATTTGAATGGACTTGTTTATCGTAGACCTCTTGTTTGTCCAACACGAGATTGAAAATTGGTGGCAAAAGATGTGCGACTTTTGTGAAGGGTAAGATGAATTGGACAGCTTTGTGTTTTTGGAGAGCTGCACATGGCATTGGTTTTCTCTAATCTGAATTTTGTGAATAAGTTTCTCTTGGTATTGGACAAATTTAGTTGTAAGTTGTAATGTGTGACACCAAGCACTAGAACCAATAATTCTTAGTGTCAAATTTCACAATCAGGAATAGGAACGGGATGTCCTATTTTCTTCCTCTAGTTTCACACAGGGAATATAAAAATTATACTTTTTTGTCGTACAATTCTCTAATCAAATGTATTCACCGTTTGTTTCACGTATTCGAACAACTTTTTATATTTAAATTTTTAATGTATTTTAAATACATATTTATTTCTTTTAAAATTTAAATTAAATAAATAATTTGGATTCAAGTTTTTAAAGTTCTACTTTTTCCTTGAACCCTTTGAATTTGGATATGTTTGCTATAAAAAGAAATTATAACTTCTTTATTTGATATCCGATTGAAATGATTCTTTTATTCATTATGTTCTTAATAAAGAGAAGAATAAATCAAGATTTGTATTGCAAATTTTTTTAGAATCATGAAGATTAAGATTTTGTTAGATTTATTAATAAATCAAAAAGTTTTTCCATTATCTATCTAAACATAAATTTTAATTTTATTCTATATTCAGATTAACATTTTAGATGTATATCCAAAGATAACAATTGAAATCACTAATTCAAATCACATAATTTAAATTAAAAGAATCTAAATTAATACAATTTGAATCTATTTACTAAACGGACCATCACCAAGATATATGATCATATTAAGTCAAAATCATATTTTTAATAATTAAAAAGCATGATTTTAATCGAATTTCAAAAAAAAATCTAAACATTCAGAATGTGTCCAATTATGGGCCATCCAATATTGTTTTCATAACTATCACATAATTATATATAAACAGATATATATATATATATAGTTGATTTTTATTCTCCTTGACTTTTTTATTTGCAAAAGAATAAATATATTTAATATGCAATGTAGATGTAGAGCAGGTCAAGCAGTTCAGGTAGAAACCAATTGTGAACTAAATGAAGCAGTTGAAAAGTATTATTTCTCAATAGGATATGATAAGACTGCCACTCAATGTTAGGAATAGGTGAGTTTATTTTAAAAAATATTATAGATACATGCTAATCTCAAAAAATTATAAAGATATTTCTGTTTATATCATCACGTCTTACCTCATATAACTTGGCCAGCTTGCTATTGAATTGTTCTCTTCAGTGCATGCGGCCAGCTTGCTATTGAATTGTTCTCTTCAGTGCATGCGAACAAGAGAAGAAAACAAAAAAAGGGGTTGAGTTGGCTGATCATCTTGATGATCTTGATTCTTAAAAAAAAAAAATTATTTAAAAAAACATCCATAAAAGTTTAAACATATGATTAGGACTGTCCAGCTGGATGGCTCTTAGGAGATGAAAAAAAAAAAAGAAAAGAAAAAAAAGGAAAAAAAAAAAAGAGCAGCATAATGTGATGTGAACAGCAAGAAATGCTAGTTGATAAAGCGAAGGATTAAAATTCTTAATTTTTTTTTTAAATTTATGGTTTCAAAACTTGCACCTAACTAGTCAAAAAGCATACGTTCTTTTTGTGTGTATTAAGCACGTTAACCAAAAAAAAAAATAAGAGTAAAAAAATTAAAGAGAAAAAAAAAATATATATATATATATAAATATGACAAGAAAAAGATAAATCAAATATGTAAGAAAAAAAAAAGTGGAATAATAAGAAGGAAAATTTGAGTAAAAAAAAAAAACCAGCGTTCAAACGTTTTGGCATTTCGATGTTGGGGATAATCTGTGGGGAGAATGTGTGAACCTTTATATGTATGTAAAAGATGTAATTCCTATAACAGAAAAATATATTAAAATTAGTCATTATAGTAAATGAATAGATAAAACAAGTGTTAAGTATGCGTAACTCAATTATTTAAGGGCTGATATTGCCCCTTTAAACTTGCCTGTCTCAATTTTTAGGTGAAAGATTAGAAGTTTTGCTCCCATATTCATTCCTTAATCATAACAAAATCATACAACTACTTGATCATGAACCCTCAACTAAAATAAAAGTCCTATGTATCAAAATAAAGTGCGTGTAGATGATAATATTAGAGTCTGTCTGCAGTGACATCTACATCTAAAAATACATCAAACAATCGTATAATTCACTACAAAAAACTAAATTTTTAGTCACAACATTTATCATGATTAATGTGAATTTAGTCACAAACTTTAGTTCAATTTTTGTTATGACTAAAACTTTTAGCCATATAATATTTAGCCACAAGAACATTTGGTTATTAAAAGCGTGTAACTAAAAGTTATAGTCATAACAAAAACTAAACTAAAGTTTATGACTAATTACACAACTAGTCTTAATATTTTGTTGAAACTAAAAGTTTCATCAAAAAGAGTCCAGCTTTTTGTATGATTTGATATAAATTCTCATATTTAACGTTTTCATCTATTTCTTGACTTTGGTCCGTATTAACACATAGACTATTAGTGGGAGAAAAATATTGGAGAGGATGTTTCATGATTTTAATCATAAAGCAAAGTAGCAAACTATCTTATCTCAGTCTAAGATGCCGTGAGAAATGGGAAAAGTTGACAACCTTTTTTTATCTTGATAACACTTTGTTATCTTTATTACAATCCCATCTGCCCCTTATCAGTATTCAATTAAAACCCTATTGCTGAACTCTCTTGAAAGTTATCTTGAAGTGTGGAGGTGACTTTAAAAAAACCCATTTACTATTTCCATAGCCAAAACAAAAAAAACAAAAACAAAAACAAAAACAAACTAAACCCATTTACTAAAAAGCCTAATATTCTCACTCCCAAATGATTTGTAGCTGGAAAAAATTGAGTTTGAGAAGTCAATGTCTTTGCCCGCTTAAAACTCATGTCATGCCAAAAACCTGTAATGATCAAAAATAGGTACTTTGACAATGCATATGGTGGAAATCTTATACACTTAGCTTTTTTTTTTCTTTAATTTTTATTTTTTGCATGGTCTCAAAACAAAAAATGTCCCATTGGTGTAAAATCCAGTGCTAATTCCACTAACGTTGGCTGTGAGCCGGGAAAAACAATGTGGTTGTCATACTCATATAGTCTCTCCCATATTAGTCTATAGAGATTTTTTTTTATTCCTTTTTAAGTCCAACCAAAAATATATAATATATTGCTCAACTTTGTACTGCATGAATTCCTTGGTATGATATCTGAACAGCTCCCATGTAACCCGACCCCCCCATACATACCAAATAAAAAGAAACATTAAACCAAAAAGAGAAATCCTATATAATACTGGTAGAATCATTGAAAAAGGTACTGGTTATCATAATCCAATCACACTACTATTTAAGGTCTTCAAGCACTGTTCAAGGGGTCCATCTTGATCATCAGCAAAGGAATAGCCGGGGTCTAAATTTTTAAATGACCAAAATGCCCTTTGTGGAGTTGGAAGGCATAAAAAAATGAAGTGGTGGTGGTGGGTCAACACATAGTCGGAAATATTGTATAATTAATTGTATTGGGTGGGGTTTGTAAGAGATGTGGGCCCATCATATTTTATTTTTGAATCTTTGCCTAGTCACTTTTTTTTTTTTTTTCAAACTTGGTTAGCTTCATTTTCACCCCCCTCAAACTAAACACCTTATAAATTACATCGACATCTCATATTTTTATGTTTTATCTAAATTATAGATATATCATTTTTCTAACTGTTTAAAAAAAATTATAGAAAGACATTATCTATTAATTGACCATGAAGATTGATCGTGAATTAACCGTTAATTTTGTTTGAAATTTCAAGAATGCCCCTCCATCTATTAAAAAACATATTTAATTATTTATGTAGCTTGAAATGATGATTTTACCTTTCTTTGACATTAAAAATAAGTTTAAATAATTTGTATACATTTGTAGTTATAAATTTTATTCTAATAGAAAGTAAAAGTTTTTTTTCTTCTCTCTTTTTCTCCAAAGCACACTTCAATCTCAACAGCATTAAAAGCACACTTCAATCTTAGACAAATTTAAACCAATTATTTACAACAAAACCAAAACTAACTAATTCCAACATAATAATAATTCAATTATAAAAAAATACTAACTAATTTTAACAAAACAAAAAAAAAATTCTTACTCTCCCTTATACTGTGTTTTTCATAAAAGATTGAATACATATTACAAAATTATAAAAAACATGAATGAAAAACAAATATTTTTTCAGAAAAAATAAAAACATATGTAACTTTAAAAATCTGAAAAAAAAAATAATGTTAAAATCTGATAAAAATGTTTAAAAAAAAAATCTCTTTCTCTCTCTCAAAAAGGAAAATTTTTTGAGACAAAATAAAATATATGTACCTTTGAAAATCTGAAAATAATAATGTAAAAATCTGATAAGAATGTAAAAAAAAAAAAAATCAATATGGAAGGGGCGATGGGGTTGGACACTTGACCGGGGGGTAATAGGGTGGGGGACCAACGGGGTGGCTACGTGGGATGGACAGGGGACGAGAGTGGTTCAGCTCAACAAGAAGGGGGACGGGTGGGGCTAGGCTCAATGAGAAGGCGGCCAGGCAATGTTGTTAAGCCAGATGTTTGGGTCACCAAGGGGCCCAGTCAAATGAGGGCAGACGGATGTGTAGGATCATTGGGAGCCAAAGGGAGGTCGGGATGAGGACAGGGGTCGAGTGGCGGTGGGAAGGAGGGCTTATTTGGTTGCTGTTATGGTTTTCTTTTTTTCTTTTTCTAAATTAATGACAGAGATTTGATTTTTTTTATATTAATGGCTGAGATGAAAACAAGGTATTTTTGTTATTTTAAATGAAAAATTAACAGAGTTAATTTTAGAGGTATCAGTGTCGTTAGTTGTGGTTTAGGATGTGTACATGTAATTAGAGTAAAACACAAGAGGTGTCAATGTATTTTGTCCTTGATTTCAAATTTCGAGAGTATTACAAATTGTACTCGAAAATTATCAAGTGTAACCATTTTGTCGTAAAATGTGTAAAAATTTAATGAGATCAACTATATGACCCTTATATACCTATTTAGTAAAAGACACATTTTAGACAAATCACGCTTAGATAAATTTGACACTAAAAATAGGTGGGGTATGGTCAAATGGGATGGGGGTTTAGGGAGAGGTTGTAGACTTATCGGATGCTTGGCATATTGGTTTGAGCTAAAATTTTTAGTTTAGACACTATAGCATATAAAAGCTACATATTATAGCTATTTTTTATTTTACACTATTGTATATGAAAGCTTTACACTATTTTTGATTCAAACCAATTAGTTTTAACTAATATGTTAAACACCCTATTGATTTGTTTTATAAAAAAATAATAAAAAAAAAGTTTAGCCTCTCTCCTTTTAATCAGCATGTTGGTTAATGAGAGCTGAAGCATGCAAGGATCAAATCTATTTGAATTTATATTGTGGGTGTGGTTTGTCTAAAATATTATTTATAACGGGGACTTTTCTTAAATACCATCTTTTGAAACTTACCTTTTATAAATTCATATATGTTTAAGTGTGATATAACTTAAACATGTAATATGAGTGATAATATGGTTTTTTTTTTTAGTGTACCCATTTTTTAAGAGACACAACTTAAACATATAACATGACTGATAATGTGACATAACTTTTTTTAATATAGCATGAATAAACTCATTTTTTAAAAATGTGACATAACATGTAATTTCTCTTTGTTAATTAGACATGGATAATTAAGTTAGATTTTGATGATTTTGTAAATGGATGAAACTTTTTGATTTGTCAAAGTGCCACTTGTAATATTTTGAAATTTGAAAAACAAATGAGCCTAGAGCATGATTCATACAGTCAAAATCAAAAAGGAGAAAGAGAAAATTAAACCATCATTAATTAGTAATAAAAATATAAAAATTAAAATATAATAATATTTAGCAAATAGCCTATTTAGATTAAAACAAAATTTATTTTTGTATCAAATAACATAAAAAAACACAAAGCAAGAATGAAATAGCGAAAAACGAAAACAAAAAAAAGGGAAGAAGAACATGAAAAAAAGACAAGGTAAAATAAAAAACATAATTGTTTAAAAAAAACACGTGATTATAAAAATATAATGCACTTAAATATTTTAAAAAATATGTTATTTACTTACATTACAATGAGATTGTTCTATTTGATGTGATTTCTTAAATTTTTTTTAAATCACGTTTTTTTGACGGTACGAAATAAAAATACAATAAAATAAAGTGGAAGAAAAAAAAATAAAATAAACTCCATATGGGGGGGTTCTGACCCTCACAACATTTCTAGTTCTACTCTCCCTCTCTCTCTCTTTTCCCAAACAGCTATCTACCAATCTCTTCTGTGTTGTGTTCTTCATATATATATATAAATATATATATATATATATATATATATAAAATTTTCTTGGCTTTGGTAGAGCACCCACCAAGGTGTCATCATTTGAAACCGATCTTTCTTTTCCTCCTTTAATGGCTTAGGTTTGCTTTTCCCTCTCTCTCTCTTCTGCTTGGTAGGTTGTGCCGTTGAATTCAATGGGCCCTAAATTCCACTGATCGATTAAGGGGGACAGAGAGTCTCCATCTCGTCTTTCAGTGCTCTCTTTCTCTCTCTTTCTCTCTCTGCTCCCCCATTTTCCTCCCCTCTCGCAGTTGGGGCTTCTTTGGCTTCTCTAATTTCTCTCTCCCCGATGAAATTATGGGGTTTTTAATAATCTCTTCAATGTTGGTTTTTTGATTCTGGACATGGGTTTTGAAGCTTGCATGGTAAACTTTGTTGGGTTCTTTTTAATTCCAGTTTCTCCAATTGTGGTTCGTGGGTTTTTTATTTCAAAGTTTTGAACATTTGACTCTTTCTTAAGCTAGTTTTGAGTCAAACCCACAAATTTGGGTAACATTTGCAGGTTATGAGTATAGAAAATTTGATAAAATTTCTCTGATCGGTGATTTTAGAAATTGGGGTAACATTGTGAAGCTAAATTCTGGATATATATATATATAATGATGGGTGAAATTGGTGTGTGATGTGTAGAGCATTTTGGGGGCTTTTCTGTCTGTTTCATCCAAGACATTATGATTGAGAGATTTGTATTTTGATTTTTGAGTTTAAAACCTTTTGTTGGTGTTGGTGAGTTCTCTGGTAATTGGTTGGCATTTGGCAAGTCCACAAGGGCTTAGAAGAATGGATAGAGTGATACAGCCACCACTGGTAAATTCCTTGTCTCTCTTGTCGACTATCTTATCAAGTTTTGGATTACATTTTTTTTTTATGTGTCTATTTTAGTTTAGCTTGAGTGTATTGCTCTAATTTGGATTATACAATTTGAGATGGCTGATATACTTGCCTTTAGTGTTTAAGTATGCTTGTCTTTTTTAGTGATGTCAAAATTCATTTTTTTCAGGATTCTTAGAGACATTAATGTGAAACGATTGATTTAAATGTCTGATAATTGGAAAATGCGTTTTATGATTTACATACTCTTTACACCGGCTAGCCATTTTTGCCCATATAATTGATACTAAAATCTGCATGAAATTTTTATTTGAATGCGGAAAAAGACAAGCCGAGTCAGGTTGTCAGCTTTCCTTCTGAACTTTGGTTGAAAATGTATCTTGTCATGTCTGATGTGATGAAAAAGTTGTTGGGTGAGCGTGAGTGTGATGAGTCATAATAGTTTGAGTGCGCCATGTGGAACCCTTGTGTGAATTCTAAGGAATGATTTGCTGTGGGGGGAAGCATGATCATTGATCCTAATTTCCATCTGTTAATCTAATATTTCATAGTCAAAACATTATCATGGTTCTCGTCTATAACATTTGCATGTAGCAGTGTATTTTCTCATCAAAATTGTACTAATCATGTGCAGACGTTAAAAAAGGACAGATATTTGAGTCGTATGATTGCGGATTGGGCAAGGATACTACTTGTTGAAACCAGTTCAACTAATTTTTAGATTGAACTAAGCATTTTTTTTGTTCTTAATATAGTATACTTTTTGGCTATTGCGATCGTAAAGCAGAGTGGCTGGAAGAGTCAACAACATCTATGTAGTTTCTTCTCACGTGTGTTATTTTTGGCCAATAACGTAGTTTTGACCACATGACAAGAAAACTTACAACTACACCTAGGCAATTGCGGTTCCACATCTTGTCACATGCATTCTTGATTCAAGTCTATGTGAATATGGCTAGGAGGAGTGTTGCTGATTGTTACACGTTCGTGTGTCTCTGCAGGTTGATACGACAGCATGCTTATGTAGAGTGGATGCTGGCCTCAAAACTGTTGCAGGAGCCAAAAAATATGTTCCTGGATCAAGGCTCTGTCTTCAACCTGACATCAAACCATCCATTCATCCAACAAGAAATCAGCCATCGCGTGGCGATAGAAGTAGGAACCAATCTCCTCTTCTTCCTGGACTTCCCGATGATCTTGCTATTGCGTGCCTAATACGGGTCCCAAGGGCCGAGCACCGTAAACTCCGGCTTGTGTGCAAAAGATGGTACCGACTTCTGGCTGGTAACTTCTTCTATTCCCTCCGCAAGAGCCTTGGCATTGCAGAAGAATGGATATATATAATTAAGAGAGACCGAGATGGTAAAATCTCATGGCATGCCTTCGACCCCACATACCAGCTTTGGCAGCCCCTTCCTCCTGTCCCTAAGGAGTATTCTGAAGCTCTTGGGTTTGGTTGTGCTGTTCTTAGTGGCTGTCACCTCTACTTGTTTGGGGGAAAAGACCCGCTAAAGGGATCAATGAGACGAGTCATCTTTTATAGTGCTAGAACCAATAAATGGCACCGCGCTCCGGATATGCTCCGTCGACGGCATTTCTTTGGGTCGTGTGTGATAAATAACTGCCTGTATGTTGCTGGTGGGGAGAATGAGGGGGTACATCGGTCCTTGAGATCAGCAGAAGTGTATGATCCCAACAAGAACAGATGGTCCTTCATTTCAGATATGAGCACTGCAATGGTACCCTTCATTGGGGTTGTCTACGAGGGTAAATGGTACCTGAAGGGGCTTGGCTCTCACCGCCAGGTTCTCAGCGAGGTCTACCAACCAGAAAATGACAGCTGGTACCCGGTGTATGATGGAATGGTGGCGGGGTGGAGAAATCCAAGTGCATCCCTAAACGGAAACCTTTATGCGCTGGAATGCAAGGATGGCTGCAAACTTAGGGTGTATGATGAAGCGACTGATTCTTGGAGCAAGCACATTGACAGTAAGATGCACTTGGGGAATTCCCGGGCTTTGGAGGCGGCCGCTCTTGTTCCCCTTAATGGTAAACTGTGCATCATTCGAAATAACATGAGCATCTCTCTTGTCGACGTTTCAAAGTCGCATGATGTAAATGGGGCTACTGCAGAACATCTATGGGAAACCATAGCAGGAAGAGGGCAATTCAAGACTTTGGTCACAAATCTGTGGTCAAGCCTTGCTGGTAGGAACCGCTTGAAGAGTCACATAGTTCATTGCCAAGTCCTTCAAGCTTAAAGATCTGTAAATTATATCAGAATCAAAACTTTAGAGCCTTTTGTTTTATATATATATGTTTACCTGAACACAGGATTTTGATGGGCTGTGATATGCAAAAGAAGCCACTAGAGCACTGCTATTGGGCTCCCCGGAGCTGGGGTGGGTCGCACCTTTGTGTCATGTGTGCCCCTGCTCCGGGAAGCCCCATGGCATTTTTGGCTTTGCGAAGAAATGCAAAGGTCCATTGTTGTTTGTCCACTTGTAACATGAGCATACTAGATAGATGAGGATGTTTGTTTCTCTGGACTTTCCTTTGTTACATATATGTCATATAATATACAATGTCAGTTGTTAAAAGTAGAAATTATGTGGAGATGATGTTTTGTCCTTGTAAATTGTTGCAATTTTAACCCTCCTTTTTTTTTCTTTTTTTTAGAAACTTTAGTATATATTTGGTTTATGAGTCCGAATAGAATCTTTTAGTTCAAATTTAAATTTGTGGAAAAAAAAAACTAAGAAAAAGAATAATATATTGTGGTTCAAACTTGTAGGTTTTTTTTTTTTTTTTTAATTATACTTGTTTGTACATTGTCCATGAAAAGGATTGATTGATTGGGGAATTTATCTGGCCATAATCAGTTAGATAATCTAGTAATAAATTCACACCATCTTAATGTGTAGAGTTATTAAAGTCTTGAAACTATGGATGCTATAGTTTGAACGTAGCCGTAGCGTGAAAAAAAGAATACAAATGGATCAAATACAAAGAGTTTCACTAAGATTTCAACCAATACAAGAGCCCCTGACAACTATTACTTGTTCACACTTCTTATTTTTGTTCTACGTGGTGAATGCAAAGAATATTACACCGGAAGATATAATTCGAAATATTCCCAAAAATGCACGACAGAGAGGCGCATGCTTATGCTTCCTGGGGAGATTTTAGAGTGTCCCAGATCCTGATAGGTATGATCTCGCTACGGCGAAGCTCTTTTCCTTCTGTTTTTTGTATTCGTTGTATCGCAGGAAGAAATATCCGACGTAATCGAAATTGATGGGCGAGATCCTTGCCTGCAAAAGAAAGAAAAGAGTTAATTTACTCACAAATTAGATGGTTTCTTAAGAGAAACAACTTGGTAAAATATATGTACCTGAATTATTCCCCATAAAGCCCAAGACAAGTGTGAAGCTAACATGTAAGTATTTGCTTCAACGTAGAGAGCTTCAAGATCCTTTTCAGATACCTGTTTAAAATATAGTGTAACTTAGCATTTATGGTCTTTAAAAAAAAAATAAAGAACTAACTAAAAGAATGAAATTAGTTTTTTAATTTGAAGAAATTCCAGTTGCATGCGATAGCTCTACCCTCCTAGTACCTCATGTGGGCTTTCAGGTTGTAAATAATGCCTGAAGAAATGGTATTGTTCGTCCTTGCTCGGATATCTGTATTCACACCGAAATAACCTATTAACATTTTCAGAAAAATAATATTTCAATCATGTAAAAAATTTGAGGTTTAAAAGGAGCAAGGAAAAACATACAGGCTGAAGTCACAATCATAGCCAGCGTATTCATTGAAGTGATTTCCAATGTCAAAGCCTCTATAGTTGTACGATCCGTACTCAAAATCTATGAAATAGAGCTTGTCTAGACATGCACACAAAATGGATGGAATAAGTTAATTGCAATAATGGAAAGCAATGTTAGCCTGTTTTAGATTGATATATTTTAGCAAAAGGTAAATCAAAAATCTAAACTGCTTTTGTAAATCACCAGATTGACATTTTTCCTAGAGAAATATTATCACTATGCACATCTATGACAGGGGATAAACTCATGGGGTGACTTTATTAAACAATCTCAGCTCAATATACTCCTCAAACAGCCAAGTCTAGTTCACATGAAAAACCCATTAGCATACGGTAGCTTTATAGGGTGAAGGAAGGAAATAACTTTTTCTGGGGAAAAATCCATTAGTATACAATAGCTTTGGCAAAGCCGAACATGACTAAATTTGGTAAATCCAGGATTTATCAGCTTTACCCCCATGAAGCACCAAATTGAAGACAACAAATTCTCTAGATATGTTAATCTATTATGGCATTCACCGGCCAAAGACGTGTAATTGGAAACAGAAGCATATTATTCTGAAGTCAACCACAGAGAGTTGGAAAAGTTTTCTAGGCATACCTTCTTCCTCGTTGAGCATTATATTTCCAGAAAGCAAGTCATTGTGGGCAAAAACCACTGGAGCATTAAAAAGGCCTGTCAGCTCCTGTTTCATTACAAGGAGGCACATGTATGTAAATACAAATAAAGTCCTTTAAATTCTTAAAAACCAAAAAATGACAACTGCAAACCGGTTATTTACCAGAGCAAATAAACATATAATTCCTTCGTCCATCAACACCCAAGCATTGTTCAGAACATTTAGGCTGCTGGGCTCTCCAACCAACAAATATTTCACGGCTGAAGAAAAATTCACTCCATAAGGCTAATGAATCCTAACTAAGCTGACAGTTATTGAATTTAAGCAGGTGTGTCTCGACATTCAACCAAAATTTTGTAATACTAGATTCCTATTAAATGTTAGTTATTAACGAGCACCTTAATAATATAAGACCATTAATGCCATAGAGGAGAAATGCTGAGAAATCGACTGCACAAAAAGTTACCCCTCTGTCTCCTACATTTCTTCAAGTATTCAGAACTGGTATATATGCAGCAGAACAAACAATAGAAGAATTACAAATTAAAGTGCTTCGGATTTCAGTGGAATACTGTTTTAGTTGAGTGCATTTTTATGCCTATAAATTTCTGCGCCTATCCATTATTAATGTACGAAATGGCCAATATGTATATGTAAAATAGCCCAAGGGATCGTGATCTCATCATATCTATTCTGCATTAAGTAGAAAAGAACAATCTTATGATCCATAACAAGCTAAGGACACAGCGTTCACAGTATTCCGATATGTTAAAGAGTATGGACCAAAAAGCAGGCAATAATGATTTCGAGCAAATAATATATAAAAGAAGGGATTACCTTGAGCTCAATGATTTCATTGTGGACCTCCTTAAAAGAAATGGTTTCGTATATCCTCTGCTTCTCCCTATCATCAAATTCAAGAGCCGAGGCTGCAATGAAGAAACCATCATAACCATGAAAAAAGGCACATGCAATGAACAGAGCATAAAACATTAAGATAAGGTAATCAATCTTCAATCAAAAGAGAACCTTTTTCAAAGAATTTAAACATATCATTCCATAGCTGAGGTTCCTTTGAACCTGGAATTTCCACTTGATGGAATTCTCGCAGTTGCTTGGCTATTTCAGCAGCCAACTTCGGGTTCTTCATGTCTGCCAATAAGGATAAAGAAAATTTGTGTCATCAGGCAGGACACAGGTTACAAGAAGTCAAGAACAATGGACGTATATATGGCTAATTTAAAAAGAACAACTTTATAAGTTTAAACTTCAGTATATTATTAAAAACATTGATACAGTAGATGAGGGTGTTCCAAATGAAAGGTTGATGAAGATAATACTATCTAAGCGTCAACAAATCCTCAAAAGGAATAAACATTTGGGAGACCTCTATTTTTATGTGAATGATAAAATAAGGATGATGTGTGCCATTAATTGAGAAGTGTTTTAATATGCAACTATAAAAATTAGTTGAACATTAGCAATATTGGACAATTAAAAACAAACATTCATGCCAAGTCACGGATAGGAATCTGATCTAACAAGCTGAAACGAATGAACTTTGCTGCAGAAATTTCACTGATATAAGCAACTAGGAAACCCTATCTGAGATAGTATTCGAGAGACTATCAAACTCTCTCCATCTTGGGTGCCCAGCCCAAATGATTACCAAATAATTCCCTGACCTCATCAACAACCTCTTTATTTATACTACTAAGATAGATGTCTGACACTCCAACTAAATGCTAATCAGTTACAATGACTAATCCACCCCCTAACCAACCAATTCCTATCAGTCACATCCTGCTCTTCCATGAATACTTCAAAAGAAAACTAATAGAATTTACATATAAAAAGTTGCTTCCAATAGCTGGCAGGGGGAAGGCAGTATTGTGATAGGCATGCATTTATTTTGGAAACCTTGTATATTATAATTACCTATATCACTCTTTAAAAACAGATGGCAATCTTATACATTCAAACTAGTACAACGACTTCCTGCCGTTAACTCAACCAGTTTTCTGTTTTCTAAAAAAGTTACCCAGAAAGGACTGTGTTATACGTTGTCAATCAATTATATATATACATATATCAATTTGTTATGCATGAGATATTTCTCACCTAAGGGAGTAAGCGTTCGAGCGTCAATGAAAGATTGCACCATGCCATTGCCAAACACTGCAAGCAAATTTGCACCAAATCCTGCAGCCGAGAGGCATTTGATGGCCTAAACACCATAAATGTACAGCAATTGTTAACACAAAGCATGCAACTAAAAGGTCATTGACAATACAAAGAGAAAGAAGCGAAATACTCTAAAAACTAAATAGCACGAGTTGTGAATGCTTCATATAAACAACAACAAATAAAGCATCTTTTCACTTATTAACTTGATAAGAGAGACTCCAAGTGACAATCACTCAAGTTCATGATGATTATGTAAGAGAGATTAAACCTGAAAAAGACAAAATATAAGAAAAGAGTGCCGGGGATATCAACTATTTAAGTTTGAGAAAAAGAACTTCTCACGTCAAAGAATGTAAAGGTCGTAAAACAAAGGATAAAAAAGCTGTAAGAAAATATGATACTATGACACTACCAGAAACATATTATAAACTGGCTAGCTAAAACCAGTTTATAATGTGCAGAAACTAGACTGTGACGCAAATTTTGGTAGATCACGTTACATTACAATGTACAAGCATCCTCGTTTTGTCTCTTTATATATTCAAGTAGGTTGAAATAAATCAACAGCCAGTCCTTGCTTGACCTCAGGGATGATCCAAGAGTGTTCCAATCCTTTATTGTTCACAACTAACTTCAACATTTCTCTGGCACTAACTTGTGTACATTTTTGCATTACCAGTTTATGCTGATACTTCAGAAATTTTTCAAGCAAAAATCAAACAGTTTTTAAAATTAAAGATTTACGAGAAAATCAAAAACCCGATCAATAGCAACGAGAGTGCACATTACTTGCGTATCAATATTGTGAAGCTTAGGACAATCACCTGCAATTCGCGTTCACGATTAATAACATAATCGGTATTTGGCCCATATAACCTGACTGTTACAGACACATTATGTCCATTCTCTTCCTTCACAGAAACCTTCAACACTGTAGCAAAATTATTTATAAAACAACAATATTAATAAAACAAAAACTTCTCTTTATTTGTTTACATGGGCTCAAGCTAATTAAACAAATCATGGTATTCAACAGACTAAGAAAAAACTCACACAGATTTGTTATGCCGCCGGAAACAGTCTCAACAGAGAAGCAGGAATTTTCCAGCTTAGACCATTTCTTGAACAAATCCTTACACAACTCTCTGCGGAACAAGTTCAATCATTTTTTTTTTTTGTTAATTTCGAATAAAAACAGAAACAAATAGGAACCAAAAAAAAAAAAAAAAGCTGTTTTTCCCCCTAGAAACCGGAAGAAGAAAAAAATAGATTGAAAATTTGGATCTTGCATTTCAAACATAGAAAACAAAGAAAACAAAGAAAAACAAAATCAAACATACAAGTACATGAAAAATTCAATCCGAGTATCAAAGAAATTTTCTCGCGAACCAAACATTAACTTACAATCAAACAACTCGAAGCAGAAAAACCAAAGTCGAAACCCTGGAAACAAGCACAGAGAGAGAGAGAGAAAGAGAAAGAGAGAGAGAGAGAGAGAGAGCGAGAAACACTGACATGACGCGAGGCGTGATTTGAGGAAGAGAGAGGGCGGGGTCAATGGAGAGAGAGGAAAAACTGATTGGAGACATGGATGAGTTTTCCGAAGCTTCCGAAGCTACTTCCATGGCGTTCCAGATGTTGAGAGCTCCCATGGTTCCCGAATTCAATTGAAATGGCGATGTGTTTTCTTGGTTGTTTATTTCTTTCTAATTATTTCTTCGCCTTCTTAGTTTTTTTTTTTTGGTTTGCAACTCTCTTTTGTCTCTTGAGAAAAAGGAGGGATTTTTTCTGCGTTTCTCTTATAGGCAAACGTGGGAGATTCTTCCTCCTTTCTTTCTTTCTTTCTTCCTATTTTTCGTGGGAAATTTTCTCTTTAAAAAGAAAAGAGACAGACAGGTGTCGGCCATAGCTATATACTCAAAATAACGTATTTGCCCCTCGTATTTAATAGTCTCTGTCCATTTCAACTCTCAAGGAATAAAAAAAAAATGTAAATTCATCTAATGGTTTCTAATCTGTGACCAAAATAAGCATTTGGTCCCAATTTTTTTTATTTAATAGGTGAAATGCTTCAATAGAGTCAACCTTTCGTAAAAATGAACATTTGATCTTTAATATTTTATTTTTAATTTATTAGTCTTCAATCTTTTATTTTAGTTGCTAAGGGGTCAATTTAACCATTCAATAATTAATTTTAAACGAAAAAAGTAAAAAGTGGTCCCTAAGTCATCAAAAATGTGACAAATGGGTTCACAAAGTTATCAAAAAAGTGACAAACTGGTCTCAAAATTAATGGTTTAGATGTTAAGCTGGTCTCTTAGCAATTAATGTAACCACCTTACCTATATGGCCTTTATTTAGCTACATAATCATATTCTGAAATATTGTAAATTACTGAATTTTTAGAATAACTTTTTACTTAATATTAATTACTTAAATTAATTTCCTTAAAACAATTCTTTAGTTAAAATGTTTATTTTAAAAAGTCTATAAAACTAATGATTGTCATAATTAGTTTGTTTAAATCTTTTACTTATATATGTTGCAACAGAGTGACCTTAAAGTAATTTAGACAGAGATTGTATAGTTACAACTTTAGTTTCAAACTATACATGTATAAAACTACTTGTACGTACATATGCATACTCATTTTAAAATTATTGCGGAAGATACATTAATAGGCGGTATCCATGCCTATCTCCATTATTTGTTTACCACTCACCACTATCCATCACAAGTTTGTTGACAAGTAACTTACCTACGGCATGAACATATCTGAGTGAGCTTTTGGTCAGCAAGTAAGAAACATTTTCCTACAAAACAAGCTTAAAACATTTACAAAATAATGCATGACCTGATTATGCTTCGTTATGAACATGTTCTATATATTTAATATGTCTTGCTTAATAAGCTCCTATGTGTACGTACTGGTTGTGCACGATCATTATGAAGTTAGGGTTCGCGAGGTCCCCATCAATCCTAGATCTTAAACTGAACTAAATATGTATAATTCTCTATAGGTCAAGAGGCCATGAATCCTCCCTGTGGATCGAAAGGTTAATACGACACTCTTAACTTATCTAATTTTATTATACTCGTTTTATTGTATGTATGCAGTATAGCATGTTACTATATATCATCACATAACATAAATCATTTTTAACAGAAGGTAAATATACAATATAATTTTATATAGCATACATCAAATTCTGTACACTACATAACAATAAGTGCTGTGAATTTTCACAACTGCACAATAGGAACAAGTAGTAAAGTGATGAGAGAGTATCATTCTCATGAGGATTGTGTTCAAGTAGTTAAGTAACAAAATTAGTTAACTCTAAAATTATTTGAACAACTAAACATAAAATTAAAAAATAATTAAAGAAAATGTAAAAAGAAACTACTCAAACAAATAAAAGACTAGGGCGTCTTATTTCACGAAACTCTAATCTAATTCATTATTCCTACTAACATCGCCTATTAAGTCTGTGTTCGAATAAGAAACCCAAAATCATTTAATATTCCTTTTGAGGATGATATTAAAAATATCTCTAGCATATAAACCCACGCTCGATGTGACTTACACCGCCTTAAAGATTCTTTGGGATCTATGGCTCTCACAAATATTCATGCAAGTCATACAACTATCGCTCGATATCGTGTGCACCTTATGGTTAATTTTAGAAAAAGCTATTCCTAAAAATCTCCTTCTAGGGTTTCAGTTTATGTCTCCAAAACAATTTATTAGTGATTAAGCAATTAAAAGCAATAAGAACGTTAAATTAACAACAATCATAAATAACAAACTCCTAGAGAAAATAATTCTTTGAAGGAAGAAATAAATTAAATTAAATTAAATTAAATTAGAATTGGTAATTTCATAACCCTAACAAAAACACAAAGCAAGAGTTCAACGTCTTAAATAACAAAAAATACAAAGATAAGAAAATTGGAAAGAAAAACCCATGCAAAGGTGTTATAATTCTCTAAGTTTAACTCTTTAATTTCCTCTTCTTGCTCCTCAATTTGTCTTCTCTCTTGAATTTATTGAAAATAAAATCCTAAACTAAAAAGAAAATAAAATTCTATAGCCTGTGTGTTTCCCACCGGCTCTCTATTTTAGGGAACTAGGCCTCTCCAAAATAACATAAGAATGTCTTATTTATAAGCTTTGAGCACAGTGGGTGACTTGAGAAAATTTTGAATTTTAAAAATTTAAGAAACTGCAAACCAAACCCATGGCATTAACTTTCTGGCGCCATGGGTCTGGAACTAGTGCTGCAACCTTAACTTTCTAGTGTCATGGTGCTGAGCCCCGTGATCAAAGTACTGCATCTTTAAATATTGTAGTGCCGCGGCCCTTACTTTTCTGCCGTCGCGATCTTGGCTTCTTCTTTTTTTGTCCAAAAACATGTCTTTCAAGCTCTTTTCTTTACTTAACCTTCAAAAACAAATTAAACTAAATTAATAACTAAAAATACTTAACAAATTAAACTAAAAACCTAAAAAAAAGCTTAGAAATTTTAAAAATAAAAATAAATGAAACCTAAATAATATAAAACTTAATTAATCTAAATTAAAACTCTAAAACTTAGCCATTTTCAATGTGTAATATGTGTTAATATGCTCTATTTTGTAAAGTTATCAATAAGTATAGCATGTCTTAACATATCATAACATGGCATAAATCTAATCAAACATTTTCATAATTTTCATAGAAACATGAAAACACTTTAAATTGAAAACGGTAGTTTTCATACTGCGAACAAGATTTCTAAGTACTTGGTTTCTAAATATCGAGTTTGTTAAACTTGCCATATACTTATTTACTACTCCTAGACTCTGAGGAAAAATACACTGTAAGAGTGTGAGCTTAATTTGCAATATGCTAATTATTTTAGCATATCGAATAAAAAGAAATTAAATCTTTTCTTAAAAAATTTCCTTTATCAACTAATTGTCTATTTGGATAGTTAAAAAGATTAATTAAATTTGAATCCTCTTAACTCACAATTCTTGTCTAATTTATTTTCTTAATTGCCTTTAATTAAATCGTACTAATGTTGATAATCAATTTATTATATTGATAATTAATTAATTATGTTTTTCTTATAACTTGACTTGCTAATCTCTCAAATTACTTATGTCGAGATTGTTATTAAATTAAAGGTTCCTTTGAATAGGAATGGCATTATTGGGCCTACAAACCAATGTCTAGTTGCTATTCAATTTTATTAGCTCCAATACGGCCCTCTAGAACTAAGAGCTTTCGATGATATTTGAGCACCAACTATCGGAAGATTTGAATCCGATAATTGGCTTCTACATGTATGCAGGCGTTGAATCCATAATTGCTATTGTAGCAGTTAATAACTTATATTTCCTACGATCTCTTGTTTCTATGCAATCCGTTGAAAGCCTAATATATAAAGTAAACCAATTCTTAAATTTGAAGTCCAAACTTTTGATAAGATTGTGAATATAGACTTTGAATGCTACAATTATTTTCTTGTTCATAAATAGTGATTGTGCCACTAAACAGGTGTTTTATTTCAAAATCATTAACGGAGAGTACTTTGATCAGTTTTAAAAGTCACCATAACCAAATGTCAAAGACAGTTTTGATAAAAATTTCTTTTACAAAAGTTCTTCATTTTAACGAGGCCTAGAACTTTCGTATTTTTTCAAAAGTTCATTTTTTGTCTTTAGCATTACCATTTGCATTGATTTTATAAACTTTACCGAATAGACCATTTTTTTATTAATATATTTAAAGGTTCCTTAAAGGGCAAAATTCTCAAAAAAAATTATTCACGAAAGTTCTTCGTCTCGTTGAGACCTAAGACTTCCGTGTTTTGTAAAAATCATGATTTAGACTTTTCGAGGGTCGTTGTAGCAAAAAACATAAACTACATTATTGAAGTTGCAACAATATTAGAACACCTCATGAAACACTTATCATAACACAATTTTAGAATTAATCACAAACTGCACTGAACGCTTAAACAACTTTGACTTAATATAAATGGAACATTTTAACTTTAGGAAAACAAAGCCAAGTAAAAATGAGAATCACACTACTGGTGTCATAACCATGTCGCAACCTGGATTGCAACATCGCATATAACATCTAACGAAATAGTGTTGACAAAATCGTGAATTGTTTTATAGTTGCTACAGGGGCTCAAGGAGGCAGTAAACCAAACATCTTAACTTCTGAAACTTAAAACTAGACAAATTCTAAAATCCATATTATAGAGGTTGTAACTCATGTTGCAACACCATGTACGACTTCAATTACAATTTCTAAAAATCATCACCGATTTCATTTATAGTCTTTACAGAATTAATCTAAACAATAAACTAAGTGGTTTCAACTCTCAAAAATGAAAATTGAACAGGTTTTTAAACAGAATACACTCTGCACACATGAGGTCACAGCCCAAGTCACGACTTCACATGCAACACTTAATGAAAAAGTGTTGATAACAATTATCGTTTGTATTGCGGTTGCCACAAAAGCCTTATTAAACAATTAATCAATTAAAAAAAATGATGTTCCAAGCTTTGAAATAGAAAAAAACAAATAGAAACAAAATATATACGCCATTTACTGCCAAAGTTGCAAACCAAGTCGCAACTTCCTTTGCAACCTTGTTGCGACCTCGCTAGGAAGCTTAAAAAAAAATACTTGAAATATCGTTTTGGTGTCAAGGTTCCAGTTTTTGACATTTTATATACAGTCTTTTATGTTGCAGTAACTCAAAGATTTTAAGGTTTTAAACTACTTTAAAACAATCTTTAAAGTTTCCTTTTTGAAGTCAAATAAGTTAAACAATCCTTCTAAATACAAAACATATCTTAGATCTAACATTTTTCATGCTCAACATCCATAATATTAAAACTCCATTTATAAAAACTTACTAAAGCCATAACATAAATATAAATAAACATTATTCTATATCAACTTTTCTAAAATAAAGCCATGACCCATTTCTTAAGCTTAAAAAGAGAAAAGTTTGAAATTTAAACCTTTGAAGATCAATCCTTAAGGGGCTCCACCAAGCTTCCTCCTTTGTCTAAAGTTTTGGCTAGTGATTTCTAACGGGTGGGAAGAAAGTTTTGAGAGGAAGAGAGAAAGTAGGCCATGATTTTAGAGAGAACAAGGAAGGACTATTTTTCTTCCTTGGGAAAACAAAGAGAAAGAAGGCAAAAAAAATGGCCTATTGGTGATGACATCTCATTATATACATAAAATACCTAATTAGACTAAATTTTCTAACTTGGTTTTCAAGCTTCAAAATAAGTTTTAGAAATGCAAAAATCCTGCTTAAAGGGGCCATAATGTTGGCGCCACACTTAAAAAAGATAGAAGGAGATTTCTATCATCAAAGCTTGTCATGTCTAGCTTTCTTAGATAATGTAAAGTAAGGTCTCCTTTGGGGGTCAAGATATACTTTTTGTGGATCTTTTTTTTTGACCTTTTAGAGGTTTTATCACAAAGCTTTTTCTAAGCAGATATTTTCTAGACTAACATGGAAAAACTAGTTAGCTGGCAGGGAAATGTCGGTATTGTCGGGTTTACTCAACACAGTTTAAGACTAACATCGGTATAAGTTAATACTGGTGTAAACTTAAATAGAATAAAACTAAATTGCTTTTACTTTTAATCTATTCCTATACTACATAAATGTAATCTTGACATTTTCTACGGTTTACCTTGATATTGACACATTCTTGACAATGTCAATTTTGAAACTTGGATAACTTTTTTCTTAACTAAAAATGTTACATTTGTAACTCTGATTCTTAACTAGTAGGCAATTAAGGATTTACTATGTGTTAGAGTATTTCTCGGTACACTACTAACATTGTCCTTTAAAATTCTTATTATTTAAATTTCAACTTATTTAAGGTTGGAAATATCTTCCGCTTTAAATCTCGGTGGAAATGATCAACCAAATTATTTGGTCACAAAAAGTTAATAAATTTAACTTTAATATTTACTATAGATTTTTGGAATATTTCTATTAATTCTATAAATCTTTCAATCACAAGAATCATACATGATATTTCTAGAAAAATTTCAATGTCAGTATTTAAATTCCAACATGACTTTTGAGTATTTATTGACTCATAATATATACTATCGGGCATGAACTCATAAGGTCTAAACTTGTGCTTCTTATGAACTTAATGGTATAGTTATGAAAAAATCCTTAATTAATTATATTTGTTAATTATTTGGATTTTCTCGGGTATTACAACTAAAATGAAAGGTTTGGAATTAATAAATCAAAAATAAAAGTTTAGGGACTAAAATCACACTTTCGTGAAAAGTTAGGGACTAACGTGGCAACTTGCCTAATTTACCTGATCCCAACCTTTGATTTTAGTAGCCAATTTTGATATTACTAGCCAATGGATCAATTTAACGGTTAAGTTGTTAATTTTGAGGACTAGTTTATCACTTTTTTAATAACTTTGGGAACCAATTTGTCACGTTTTGATAACTTTTGGAACTAATTTGTCACATTTTCTGTCCAAAATTAATGATTTGATCATTAAATTAGTCCCACAGCAACTAAAATTAAAAGTTGGAGTCGGTTGAATAAAAAATAAAAGGTTGGAGGCTAAATACTCACTTACGTAAAAAGTTAAGGACTAATTAAGCAATTTATTTCTTTTTTTAATAACAGTAAAGTTAAAAAAAGTTAGGGGCAGTCTATCTGGTAGGAACCGAAATATAACCAACCAATAAGATTTTTTCTGTCAATCATTAGATTTACATCAAAAATATGATTTTTATTTTTGCTCTGAAAAATATGATTTTGGTTTAGATTCAAGGATAAAAAAAGGTGCTCTACTGGTCTGTTTTTTCACCCAAGAAAGATTAAAAAAAAGCAACTTATGTAAAAAAAAAAAAATATATATATATATATATATATATATATATATATATATATACACACGCGCATATAAATACACACACACATACACACACTCATGCCCTGTGATTTGGACAAGGTTGCACAAGCGAGCAGTTTAGCGGTTTGCAGCTTGCAAGCGGGATGGTTTTGAGAAAATGTCGGTTAAGACGACCACCTCTTATGCATGGCAGGCGTAGAGGAGCAATTTTAAGGTGATTAGTTTGGGGTTATTGGGCATAACCAAAAAGAAAAAAAAATTAAAAAATATATTAAGGAAAGTTTATTAACTATCCTATAGTTCAATCATTATCAACTTAACATCTTTTCAAGTTTTTTTTTTCTTTTTTTTTTCAAAAAAATAAAGATCACTAAACATTAAACAAACACCATTCATATATATTATGTAACTATCATCATGATGCTCGTTAAAAGAGCAAAGTCAACACTAACAACAAACACAGTAAATAATACTCAATGGTCCCAACAACATTCAATAATGAAAAAGTAAGCTTATTGAAAAGAAAAAAAAAACCCACAAGATACAAGTCACAAGTTTTTAAGATAATAGGGTGTTTCGCATAGAGTAGTTAGGACCATTATCTCAGTTATAAACAGTGTAAAACTCTTAATGCTATAGTAAAAAAAAAGTTGCTACAGTATAAAGCTCTCACATGCTACAGTAAAAATAGTTCTAACCAATAGTTCTCACCATTATACCAAACATTCTAAAAGTTAATCTCATAATATATGGCAAGATAGGGGAGGACGGTTTTGCGAGAAACTCAAACCTAGAACCCCCCACTATGCATGGCATGCAAGGGCCTTGCATTGGAGGCTTGGCTCATTGATGACGTGACACAAAATGACAGGGCATGGCTAGAGGGGCTGTTTGGTAAATTGGTACGGGCTATAACCGCGGTTCGGTAAATTTGGACAGTTATATTTTTAGATTGTTGTTATGACTTTAAAACTTTGAATTTAGCTAAACCTTTAAAACTTTGTGAAAAAGACCTAAATGTCCTTGAATAAAAGAATGAAAAATAATTTTAAAAAAATCAAAAATCAATGCAAAATTCTACCCGTAAAGATTTTTTCTCTCTTTCAAATGTTTTTTCAGCTCAATTATGCATTTCTAAACGTAATTATGGGTATTAAACAGTTTATTTATTTTTGTCATTATATATGGTTGACCAAGAGAAGTATGAATTGAGCATAAAGTTATAATTTGAAGGTATTAATGAGCAACAGTGAATATGTAATATGAGTTTAAGAATCTTAAAATATACGCCATATTCCTTCCTCCTTAAAAAAAAAAAAAAAAAACAGTATTATGAACATATTGACTAATGAAATCTGCCATCAGAATGGAAAAAAAAAATTATCAAAATAAAATCATTCAATTCATCCCATCCCATTGCTTGGAGTTGTATCTGCAGTGAAATCTTATCTATTGAACAAGATTTGAAAAATATTATCATTACTTTTTTTCCGTTTTTATTATGTGGCAAGAGATTCTTTTTAAATAGTTTAATTACGTGTTCATCATTAAATTGTTAAAAAGATGGAACATACGTTCATCTCAAACTTTTTAAATATTATGTAGGGGTATTTGGCAGTGGTTGGAACCACTCAGTTCCCAATACAATCTCAGTTATAAACAATGTAAAGCTCTCACATGCTACAACAACAATAAAAAAATATGCTACAGTGTAAAACTCTCATATGCTACAATAAAAGTGGTTCCCACCACTGATTCTCACCATCTTTTCAAACACCCTAGTAGTTTTCCCGTCAACTTAGATGCATGCAAGATTACAAGCAATCTTAATGACTTTTCCTTTTTCAACACTTTTGAAGCAAAAGAGAAAAGAAAAAAAAAAAAGTTGAATTAGTCACCAAAGTTTGGTTTTGCTTTGGCATTTTTGAGGTAGTAGTTTGCTCTTTTAACGACCTTGTGTGTGGAACTTGTGTTTGCTAAAATAAATAATAAATGCTTGGTATAATAAAATATGTTGACTCCATGAATCAAATAATAATTTGGGTGGTGACAGATAGATCCAACAAATATAAACTTTATTAATTACAGCTTGGAAAAAGAGGAAAAAGGGCATCTCTTCATTGATAGAGAATTACCCTTTTTTATTATTTGACTTTTGGTCAAAAGATCTGAATCATGCGAGAATTAGGCCAATATTCTTCCAAACTTTGTATTAAAAAATTAAGAATTATTTTCTGCCGTGCCACGTGGCTTAAGCAATACCCCTCAAGTTGTAGAATATCATTGAATTGATCAAGTATCCAATCAAACATTGTCTCTTTTCAGCCTCATCAAAGGAAAGAAAAAGCATGTCCTTTTCACGTGGAGATCCAAAGCTAGATATTTTTTTATTGATATATTAATAAATAAAGTTAGTTAGGCTTGTGGACAAAGAATTGTGGGAAATTTTTGAAACTTCAATAAAAAAAAATAAAAAACTAAAGACAAATACATAAATATATTTTTTAATTTTATTTGTTTTAATTTATTTTTTTTATTTTTAAATTTGAAAAGAAGATTTGAATTTCATCTCTCACATGTTTTGGTAGCCAAAAAAAAAAGAAGACAAATATACTCTAACTTTGATAGAATTTATTTCTTAAAAATGTTTTTTTCTTGAAAAAATTCTAAAAATTATTTTAAATGATAAAAACATAAAATTCAAGATCTATTTATTTTTAACTTTACATTTTATTTTAGGGTTTTAAGTCTTTTAAAACTTTTTAAAATATTTTTCACTAACTATCTAAGATTATCTTGGTTTTGTTAAACCCCCACCCCCTTTTTTTTTTACGAAGTATAAGATGGATGAAATTGAGATAAGTTTTTAATCCAAAGAGACACCTATATTTTTTCTAAAAACTAATAGAATAAATTGAGAAAAAAAAATTAAAACTATAAAATATAATTAAAACTACATGATAAAATTACGTAATCTACCTTATAAATTATGAGTTGCAAGAATATTTTGAGTGCAATAATTTTTATAAAATGAATTGAAAATCTTTTAATATTGAAAAATATTAGGAAAATTCAAACTCCCATATTACCCCTGCTACCTTATCTCCTTCCTAGACAGAATATCTCGTTGTCACCGGAGAAGACGACCCCCCAGGTGTTGGAGTATCTTATCATCACAATAGAAGATGACGATATGAGCAGCATCCTTCCCTCCCTTCCCCCTCTCTCTCGCCATCACTGTGGTTAGGATCTTATGGTTCAATTGGAAAGGGAGGTGATCGGAAATGCGCGATAGATGGAGGCGGATGAAACGTGAGCAAAGAGGACCCTCGCGACTTATGGATGGCATTTGGTGGCGAAAATGCGGTGAGTCATGGGAACATCAAGGTTTGGCGGATAGGCGATCGGCGAGGCGTTCGATGGTTTCAACAAGGGATGTTAGAGAGTAAAGGCTGGTAATGGCGCATGGAGGCGTATGGCGCCAGTGTTTTTGAATAAAGGGGAGGATAGGATGGGCAAGGGATAAAGTTGAAATTTATGTTTTTTTTTTTTAAGAGAATGTTATTTCCTTTCGTTTATGAAAAGTTGTGCTGTATATAACTATAAGTTTTTAAAAAAATGTTATTCGATAAAATTCCTCAAAACTATTGACGGATATTGATCTGACAAGCCTGTAGTGTATTTTATATATTAAATTTTATTGCATACAAAAATTAAAAAATGTAAAAAAAAAGTTTTTAAAAAGTAGCTATTGAGGATTGTCTAATTTTTTAAATTTACAAATGTTTTATTAAATAGATAATGGGTTTTTATACTCTAATTTGTACACTTTACAAGAAGAGGGTTCTTTTCCTTCAAAGCAAAACTCATGTTGGCAATTTAATTTTCTTCTAGTATCTATATAATGTAAATAAAGTTTTCGTGTGAAACTTAAATTTATATATACATATTTTTTAAATATTTGTCGTACCGATCTAAGTTTTTATCTGACTAATTTTTTTAAAGGAATCGTAACGAATAAGCCAACAACTCGTAGTTTTGGAAAAGAATAGCATGTTTTCAAAGACTAGAAGAAAATAGGCCATTTTTTAGTCTAAAATTTATATTTTCCAATATTTCCTTAGCATATTTTACTTCATTTTTCTCTTTTTCTCTGCACAGCTATCCTTTTCCAATAATCTCCTCCATAGTAGCCGGTTTAGCTGATGGTGACTTATACATGCTCTTCATTATCGCCGTCATGATGCTAAGCAACAGAGAAGATCATCGGAACGAGGAGCTTTTGAGGCCTCCAACCATGATGCTGTATATGAGAACTTTATATTGTAGCATGTGAGAACTTTACACTATAGCAGTTGAAACTTGGTTTCTAAATACTCTATCATTTGAAAACCATTTGCATTCAAATTTTCAAAACTCATAATTGTGTATTTGCACAGTTTAAATTTTACTTGCTAACTTATGACTTGTTTGGTTCATGAGTTTGAATATAAATTTTAAACAAAAATTCAAATTTTTATGAGAATATTCTTACCAACGTAGAAAAAAAGTGCTTTCTGAACCGTGCTAGATAATCACCCATATGATGATATAAGTATTAATAAAAAATGATGAGAGTGAGGAAACTAATAGATTTTTGAAACTTTTTAAAATAAAAATCTGGTTTTGAAAATATTTATAGTAAAAAGAAGATTTATAGTGTAAATAAGCATTATTTACATTATAAGCAAGGAGGCAAATGATATTTACATCATAATATTGTTATTTTCTTATTACAATTAGTTTTAAAAAAGTTGCATTTATTACAATTTCTCATTGAGAATGTGGCTAGCGAAAATTGGAAGACATTGAGGGCTCTCACATGTCTTCGTATTTATATAGTTGTTTTGGGCTTACAACTAGGCCCAAAACCTTTATTCAGGCCCTGCTCGGTCCAGTGGAATTGGTAGCATTCGTTATTGAAATTTCGTTTTTCTGGGCGCTTTTGATTTGCCAAATAAATTCGTTAAATTCCATCAATGCATTGACAAAATGCTGATCTTTTGTTATTTATTCATGTAATTGTGATTTTATGTGATTGAAATGTGAAGATAGTTACTACGATAGAATTAACAAGGTTTTGAACCAGATAATCTGTCATTTTTTATTCATTTTAGAATTTGATTAAGTCGCAATATCTTAATCATGTCTTTTATTCCCCCAATGTCCACATCTTTACAGAAGTACTCAAAATTTGTGTCCACGCTTATACAAAAATTAGTCATGTGGCCGATTCTTTCATTGCATTTTTCTGTCTTCTAAAGTCACCCCTTGTTTCATCTCACATTAATTCTTTCTTCTTCACCGAAATTTATTCACTCACGTTAACTCTTTCTTCTTCACTCAACTTCACCAAAGCCCTGCCACTCCCTCTTCTCGCCTCTTTTTCCAGTTTACATTGTCATAGTTCATCAATGAACCTCGGACTTTGGTACATCAACGACGGACTCTCTGAACGGTACATCTATCCAGCCCTAATTAAGAAACAGAGCAGAGTATATCGGTGATAAACTTTAGTACATCATTGATAGACTCTCATTATTGATAGATTCTTTAAACGATACACGTATCTACACCTAACTAGCAAACAGTACAGTGTATCATGATAGACCTCAGTACATCAATGATAGACGAACTAGGTTGTTGAATGAGAGTTGACATTGGTTTCCTTCAAGTTATATTTTGATGATCCATGTAAAACCGTAATATCCGCTTTGGCCTTTTAAGAAATTTTAAACCGACTCTATGTACGAGTAATGAATGCTAGAATAGAATTCATCTGCTGGAGCATCAGCCCTATAGACCATCGGCCTATGCATGTTATTGTTAAAATCATTTTTTTATAAACTTTTACAGTCTAAATGCTTCTAATTTTCCCTTTGATTTTCATAATTTGATTCTTCTTTTTTTTTTTTTTATGTCGATTTCAAAACTTATGTCTTATAAATTATTTAGAGATATCAATCATGTCGTATTATACTGGGCTAAATCATAATTGGTTGAGCCCAAACATGCTTCCTGCCATACCCAATCTTACCTATCGAAATTTCGTGTTGTGCTTGTGCCAATTCAAGATTAACAAATAAAGGCTCGAGTAGACCCATAAGCCGACAAATCTCATGCTCATGTCATGTCATGCTCGTGCTTTTATTGTGATTGGAATAATAGACTATTCAACTGGCCCACCATTTTTTTAAAAATATTTTTAATAAAGGAAAAAACACAAATATCCCTTAATGCCCCAACTTTTTAAAAACATCATCTAACAAACCACTTATTAAAACTGTCTCTTTATTAAAAATTGGTGATATATTAAAAGACTAAATTATCCTCCATTCTCACTCCTTTTATATAGGATACCGAAGTGAAACCTGTCAGGTTCCATCACAGATCCCATTGGAACCTACAGGATTTTGTATTGGAACATGCTAGCTTTCATTCAAAAAATCATCAAAACTGCTGGATTTTGTTCCGAAGCTCGTCGAAACTCGTGCAAATTCCATCTTGAAACCTACCAAGTTTCATTTAAATACTAACAGCAAATTCAAATTTCTAATCAAATCATCAACAAAATCCACAATATTCAAACAAAGAATAAAACAAAAATACAACAAAAAAATGTCAAGCAAAAAGTAAATAGATTAATGTGAATCTGTTTCTTTGGGAAGTCGACTGAGTAAGAACACCAGAAAATCAACCGCCAGTGTTGGCAGTGTTGGGGAATTAGGCGACTCCTAATTCCAAGGATAGCAAGAATGAACAATTGCAGAAAATAAATAGGAGAAAAGAAGAAAAAGAGACACCAAATTTTTATACAGGTTCGTCCAAAATTGAGACTACGTCCTGTTTCTGCCGCTTGCAGATTCCACTATGATGAAGGAGATTACAGATTACAAGAGCAGTTTCTCACACACTCACAAATTGTGCTTACCAAAACTCTCTTCTATCTAACACCCAATGGGAATTTTTTCTCTCTCAAGGATGGAGCTCTCAAGAATTTTTGCCTCTCACAAAATTATACCACTCACAATTTTCACACACAGTTTTCACACACACAACCCTAGCCACCTTGTGTCTATTTATAACCAAAGGAGGAGAAAATAGCAACTAATGGGAAACCCTAGTGGTTTCCCGTTTTTGGGACCTTTGAATTCGACTTTGATTCAAAACACATCGCGCAGCACAGCGCGTCAGCGCCGCGGCGCTCAAAACGAGCGCTGCGGCGCTCCCCTGCGGCGCCTAGGCGCTCTTCTCCTGGCGCCTAGGCGCCATCCTCACGATGTCTAGGCTTAAAGCCCTTGGCGCCTAGGCGCTTGCCACATTGCGCCTAGGCGCAATTCACCTGGCGCCTAGGCGCCCTCATCCCAGCGCCGCGGCGCTCTTCTGCCAGAGCCGAGGCGCTTGCTCTTTGCCTTCGAGGACGCGATTTTCTCCCTTTTCCTTCCTTTTGCTGGGTTGTCAACTTGATTTGGCTCCACATCTGCAACAATCTCCCACTTGGAGACTAATCAATTCACCATGTCTCCCACTGCAGCGGCAACGACTTCTCACGCCTCTTGGAGAAGTCCAACTGAAGTTGCGCACAACTTCAGTTTCTCAATCGGATCCATCTTGGTGAGCATATCTCTGGATCCTTTTACCACCCACCTTGCCTTATACTGCTTGCTGCCAGCACTTTTATCTTTTGCCCGGTATACCCTCTTGTTGTGCAAGGACTTTTTACTCTGTGGTAACTTTGCCAGTTGCCATGTCTGATCCAACTCGTCCCTCATGGCTAACTCCCACTTGACCGAATCTCCAGCCTCCACGGCTTCATCAAAGCTCTCTGGCTTACCTCTGTCGGTCAACAAGATGTAATGCAGAGTTGGGGAGTATCTCTGCGGTGGTCTGATTGTCCTGCTAGACCTCCTGACTGGTGTGGCAGGAGTCCTCTGGTTTTCTTCTGGAGCTATGTTTTCCTGGTCTTCAACCTCTGGATTTTGCACCTCCACTTCAGGCAGATCCTTCAATGGAATCACCTCAGGCTTCTTATCTTCAGAACCTGAACCCTTGTAGTCCGTGCTGTCTCTGTCCTTGTACAGAACACCTTCGTTGAAGATCACATCCTTGCTCCTAATAATCTTCCGGCTTTGGTCATCCCAGAGACGATAACCAAACTCAAGTCCGCCATAGCCAACCAGAAAACACTTCTTTGACTTGGCATCCAGTTTACTTCTAGCAGCAGAATCAATATGTGCATAGGAAACACAACCAAACACTCTCAAGTAAGAGAGATCCACCTGTTTATGGCTCCAGACTTCTTCCGGTAGCTTGAACTTCAGCGGTGTGGATGGACTTCTGTTTATCAGATGAGCGGCTGTGTTAATTGCCTCAGCCCAAAACATCTTTGGCAGCCCCGCATGCAACCTCATGCTCCTAGCATGCTCGTTTAAAGTCCTGTTCATCCTCTCAGCTACCCCATTCTGTTGTGGTTTCCCTGGAATGGTCTTCCTCATCTTTATCCCATTCTCAGCACAGTACCGCCTGAAATCTTCACCTAGGTACTCTCCCCCATTGTCGGACTGCAAGCACTTCACCTTCAAATCTGTCTCGTTCTCCACCATGGCTCTCCATCTCTTGAAAGCATCGAACACATCAGATTTGTTTTTCAGAAAGTAAACCCATACCTTCCTGCTTGAGTCATCAATGAACGTCACATAGTAGTTTGCGCCACCAAGGGAAGTCACCGGCGCAGGTCCTCACACATCTGTGTGAACAAGCTCCAATCTCCTAGACTTAGGCTCTCTACCCATCTTTGAGAAACTCACTCTCTTCTGTTTACCAAAGATGCAGGCTTCACACAAACTGTGATCAACAGTTTTCAAACCCGGTAGTTTTCCTTTGCAGTTAAGCACCTTCATACCCTTCTCACTCATGTGACCGAGCCTATAATGCCATAGCTCAGTATTGGCAGCAGAATCAGCAACTGCTAGGGTATCTCTGCAACTAGAGTTCATGTAGAGAGTTCCAACCTTGCGTCCCCGAGCAACAACCATTGCTCCTTTCGTGACTTTCCAACCTCCACAATTGAAGGTCACTTTATATCCATCATCATCCAGTTGCCCCACCGAAATCAAGTTGCGCATCAGTTTGGGAACATGTCTCACCTTATGAATCTTCCACACAGACCCATTAGGCATTTTTAAACTGACATCTCCAATGCCAACTATATCCAAAGGTTCTCCATCAGCGAGATAAACCTTACCATGATTTCCAGCAACGTAGTTCTCCAGGACATGACGGTGTGCTGTGGTGTGGAATGATGCTCCTGAGTCCATCACCCACGAATCAAAAGAACTGTCGACAGACAAGATTAAAGCATCCTGTTGCTCTTCAGTGGCGGCGTTGGCTGCGTCATTAGTCTTGTCTTCATTCTTCCTTGGAGCCCTGCAGTTCTTTTTCAAGTGGCCCGTCTTCCCACAGTTCCAACACTCCATGGTCCTTCCATTCCTTGAATTGCTTCTCCCATTCCTCGACTTGCCTCTCCTGCCATTATCCCTGTTGGATTGCCTATCAAGTTTCCTGCCCCTATTATCAACATTAAGGGCCGAGTTCGACGAAGAGGCTTCTCCTGAGTCCTTCCTGCGAACTTCTTCCGCCAGAATAGAATTTCTGACATCAACCAACTTTAATTTGGCATTCCCAAGCGAATTTGTAATGGCCACCCTCATGGGTTCCCAGCTATTCGGTAACGAGGCCAAAAGGATTAGAGCATTGATCTCATCTTCGAATTTAATCTCTGCCGAGACCAATTGGTTTAGAACGGTGTTGAAACTGTTCAGGTGCTCTACCACCGAGGCACCTTCAGACATCTTTAAATTAAAGAGCTTCTTCATGAGATGTACCTTGTTATTGGCTGAGGGCTTCTCATACATCTCTGACAGAGCCTTCATCATCCCTGCTGTAGTGGTCTCCTTCGCAACGTTGTGGGCAACGTTCTTTGACAAAGTCAAACGGATCACACCGAGTACCTGTCTATCAAGGAGACTCCACTCCTCATCCTTCATGCCTTCGGGCTTATTACCCAAGGGCAAGTGCAGTTTCTTGCTGTATAGGTAGTCCTCAACTTGCATCCTCCAGTAGGAAAAATCTGAACCATCAAATTTGGTGATACCGGCTGCCATGCCTTCTTCTCCAGTCATCGTTCTTGATCAAAACCTCCGCTCTGATACCAGTTGTTGGGGAATTAGGCGACTCCTAATTCCAAGGATCGCAAGAATGAACAATTGCAGAAAATAAATAGGAGAAAAGAAGAAAAAGAGACACCAAATTTTTATACAGGTTCGTCCAAATTTGAGACTACGTCCTGTTTCTGCCGCTTGCAGATTCCACTATGATGAAGGAGATTACAGATTACAAGAGCAGTTTCTCACACACTCACAAATTGTGCTTACCAAAACTCTCTTCTATCTAACACCCAATGGGAATTTTTTCTCTCTCAAGGATGGAGCTCTCAAGAATTTTTGCATCTCACAAAATTATACCACTCACAATTTTCACACACAGTTTTCACACACACAACCCTAGCCACCTTGTGTCTATTTATAACCAAAGGAGGAGAAAATAGCAACTAATGGGAAACCCTAGTGGTTTCCCGTTTTTGGGACCTTTGAATTCGACTTTGATTCAAAACACATCGCGCAGCACAGCGCATCAGCGCCACGGCGCTCAAAACGAGCGCTGCGGCGCTCCCCTGCGGCGCCTAGGCGCTCTTCTCCTGGCGCCTAGGCGCCATCCTCACGATGCCTAGGCTTAAAGCCCTTGGCGCCTAGGCGCTTGCCACATTGCGCCTAGGCGCTTGCCACCTGGCGCCTAGGCGCTCTCCACATGGCGCCTAGGCGCCCTCATCCCAGCGCCGCGGCGCTCTTCTGCCAGAGCCGCGGCGCTTGCTCTCTGCCTTCGAGGACGCGATTTTCTCCCTTTTCCTTCCTTTTGCTGGGTTGTCAACTTGATTTGGCTCCACATCTGCAACAGGCAGCTGACTTTTTCTTCACGGTGGCCAGAAGCATTCGCTTTTTGGCAACAATGGTCATGAGCTCATAGATCTGTAGGTTGAGCATGACATTGTCTTCAACGACAATCAGAGAGAAGAGAGAATGATAACGACGAAGAGGATGATCTGTCACCAGAGCTTCAGTCACGACGGTGATGATTAGAGAGAGGAGAAAATGACAACGACGGAGAGGATAATCTGTCACCAAAGCTTCGAGGTTCGATCGCGATGGAGACGATCAGAGAGGAGAAAGTGATAGCGACGAAGAGGATGACATCATCCTTGGTTTGCGAAGGAGCGTCGCGATTTGCAGCCACTGATGAGCAAAAACCTTACTTGAATTGCGACTTCTCAGATCCCCTTGGATAGCGATTGGGCTCCCATTGCCGGACTAATTCACAACAGTGATTAGATCAAAGATTGGATCGATGATGGGATGCTGGTCGAGAAGAGAGAGAGCGGGGAAGGCAAAGAGAAAGAGGCGAGAGAGAAAGCAGGGGAGGCTAAGAGAAAGAGAGGAGAAAGAGTGGTAGATAAAGAGAATTAGCGTTTTTAAATTTTGAGTGAATTGTGCAAAATAAAATAGTAAATGTGTAAGTAGTACTTTAAAAATTAAAATAAGAAAAGAGGTAATTTTAAAAAGTTAAAAATTATAGTATTTTTAATAAGTAGTGTGTTCTAAGGATGTTTTATATAATTTTCTATTCTTAATAAGTTTCAAGTAATAATATTATTTAAATGAAAAATAAATTCATTTAAAAAAAATAAATCAATATTAAACTTCATATTTGTTACCAAAAAAAAAAGAAACCTTGATCCCACTAAAAATCCAAAAGAAAAGTGCAATATTTGAACTTGTAAAGCTAAAACATGAAGTTGACAAAAATAATTAATGTTAACAACAATTGATTTCCATGTTGTGTTATATATAGTTTGTTGACTATTGAAATTTTAAAAATAAAAAACACTAATGTAAAATCAATTGATTATATTTACAAAGATTGTAAATTTTTTAATCATTGAGAAATTTGAAATGTTATCATTAAAACTACATAAAAAAATTATATTCGTTATATCGGTCCATCAAGCTCAACGGGTTATGTCTTGCTCGCGTTTTTTGTTGTGTCGTGTTGTCCCAAACTTATCTGCCTAGTGAGAAGTTAAAAATTTTTGTAGAGAGGGTTAGTATTGAAAAAACAATCAACATATTATATATTTAATTTTTTAAGGGGCTAATTATGAGTCCGGTATGGCTTACCACCTTGTGCCGTGATCATCCTGGCCTAATATAATCTCATGTCAAAATTTTTAGTGTTGTGCCGTCGTGCTTGTTGGGTGCCCAGCGTAATTGACATCTCTAAGATTATTTGTAAAAAAATGTAATGCTTGTTCACTCGGGTTTTCTGATAGAATCCGTATGTCCGATCTGATCAATATGCTTTCTATTATCTCGAGAAGGCTGCTGACCAGACTATGTCTGTGTTGCAACGGCAACACAGATATTGTGATATTCTATGCTGTGATATCATAGAACAGGAACTAATTAGTATTTATTCTCAGTTGTAGAACTTCCGGATTCTCTATCAAAATTAAGTTCAAAAAAGGATTACTTTACTAAAAGAGCAAATAAAAGACGTGGAAAGCCGGCTGCCGAATCGCGTAGAGATGGCAAAAGAACAATTCGAGATTGCGGCCAAAGCCAGAAGTGATCCGGGAAATGGTTGGAAAGACTTGAGGAGGAAGAGAAGCATTTACTGCCTAGATAATGCAAACTGAAAACAACTTTTTTTGTCTTTGTTTTTCAACCATACTATTTTTGTTATATTTCGTAGTGGTAATTTTGGGTCCTTTTTTCAAAAATGCCTTGAAGATGGTAGCTTAAGCTGCTACATTCTTTGAATGTGTGCTAATTGGATAATGAAAAGGAGAAATTGAGGAGAAATTTAAAGAGTGCTTGGCGGGTTTGGTCTGGCCTATTTTCTCAGTTATAAGCAGTATAAAGCTCGCACATGCTACAACAACTATAAAAAAATCGCTACGGTGTAAAGCTCTCTCATGCTACAGTAAAAACAGTTCTAATCACCCTGCCCGACACTCTATTAGTCACATAGCATAATGTTACTACTCGCGTTGATTCAACAAAAACCCAAAATTTTACAAATAGCAAAAAATTGAGTGTTATAATAATTACCATGTGATTTTTGATAATATAAAATGTGAAAATTATTATAATAATTGCTATATAATTATGCTAATTGCTATATTGCAATTCGACTCTTCCAAATATGTCATGTAGATGATTAAAAAACTTGGTTTTGTACAGGCATGGTTTCCCTTGCAATGGTTTCTCTTACGCCAAGTGTTCTTTCTTTCCTTTTTTTTTATTTTTTTTATTTTTTTAAGGAACTTGAAGAAAAGCTACATTTGTGTCCCTACTTTTTCTGATTCGTGACTTGAAGACAGTTTATTCATAGAAAGGGTGTTACATAGTGAAAGTGCTACTTGATGAATGTGAGTGATCAGTGGAGGAATAAAAGCAGGCTTTACCTTAGGAGTCGTCAAATTCCTCGGATGAAAAAGCAAAGCCTCATAAGCACATAGGGCTCTGGTGACCCCACTAGAGCAATCAAAAAAGGATGAATTATTCTATTAGAGCCAAAAGAGAAAGACACAAAAAAAAAAAAAAAAAAAAAAAAGTCCAAAGAAGAAGCTTGTATGAGCTCAGAAATGGCAGACATGGCAACCGAAGAAGCTTTAGGGACATGGATCGATTCTAGGGCTACAAAGGAAGGTCTACATGGTAAAGTAATGTGAAAGTTAAAGCTATAGAATCTGATACACTCTTAGAAAAGTTTATTTGCTTCACATTGAATATATATATATATATATTTTGTTTTCTTTTTTAAAGAGAGAAAGTTAAAGTTCACTTTTCAAATATGATTACCACGTAATTGAAACTAAGCGGTTGTTCCAACCAACAAAAAATATAAACTTTCACCAGCTATAATAAAAAATACAAAGTTGTTACAGTATAAAGCTCTCAAATGATATAGTTTTCAAACTAACATTTTAATTCAAAGCGCTTTCCTAAACACCGATAAAACTTTGCATTTTTTGTTTGACATATGCTGAGGATTAGGGATATGGTAATTCTGGACTTCTCTGCATTTGTGCTTGAATAGTGAGGAGTAGGAATGGTAATTGCAAAAGACCAGAGCTAGGATATACAAACGGTTCAATTGAAGTTGTTAGTGGTGTGTACCACCGATGGGTTAGTTCAGTAAGAAGGATGTCTTTACGACTAATGTGTTAAGCGGCGTAGGTTGTGTTGTGGCGTGGATGAAAAGTAGCCTCTTTTTAAGGGGGATTTGGTCAAAACCCATTCTGTTCTATTAATGGCCATTGAGATTTTGAAGTGACAAAGGGGATGGTGGGCTAATAACATTGATAATCTCTCTTTTTCTTGAGGAAAAATATTTAGTTATGATTTGATCTAAGATATAAATATTAAAAAACTAAAAAAAAGAAAAGAAAAGAAAGTAAAACACTACTACTACTTCTTCTTCTTCTTCTTCTTCATCATCATCATATAGAGTCTCCAAACATGTAAACTTTTGGTATTTAAGCCTTCATTTTGGAGATTTAAACTTCATTTGTTGGACTTTTTAGGATCCTGACTCCTATTTTCATGGCACTTAGTTCCTATTTTAAGAATTTAGACAAGTAGATCCTGAACCTTTTTTTCTTGCACCTTGAGTCCCTAAAAAAATATCAGTTTGAATGAAATCTTACTTTCTAAACTAAAAAAGTCCCAACAAACATTTTGTTAGACTAAAGTTCCTAAAAACTTGATGTTTTTGACATTGTTTAAATGACTAGAAATCATGGAACAAAAAACGAATTTAATTTTGGATAAACTGTTATTAGTTAATTTATTAATGTTTTTATCTTAAAAAAACTTTAATTTAAATTGATTAATAAAAAATATAAATCAAGCGACTAACAAAATCTCATTAAAATTAACGAATTCTAATGTGTTCTCACTTACGATGAATATCTTTAGAATATTGATAAGGTCAATGTTTAAATTTTATAAATAGTATATTTTTAGAAGGGGGACCTAAGTATCAAGAAAATAAAAGTTTGGGGACAAATTTTGCATGGAGGGGGTCAAAGTGCCTAAAAAGTTGGAATTTGAGGACAGTTATTTATATTATCAAAATGTAAATCCAAATGCCAAAGGTCAGAAAACTTAAAGGACCCTAAGTGCAAAAAAAAAAAAAAACCATTTTTTGAACACTACTTCTTCTTCTTCTTTCTATTTAAAGACTACAATTTTACGTTCCTTTTTTTCCCAAAAAATGGTAAACTACAATTCAAATTAAAATAATACAAAACTTAATTCAGATGTGAAAGATCACAATATATTTAGCGACTCAACTCTGACCTTAGATCTAAATTATCAATAGGTTTGATTGAAATACTCAAGGGGATAACACGTATGCTAAGTTCCAACAAGGTGAAACTGAAAGCACATGCAACTAAATTGAGCACACAAAAGCCTCTTTATAATACACCACTATAAATAGTGGGCTATTTCGATCAATAAAGATTGAGAGACTAAAAAGCATCAAGGTCCTTGTAATACCTATTATTTTAAAGGGTTAATTGTTAGTGTGTCAATTTAAACTTTGTAAAATTTTGATTTGCATCTAAAATTATTCTATATTATTTATTCTACCTGTTTTTAATTTTTTCAAAATTTTCCCTACTCCTATTTAGTATGTTTACTAAAATGCCCTTGGAATAACTCATTAATTTCAAAAATGTCATTTTGACGTTTTTCTTCAAAGTCTTCCTATGAATTCTCCCTTATCTTTTTTTTTTGTTGTTTCTTACCCACTCTCAGACAAGTATTCCGCATTCAATGTGATCTTGATGATATTTTTGTTTTTTCTTTTTTTTCCTCTTTTCCTTTTTCTTTTTCTTCTTTATTATCTTCCTTCCTCTATCTCCCTCTTCACTTTCTTCTTCTTCTTCTTCTCTGTTTCCATTTCCTCTCACAGCGGCCACCATACCAAGAGACCAAACCTCAAAGTCTGACCCATTTTTCAACAGAAATCACATAAATGTCATCTTAGCAACTCATTGATCAAGGAAACAAACGGATTTTGGTCATTAAAACAACTTATTGGCTTGAATTTAAGGAAACTTTTCAAACTCAAAACTTAGATTTTGATTATGTTTTGAGTATGAAAATCTGTGGAAATGAGTTTATATTGTATAGAAATGATTATATATTGTTTATATGTTTTTTTTTACGCTTAGAAAGCTGTTAGAAAACTAAGATTTAAAGAAAAACTCAAAAATTCAGATTTTGGACTCTCTGTAATAGTTTTTTCAGGTAAAAAATAATGTGTCATTTTTCACAAAAACTACATGTCGTTTTTCTCAAAAAGAGATTTAATAAAATCATAGTCAAACTTTAGCTTCAAGTAAGAGTCAAACCTCTAACCTTAAGAATAAATAAAAGTGACCAAACCACTAAAACAAGAGTAGTTATTTGACAACTTTTGTTTCAAAAATAATAAATGGTTTTCTATAAAGTTTGTAATTTCAAATACTTTTATTTTAATGAGTATCAAACTTTTTAATTATTTTATTTCTAAATATTTTAAAATCATATTATTTATTTTAAAAATTAATTTTAACATATTTCATACTAAAATAAAATTTGTATATTTTTATTTTATTGTTATTTTATAATTTACTAAAATTAAGTTGAAAAATTTGATATTCACAATTTTAGTACATTAATGATCATGGTACACTAATAAAAATAAATGATAAATTGACATAATTAAAAATTAGGACTTAAGTTAAAGTATGGATATTTTATACGTTTTAGGATAACGGCTGTGACACCCGTTATTCTCCTAACGGGTATTGAGGTAATTAAATTAATTTTTAATGTATAAAAAAAAATTGCTTCATTTAAATTTATTTTATAATATTTATTTTTATCTATTTTTAAGTTTTCTAAAATTCTCCTATATTTATTTAGTATGATTACTAAAAAGCCTTAGAACTTCTAATAAATCTCAAAAATGTCATATTGGCATTATGTGTGTTAAAGTCTTTAGATGAGACATAAGGATATCTTTTCCAACTACTCTTGACCCTCATTTTCTTTATTTCCTCCGTGACATGCTTCAACATGTCTCCTCTATAATTGTTTCTATCACTTCTCTTCAAAGACTTCATCTTTTCTTCCTTTCTCTTCCACGGTTCCCACACTCTTCTTCTTATTTCTTTGCTGAAGCAAAATACTTAGAGAACTTCTTCAAGGCAGCCATAAAAATCAGCCACCATCACCTCCATTTGAGCAAGAATTTCAGTCATACCGAAGTAAAGGAACTTGTTTTGAAGCCATTTCAAGCTTCCAACTAACCATAATCCGAGGTTAGAATCTTATGAACAAATTTAGTCTTTCATTTATAAATTTTCTTTTATACTAAAGAATTATTCAATTTTTGTATTGGAAATTAGTAAATCTGCCAGTTTGTTATGGTATACCAGCTGCTAACCTGAACCAAGAACCCATCTTTGCTCACCACCTAATTCTTTAATGTCTTGCAACCTTTCCAATATTATCCTAAGTGATTGATGAATCTTATTAGGGACTAAAACATATAGATTACTTGTTCACATTTTATATTGTGTTAAGACAAAAATTGTTTACTGTGGTATTCAAAAGAGATTTATATAAAAGCTTTAATGGCATACTAGTAAGATAGGTTTACACATGATTTATTTATGAATGTAGTTGTATGTTGTGCTTTAGTTTTAATTGTCCTTATGCACGCCTTAGGATCAAGGGAGTATGGAGCTAACGTTAATTGATTCCAGGATTAAGAGACTGTTGATAAGCTTAAAAGGTAGGGATTCTATTACTCATCTTTTGTGAGGTTTTTATAGAATTAAAATTGATTGTTTTGCCGCAATATATATATATCTATGTTGAACTGATATTATATGATTATCACATATGAAACTATGACATGGACTCGTCTTGTATTGTACGGCGAGGAACATAATGAATTGACACATGTTATAAATTGAGAAGCATGGTTAGGAAAACTAACTCTATTGATAATGATTCAATATAGAGAAATTGTGAGACATGAAGAGGGCGACGGTTACGTCCTTGGGCATGAATACCCTAAAAGGTAAAATAGGGGGAAGGCGATGACGCTTCCTTGGGTTGAAAGTCCCAGAACACACTGTACAGGAATCGACTTGGTGAGGACTCGGGGCTTGATGTCCCCTCACCGGAACACCCTTGGAATGTTTATAGGGTGATCAAGTGCGCCCATTTGGGTTTCGATGAGTTGAGTGATACTCAATTTAACATGGATACCTAGGAACAATGATGATTGATAATATTTGTATAAATGTGTAATTATGACACTTGGTAATGATTAACTACGGTATCCATAAGATGTGATCATAATAAACCTCATAATCTGGAATATGATGTAACCTACTAACCATGCAGATTTTAATGTGGTAATGATAAAAACCTAAAGGTGAGTAATGGCTTTCTCTACTGAGCATAGTGTTGCTCATACCCTTATGTTTATATCTTTTCAGGACTCACTAAATGTGAGGTGGCTACGAGAAATATAGTTGAGGAAGTGATGTAGCTATATTACATTGGGACTGCTTCAATTGTTGAGAATGTTCTTCATGATAATGTAAGCATCAATTGTTACTTTCTGTGACTGTATTACAATGTGTTGAGGGTTAAAATGATGATGACAACAGTTTATACTATTAAATTTAAGGTGCTACATTAAACTGTGGTTTATTTATCGTTTATATTTTTATTTTTGAGTTGAGAGTTTTCATTTAAGTCCCGGGCAAATTTTATTTTTAAGGTTTTACTTTTATTATTTATTTTTATTTTATCTCATTAAAAACTGTTAACCCCCATATAGGGGCGTTATAGAATTTTTGGTATCAGAGCCTAGGTTCGGTTAACCTAGGGAGTGTAGCACCACTTTAAAAAAATATATTTTTGAGATGGTTTTGAAGCTGAATTTTCAGTGTCATCATCAAAATGAACCTTCACATTGATTTATACAGTCTAGAAGGATGTAACATGGAAAGGCCATAGAATGAAAATATCAATAGTTATATGAGTACAATAATTATATAGAAGGAAAGTATTAATAGTTATAAGGGAATGATAATTATATGGAATGAGTTTATAAGTAGAATGCTTATGAGAGATTCGTATAATATTAGGATCTATAAGCATATCTAATTCGTATAAACGATGAGAAATTCGTATAGATACGAGGATTTAAGAGCCTTTTGTCTCGTGAAAAACAATAAGAAATATAAGGCTTGATTTATTGATTTTAAAGTTTGACATAGATATGCCAAATTTTTCGTAATTGATTCAAACCTAAGTAATGATTATGTGTGGATTCGATAGAGCACATAAGTGTCAATGTCTTTTCTTAAAAGTTCTATATATTCGAGGAATATGATATAAGTTGGGAATCATGGTATTGAATCTTGAGAGAGATAAATGTTAGACTTTTGGTCTGTTGAGACTGTGTAAAGTCTAGAATGCATGAATCTCAAAATTGGAATATTTCGTTACATACATTGTATTTAAGTGTATCAGTGAATCTTTTGGTTACCTAAGGTTTTGTTATATGAGGAAATTATATATGGTATAAGTAGAATTGTGGGGATTGTAGATGTTCTTAAGTAGTAACATCAAGTGTCTTTGTTCATTGATATGGTCTACGTTGAAAGACGTAAATCGTATTGATTTCAAGGTTAGTCGCATTCTAAACCCTTGGTAGTAATGATGATGAATCCATTGATAGATGTTGAGTATTATCAATAACATATGGGTGTATGCATTGTTCAATAAGGTTTTGATTAAAACAAAATTATTCGAGTTGCTGGAAGATTATGTTGTTATGAAATGATTTTAAATATCATTCAGGAAGATCCTTGTTGTCGTTAAATTAGATTTGTTATTTATAGTTAACTTTATCTATAGTGGGCTTTGAATTGGGTTTAAGATTCATACAAATTGGTTTTCAATTTTATGTTTGTTATTTAACTCGTTCTAAATGTGTTAAGGCCCGAAACAACCTGACCATTTTCAACTTAGAACATTTGGGCCTAGTTCAAATCTTAAATCAGTTTGATTCACACTGTCTCTCCCACGTGGTCTCTATACGTGTCATATACAGTGGTTTAATCATTGTTTACATATACGTTTACTGTGCATAGGAGCTTATTTCTCCGAGTTCACTTTTTCTCTCTTAATTTGTTATTTTCTCTCTAAATCGCAAATCCACTTCTTTTTCATTAGAAATTCTTCTTTTTCTCTAAAAGAAGAAGGAATTCTAGGATTCTGCAATTTACTATCTTAATTTTTCCTTTCTATTTACTCTTCTTTCATCTCATCATGGACCCAAAGTACCAACATCTGAGAAAGTATTTCCCATCATTCTCCCAAAAGATTCTCAGAAAGAAATACAAGGCTAGAATTACTCGGTTGTGGATTCTTATGCGTTTTGGCATCCCTTGTGATGTGAGAATGTTGATAGAGGGGAAAATCCGTCCGAGTGACTTTAGTCAAGATGTCGGTTTACCAGGAACGGGTACCAGTCGTAGTGCAATGAAAAGAAGAGCTCGTGCCATCGTGGTCACTTGTAACAAATGTGGAAGACAAAATTGTAACGGTAAATGTACTTCACCTGGTTATATGTCAACGAATAGAGAGGATAAAATAAGGTTTTGTAGGGATGGACTTTCAAAGGAGAACTTGGATAGCATCCATCCTCCTCTCCATGGTCACCCTAGTGGATATGTTCAAGGAGCTATTTTTAAACTCTGGCCTAAATTTTATACAGAAAGACAACGCCTCAGGAATATGGTATTTCTAGATCCTGTTTGCCAAGCCATAAGAAAACTGGATGGGAAATAAGTCATCGCTCTATAAAGGTTATTTAGTCTTTACTTATTTGAAGCAGTTTTAGCTGATGATTCAACAGTTTGTGTTTTTCTTTTACTCAGAATATTTGCTTTTGTGTTTGAAATAATTGTGATTATTAGATTGATACAGTAAGTGTTAATATCTTATTTAATTTATGATTTTCTTAAATATATATATAATAAAATATATTATCTTATCAGACACGTTATATACGGTACAGTAATATGTTTGAATTTTGAAAAGCTTATCCAGATATTTCAAGATTTGTGTCTCAAATTTCAAAAGTTCTACAGTATTTGTCGTTTATATTAAATTTCTAGACTTGGTGTATATTTGTCAAAAAGTCTACAGTTGTGTCATGAGGGTCTTCTGTCGAATTGTTCTCAATTGTCAAAAGTTATACAATTAGAGTCTAATCTTTTTCAAAAAGTGAATCAGATTTTCTGTAAACTATCAATCACCTTATCTTACTTTCTTATCCGCACAAGATTTTGTTTAAATCTTTGGATTACCTTTTCATTACCTACTCGTCTATCTCTTTAGCCCTTCTTGTATATTTCTCATCTTTAAAATCTCATATAGAACCCGAAGTCTAAGTGGAGCAGACATTAAACAACCACTTCTATAAACCAAATATGTCTACCTCCCAGTCCACGAAGAAAATAAAGAATGTCTGTGTCTTTTGTGGTTCCAGCCTTGGAAAAGATAAAACTTATTTAGAAGCTGCAAATCACTTAGGGCAAGTCCTAGCACACAAGAAGATTAACATAATCTATGGGGGTGGTAGTATAAAAATGATGGTAAATATGGCACTAGCAGCTAGGTCTAGCGACGCTACTGATGTAAAAATTTGGCCTCATATTCCAGTTGAAGGAAACCTTTGTAAGGAAGCCATAGGTAAGGGAGAAGGAGTCAGGAGTATCCCTAAAAATTTTAAAGACATAATCTATAATTCTGATGCTTTTATAGCATTACCTGGTGGTTTAGGTACTCTTGAGGAAATATTTATAGTTGCTTGTGGGCAATTGTTGGGCTTTTATTCCAAACCTTTGGGACTGCTGAACGTAAAGGGTTTTTATGACGGTCTTTTAAAATTTCTAGATTACGCTGTGGAAGAAAACATCACTACAGAATCGGAGAGACAAATCTTTGTCACTGCTTCAACAGCTGAGGAATTGATAGATAAAATGCAAATCATACATCCAGAATCCGACACTGCAACATCCAAGCTTGAATGGGAAAGGGAAAGCCGGGAGCGGCCAATTGATTTGAATCTCCATCTGTAATCTTTTTGTTTTATCTTTGGCATGTAGGCATGTGTGTCCGTATTTCGTGTGTTACGAATAACCGTTTGCCTTGTATTCTGTGTTTCTTGTGGTACGTCGTTGTTAAATCTTTTATATTCATTGAGCCTAATGCCGGGATGGCTGGATACGGAGTACTTGATGCTCTCGAAACGCATCCTTCTTAAGGTCCGATCTTTTGTTTATCGATGTTTTTGTATCCTCTAAGCATGCATGATATGGATAGCTGGTATACGGAGTGCCTTGTACTCTCGAAACGTATCCGTATTATGTTTGTAATGTGTAATATTCTGTTAATATTATGTGGAAGTACCAGAGTCAGTTATGGGGATATTCCATATGAAATATGAGTATATTATTTGGGTTGAATGTTTGTGTCATGAGGATAGCTGTTTAATGAAAAATATGTCGGGTATGTTTGCAACTCTGAGATTCCGTTTAATATCTCTATGAGTAAGTTTAATGTATAGTTTTGAATAAAAGTGTTTGTGATATATGTTTTATGATTATGTTTTAGTTTATTAGTTGAGGTATGAAATCAAATATATTTGACTTTTCCTTACTCAAAAAGGAAAAGGAACCTAAAGATGAAGTATATAAAATTTCTCTGGCAATCTCCTTAAATGTGATTGTAAATCACGGTCTATGGACAATGAAGGACTGGAATCATGATATGGTCAATATGTATGCCTAATCAGATTCTTAGACTATTATACGGTGTTATAAGTTGAAACTTGTCAGAAATACTCTCATTGAGGGATTTAGGAGTAAGATTTATTATGCAAGTAAATAAGTGGAGATACGATAACTTAAATTTGGAGGACAAACAACATTAACGGTTTAGACTCGGAATTGGAATCATAATGGAATTAAAATTTTTACTAGTATTGCTAGAATTGAAATTTCGAGGACGAAATTTCTTTAAGGGGGGTAGAGCTGTGACACCCGTTATTCTCCTAACGGGTATTGAGGTAATTAAATTAATTTTTAATGTATAAAAAAAAATTGCTTCATTTAAATTTATTTTATAATATTTATTTTTATCTATTTTTAAGTTTTCTAAAATTCTCCTATATTTATTTAGTATGATTACTAAAAAGCCTTAGAACTTCTAATAAATCTCAAAAATGTCATATTGGCATTATGTGTGTTAAAGTCTTTAGATGAGACATAAGGATATCTTTTCCAACTACTCTTGACCCTCATTTTCTTTATTTCCTCCGTGACATGCTTCAACATGTCTCCTCTATAATTGTTTCTATCACTTCTCTTCAAAGACTTCATCTTTTCTTCCTTTCTCTTCCACGGTTCCCACACTCTTCTTCTTATTTCTTTGCTGAAGCAAAATACTTAGAGAACTTCTTCAAGGCAGCCATAAAAATCAGCCACCATCACCTCCATTTGAGCAAGAATTTCAGTCATACCGAAGTAAAGGAACTTGTTTTGAAGCCATTTCAAGCTTCCAACTAACCATAATCCGAGGTTAGAATCTTATGAACAAATTTAGTCTTTCATTTATAAATTTTCTTTTATACTAAAGAATTATTCAATTTTTGTATTGGAAACTAGTAAATCTGCCAGTTTGTTATGGTATACCAGCTGCTAACCTGAACCAAGAACCCATCTTTGCTCACCACCTAATTCTTTAATGTCTTGCAACCTTTCCAATATTATCCTAAGTGATTGATGAATCTTATTAGGGACTAAAACATATAGATTACTTGTTCACATTTTATATTGTGTTAAGACAAAAATTGTTTACTGTGGTATTCAAAAGAGATTTATATAAAAGCTTTAATGGCATACTAGTAAGATAGGTTTACACATGATTTATTTATGAATGTAGTTGTATGTTGTGCTTTAGTTTTAATTGTCCTTATGCACGCCTTAGGATCAAGGGAGTATGGAGCTAACGTTAATTGATTCCAGGATTAAGAGACTGTTGATAAGCTTAAAAGGTAGGGATTCTATTACTCATCTTTTGTGAGGTTTTTATAGAATTAAAATTGATTGTTTTGCCGCAATATATATATATCTATGTTGAACTGATATTATATGATTATCACATATGAAACTATGACATGGTGTAATGACAAGAAAAAAAAAAAAAAAGGGTTTATTAATAAAACCTAATATTTAAGTGGGTTTAATTAATGAATTTACCCTTAAAATTGTAACTTTTGTAAAATTATGATAATATGTAAATAAACAGTATTAATTGAGTATTACACTGTGAATGTGATGTCATGATGGATATTTTTTTTACAGATTTTATGAGTTAAATTACTCAAAAATTTGTAAATAATATCCATAAAGTGAATTTTGTATCACAATTAATCGCAAAATTGTGATACAAACGAATGAGTACTTAGAATATGAGTAAGACATAGAGTCCACTGAAACCCAACCTAGTGTAAAAGGAGGCCGACACAGTAAAAGTATACTGTTAAGTGAAAACGCAGATATGAAAAATGTTACGTTTGGCCTTCAAAAGTAGACTAAAGGCCAGTAAAATAGTTTACACAGTCTAAGGTTACAAGTTGCACTGATTTGACCACGACAGTGTAGGAAAAATACTGAGTGGTGAAGAAATTATACAGTGTAAAATTTTTGGGCCACTAAGTGGACACCCAACAAAATTCTATTGGGCCACCAAATCACAAAAAGTGGCCCAATCACAAATTGCCATCTTGCAAGCCCATTAATTGTTGATGAGTCACCATAAGTTGTGATAAGCATGTAGTAATTTTGAATTAAGCCAAATTTTATCCCATTTCTTTCCCTCAACATCCGGCAGCCTTGGAGAGCCATTCAACAAAAAAATTTCCAAACTCAAAATCTTGCACAAATTGACCCCAACCAAATTCAAGAAGCATAGGTTAAAGGATTTCTTCAAAATTGAGGTAAAACCTAAACTTTTTTTTAGTTTTCTTAAGGTTTTTATGGGTTAAGGAGGGATTTGATTTAAGGAGATTTTTACATGAAAAAAATGGTTAGGAAAGAGCTTCAAAGGAGTCCTTGGAAGGCTTGAAGCACAAAATTCCTATTTGGGTAAGTTTTAAACCCTTAAACTTGAATTTTTGTAATTTTTGTTTGATCTTTATTATTTCTAAAGCATGTGATCTTTATAGGCAAAGTTTTGATTAATTCCCTGAGTATGTGACTTATAGCATGATGGTATAGTCAAAATTATGGGTTGTTGATGCAAAATGGTAGTTTATGCAAAAACGGTAGTTTTGTAATTTTAAGTTAAGTTTTGCAAAAATGGTGTTTTGGCATAGAAAAGGGTTGGACAAGGGGGTGAATCTGTCTATGCAGTGGCTGGATGATAGTTTTAAAATGGATTTTTACAAAAATATCCTAAGGGCTAAATTGAAAGAAAAAGCATTCCCTCGGCAGATTTGAAAAAGGCCCAAAAACACCCCAAAACAGCGAGAATTTGGGAAAAGTTAAAACATGAAAGTTGTAGATCTCGATGAAACTGTTAGGCAACGCGGGCGGTTTGTCAAAAATCTCAACCGATTGTGAGATTTTAATTTTTCAAGAATTTCTTAAAAGTGGAAAAAAATGTTAAAATGGAAAAATGTCATTTTTGAAAATGATTTAAGATATGGTACTTTGAGGAAAAATGTTTCTTATGAAAAATAGAAAATTTTGGTTTAAAGAGATAAATTTTAGGCCCGGGGGCAAAATTGTCAAAAATTTTCAGTTAGGGGATAAACTGTAAAGTTTTACAAAAATGGGGCGTAGATATGAAATAAGGAGATCCGAGCGATTAGGGTATTATTTTAAAATTAATACGTGACTATTTTCATTAAAATAACGAAATCGAGCTCGGATAGGTTAATAGACTCATGGATGGCAAAATCATCATTTTTGCCCGTATAACCCGAACCGTGTCAAATGTTTCAAAACGAGAAAAAGTATTGATAAGAAAGTTTTCCGCCCTTCGTTAGAAACGGTAGGGTAGAGTTAGATAGAAATAAGAAAAACCAGTAGTTTCTAGAGTTGTATATAGTTATGCAACTCAGTCCACTAATTAACGATCACGGTGTGTTGAAACATAGTGATTATTGGCTAATGACTTTGAAATTGGCCAACAGGATCCTAGAAGTTTAGGACGGAGCAAAATCGAGGTTGAATTACCCGACGTGTGAATCAAGTAAGTACCCATCCCACTTACAGCATGGAATCTTAAGTATAGAGTATGACATAAGTATATGTATACCTGTGTGTATAACAAGGTGTATACCTATGTGTATATTATGATATGAGCATCTTTAAGTATGTTGGTGTATACTTGTGCATATACATATACATGTGTATATATTATATGGTATACTGGTGTGTATGTTAACGTATACCTGTAAGTATAAAAGTATGTACTCATATATGCTATTTTGTACAAGAATATTTATGTATGGTGAATAACATGCATTTGTCACTGCATGCATGGTATGTTAACCATAATAATTGGGATGGTAATTGTGTCACCAGAAGTTAAGAAAGGTGTCGTACCGACTCCTGATTCAAGAGGAGTTCAAGGATATAGTATGGTCACGGTGTTACGTTGACCTAAGTGCGCAATGGTACGAACACTCGGGCCCTAGTTGAAGATAGGAAATAAAAATGATAAAGAAGGTTTATAAGAAAGCATAAATGGTTCATGCATGTTATTGAATGAGCATGTGGGTTATATGGGACTTACTGGGCGTAAGCTCATTAAGTATTTCATGCTGTAGGTATTCCTACTAGAAGGTCAGAACCAAGTCACTGATGAGCTGGCGGAGGGTGATGAGTAATGAGCAGAAAGGGGTATGGATGCCGCCACAGTTACGTTTCTGCTACTGTATATTTTAAACTTGTTTTCTTTGAACGTGCTATGTAAGAACTGAGCATATTTAGGTATATCAAAACCTCTTTTGAGAATATTTAGCAACAGTATTGGAAAAGAAAGTGTGTTATGTAAATATATGTTTTTGTTTACACCTAATGAGTTGCTAAACTTCACATGAAGGACTTGTCCCTAAAAAAAAAAAAAAAAAAAAATTCTGAGTTTTACACCTATACGTAAGTATATATATATATATATATATATATAAAGAGTCTTTCACAGCCCAAAAAAAGAAGCGGGTTGTGACAGTTGGTATCAGAGCGGAAATCCTGCCACCCTACTGCTGATTGCCGCATGCCTCACTGCCAGAGCTCAAGTAAGATAGTCTAATTTTAAATGTAAGAATGCCAAGATTTTATTTAATATAGAATTAATACATATTGAGATAAATGTAGTATATGGCGGCACCTCATAATGAAAATAATGCGGAGGCGGACCGTAGGGCGAGCGTTGCTTTTCAGGACATGATGCCTCCTAGATACTACGGTAGTCGGCGACCTATGGTTTTAACTGAGTGGCTTCATGCCATGGAAGTGATTTTTGTTTCGTGCCATACACCACAACACCTTAAGGTTTTGTTAGCTTCGGGGCGGTTGCAGGGAGAGGCACTCGCGTGGTGGTTGAGGATTGGTCCCGAAGAACAGCATATGGATTGGCCAGGCTTCAGGGAGCAAATTTTAGCCGAATTTGTACCCTTACCACCTGTTGAAGATGTACAAGTCCAAGTACTTCCAATGCTATGGGTAGATTGGCGGCGTCGACTTTATTTACGAGTAGAGCCAATATGGGGTAGGTATGTTGGGGAACCAGTAAGTCATTATATTTTGAGGTTTCGTCGAACTATGGCACCATTGATTCCACCAGGGTTGCCCTTGGGACGTATTTTTGATTTGATTTGGCGAGATCTGCCAGCGGAAATACAACAACATATCCAATACCCTGGAAACTTTCCGAGCTTGGATGACTTTATTGCGGAAGTATTACATGCCGAACAAAACGTAGCCGCGCCTATAGAGGATCCCCCAATGGAGATGGAAGAGGATGACGAAAATGAAGATGATGACAATGATGAGCTCGAGTTTAATCCAGTACCTCCCGAACCCATCATAGCGAGTGATGACGAATCTACTGATTCTAGCGAGGAGGAAGAGGAGGACCCCGAGGAGGATCCCGAAAATAGCGATATGTCAGGTGTAGAGTCAGACTAAAAAAAAAAAAAAAGAGCAGCCTATGAATGCTTATGTGTATTAAAATGTATATAGATGTATGATTAGTATAGTTTTGATCTTCTTGTCCTTGTATATGAGTGTATCTCCGGCAAGTGGTATCCTTCTCGGCGATAGTGTACATATTAGCCGGAAGAGATAACTGCTCCTGGAAATGATGTGAAATGTTTATGTTAAAAAGTGAAGACTGTATACATATTATTTCCTTATGTAATGTTTTGTTAATGAGAAATGGAAAAGAAAAGAAAGGAAAGAAGTTAATGAAATGTATGAGATGAGATATAAAGTTCATGTTGCTGTTCATGTTGGCATGTATTCATATTATTTGATATATATGCATTTATTTACTGAATACTATTAAGTTAATAGTATATGCTGACGCAATAATGACACTGCACGGTAGGCATATAAGATTATTATCGATGGCGGATGTACCTGGAGAACCTACGAACCCGGATCTGATGGTCATGATTGTTGAGTTACAACAGAAGCTCCAGGCTCAAGAACGGGAAATGCAAGGACTAAGGGAGCAATTATCTAACCAGCATCCCGTACCTGCGGTACGTGTAGACTTTCCACCTCCCGTACCACTACCCCAACAAGTAGAACCAACAACACCAGCTGTTCCAATGGTACCTACTACTGAATTTTATGAAAGGTTCCGACGAATGAAGGCCCCGGAGTTTGACGGATCAACAGACCCATTGGAAGCCGATGATTGGCTTACCGGCATAGAGAGGGTTCTGAAATTTATGGGACTCAGTGATCGTGAGAAAGTTTCATGCGCTTCATTTTCTCTCACTAAGGATGCTAGGAGATGGTGGGAATCAGTGGAACGCAGAAGAAACGTGGGTGAAATGACTTGGCATGATTTCGTAGAGGAATTTGGAAGAGCTTATTTTAATGTGGAAACAATGGCGGCACAGCAAGAGGAATTTAACAATTTCCGGCAAGGCAATATGTCAATAGCTGAAGCTGTGAGGAGGTTCAACCAATTGGCGCGTCTATGTCCCGAGTTGGTACCTACTGATCGAGAACGGATAAGAAGATTAATGCGGATGTTTCGAACCGATATTGCCCTTATAGTTGATAGTGGAGGGCAAGCCCCTAAAGACGTGGAAGATTGTATTGAACGGGCCACGAGAGCAGAGTTCAGAATAACCCGTGATAAGGAGGAAAGGGCAAGAATCTTTAAAGCCCAAAAGGAAGAAAAGGCTTTGGCCAAGCAGAGCCAAGTTGTGCAGACGAAAGGACAAGGAAACGTTCCGAGTCAAGGGCAGTCCCAAGGCTATCCAGTTGGACGCAATCGCAATACCAACAATAAGAGGAAAATGGAACGTGAATAATTCAAAGAATTCAAAGGGACAACCCTCGAAAAGGATCAATGATGGAGGGAATAACAAACCTCTCTGTGGTCAATGCGGGAAAAGACATGCAGGAGAATGTAAAGCTGGCACCAATAAGTGCTACATCTGCGGCAAGGAAGGACATTATGCCAGGAATTGTTTCTCCAATCCCCAAAACCAAAATAATCAAGGTCAACAAAGAACCCAAGGAACTCAGTTGCACGCAGTCCAAGCTCAGATTGAAGGCCCAAGCATCAATCAGGGACGTTTAGAGGCTCCAGAACCTAGCGGACGGATATATGCTTACACAAAAAAAGAAGATGATGCGGGGACTTCAACTGTGGTGACAGGTCAGTTTTCTGTTGCCAACACTGATGCCTATGTTTTATTTGATTCTGGAGCAACGCATTCATTTGCATCATATAAGTTTGCTAAACGAATAGGGAATGAAGGGGATAGGATAGAACAAACTTTTAAAACTGCACTCCCCTCTGGGGAAATATTAAGTTCTGATCATTGGTTACGCCATATACCGATTATCATTTGTGGAAGGGAATTGTATATTGATTTGATAATAATCGATATACAAGATTATGACGTTATCCTGGGAATGGACTTCCTGGGAAAATATACCGCCAAGATTAATTGCCGACACCACAAGATTACATTTCGACCTTCCGGAAGTGAAAAATTCGTGTACTCAGGAAAGATCCCCAAGGCTCCCAAGGCGCTAATTTCGGCATTAAAAGCAAGGAAGATGTTGGAAAGTGGGTGCACTGGTTATTTAGTAAACTTAGTAAATGAAGACCAAAAAGCTCAGTTAAGACCGGAGGATGTTCCCATAGTAAAGGAATTCGTCGACGTGTTTCCCGATGAATTACCAGGCTTACCCCCGGAGCGGGAGGTCTCGTTCGAGATTGACTTAACACCAGGCACAGCTCCAATTTCGAAGGCACCATATCGTATGGCTCCAGGAGAACTCAAAGAGCTTCAAGTGCAATTGCAGGAATTGCTAGAAAAAGGGTTTATCCGGCCGAGCCATTCTCCGTGGGGAGCACCAGTGCTATTTGTCAAGAAGAAAGATGGAACATTACGAATGTGCGTTGATTATCGAGAATTAAACAAAGTCACGATTAAAAATAAGTATCCACTTCCAAGGATCGATGACTTATTTGATCAACTGAAGGGAGCATCTATGTTTTCGAAGATTGACCTACGCTCAGGGTATCATCAACTTCGAGTTAAGGAAAAAGATGTACCGAAGACGGCGTTTCGAACGCGCTATGGGCATTACGAGTTCTGTGTCATGCCGTTTGGATTGACTAATGCCCCGGCAGCTTTTATGGATCTTATGAATCGAATTTTCAAGGATTATCTCGATAAATTCGTCATTGTGTTCATCGATGATATCCTTATTTATTCAAGAACACCGGAGGAACATGAAGAGCACTTGAGGATTGCACTGCAACAATTGAGGAAGCATCAGTTGTATGCCAAGTTCTCAAAATGCGAATTCTGGCTGGAAAAGGTTCATTTCCTAGGACATGTGGTGTCACGAGATGGAGTCTCTGTTGATCCTTCCAAAGTCGAAGCAGTAAATAAGTGGCCTACACCAAAGAGTATTACCGAGATCAGGAGTTTCCTTGGTTTAGCAGGATATTATCGACGTTTTGTAGAAGGATTCTCCAAACTTGCAGCACCACTCACAGCCCTTACAAGAAAAGCAACTAAATATGAATGGACCAAGAAGTGTGAAGAGAGTTTCCAAGAACTAAAAAGACGACTTACAAGTGCCCCGGTACTAACCATACCGGATCCAAATCTAGGAAATTATGTGATCTTCAGTGATGCGTCAAAGACAGGCTTGGGAGCCGTACTTATGCAAAACGGAAAAGTAATTGCGTATGCATCCCGACAGCTGAAGGATCATGAGAGGAATTATCCCACGCACGACTTGGAGTTAGCAGCGGTCGTATTTGCACTGAAGATTTGGCGTCACTATTTGTATGGAGCTAAGTGTGAGATTTATACAGACCACCAAAGTCTGAAATATATCTTCACGCAGAAGGAACTCAACATGAGACAGCGAAGATGGCTAGAACTAGTTAAAGATTACAACTGTGAAATCTTATATCACCCTGGAAAGGCTAATCGAGTGGCCGATGCCCTCAGTCGTAGAGCAACGTCTTCACTTGCAATGGTGCAATTAATGCCAAAGCCTCTTCAGAAAGACTTGCTAGAAGCGGGTATAGAATTAATTACAGGAGGATTAGCCAATTTATCGTTTCGACCTACAATCCTGGAGAATTTAAAAGAGCAACAAGAAGCAGACCCATCACTGCTTAGATACAAGTCTGAGGCCTTTGAGAACAAAGGAACAGAGTTTAGCATCTTGGAAGATGGCATTCTCCATTACAAAGGCAGACTTTGCATTCCCAATGATGAGGAGTTAAAAAGTCAGATCTTGAAAGAAGCCCATGAAGCACCATATGTAGCTCATCCGGGAGCTACAAAAATGTACCAAGATTTGAAAAAGTACTATTGGTGGCATGGAATGAAAAATGACGTTGCGAGATTCGTCAGTAAGTGTCTCACGTGTCAAAAGGTGAAGGCTGAACACCAACGACCCGCAGGTGAACTGCAAAAGATAGATATTCCAGAGTGGAAATGGGACCAGATAACAATGGACCTGGTGACAGGACTACCTAGAACTACGGGTGGACATGATGCTATATGGGTAATCGTGGATAGATTAACCAAATCATCTCACTTTTTACCCATTAAACTCAGTAGTTCTGTGGAACGACTAGCCGAATTATATGTGGCCCAGGTTGTTAGATACCATGGAGTTCCGAAGTCCATTATTTCTGATCGTGATGGCCGATTCACTTCTAAATTTTGGAGAAGCGTTCACCAAGCAATGGGAACAAAGTTGACCTTTAGTACAGCTTTCCACCCTCAAACGGATGGTCAGTCAGAAAGGACCATCCAGACTTTGGAAGATATGTTGAGAGCATGTGTACTAGATTTTAAAGGAGGATGGGATAAAAAGCTTCCTTTGATCGAATTTGCGTACAATAATAGTTACCAAACCTCTATTGGTATGGCTCCATATGAAGCTCTATATGGAAGAAGATGTAGATCACCATTACATTGGTATGAAACCCGAGAAAAGGCGTTGTCGACCACAGATTTTGTTCAAAGAACAACGGAAGATGTAAAGTTAATCCGTCAACGGATGGAAATGGCTTTCAGTCGACAAAAGAGTTATGCTGATCGACGACGGAGACCTTTAGAGTTCCAAGTAGGGGACTTAGTCTTTTTGAAGATAACACCAATGAAAGGAGTGGTAAGATTCGGAAAAAGGGGAAAACTCAGTCCAAGATACGTTGGACCATATGAAATCTTAGAAAGAGTAGGTAACGTGGCTTACAAGTTAGCCCTACCCCCTGAAATGGCATCGGTACATAATGTATTCCATGTATCCATGCTAAAAAAGTATGTGCCTGATCCCTCGCATATACTTCAACATGAGCCTATTGAAGTGCAAGAGAACCTGTCTTATAAAGAGAAACCGGTTCAAATCTTGGCTCGAGAAGAGAAGGAATTAAGGAATAAAAAGATACCACTAGTCAAAGTTTTATGGCGTAATCAACAAGTAGAAGAAGCAACCTGGGAACGAGAAGACGAAATGAAAAGAGTCTACCCAGAATTGTTTTAGTTTTCGAGGACGAAAATTTTTAAGGAGGGTAGATTGTAATGACTAGAAAAAAAAAAAAAAGGGTTTATTAATAAAACCTAATATTTAAGTGGGTTTAATTAATGAATTTACCCTTAAAATTGTAACTTTTGTAAAATTATGATAATATGTAAATAAACAGTATTAATTGAGTATTACACTGTGAATGTGATGTCATGATGGATATTTTTTTTTAATACAGATTTTATGAGTTAAATTACTCAAAAATTTGTAAATAATATCCATAAAGTGAATTTTGTATCACAATTAATCGCAAAATTGTGATACAAACGAATGAGTACTTAGAATATGAGTAAGACATAGAGTCCACTGAAACCCAACCTAGTGTAAAAGGAGGCCGACACAGTAAAAGTATACTGTTAAGTGAAAACGCAGATATGAAAAATGTTACGTTTGGCCTTCAAAAGTAGACTAAAGGCCAGTAAAATAGTTTACACAGTCTAAGGTTACAAGTTGCACTGATTTGACCACGACAGTGTAGGAAAAATACTGAGTGGTGAAGAAATTATACAGTGTAAAATTTTTGGGCCACTAAGTGGACACCCAACAAAATTCTATTGGGCCACCAAATCACAAAAAGTGGCCCAATCACAAATTGCCATCTTGCAAGCCCATTAATTGTTGATGAGTCACCATAAGTTGTGATAAGCATGTAGTAATTTTGAATTAAGCCAAATTTTATCCCATTTCTTTCCCTCAACATCCGGCAGCCTTGGAGAGCCATTCAACAAAAAAATTTCCAAACTCAAAATCTTGCACAAATTGACCCCAACCAAATTCAAGAAGCATAGGTTAAAGGATTTCTTCAAAATTGAGGTAAAACCTAAACTTTTTTTTAGTTTTCTTAAGGTTTTTATGGGTTAAGGAGGGATTTGATTTAAGGAGATTTTTACATGAAAAAAATGGTTAGGAAAGAGCTTCAAAGGAGTCCTTGGAAGGCTTGAAGCACAAAATTCCTATTTGGGTAAGTTTTAAACCCTTAAACTTGAATTTTTGTAATTTTTGTTTGATCTTTATTATTTCTAAAGCATGTGATCTTTATAGGCAAAGTTTTGATTAATTCCCTGAGTATGTGACTTATAGCATGATGGTATAGTCAAAATTATGGGTTGTTGATGCAAAATGGTAGTTTATGCAAAAACGGTAGTTTTGTAATTTTAAGTTAAGTTTTGCAAAAATGGTGTTTTGGCATAGAAAAGGGTTGGACAAGGGGGTGAATCTGTCTATGCAGTGGCTGGATGATAGTTTTAAAATGGATTTTTACAAAAATATCCTAAGGGCTAAATTGAAAGAAAAAGCATTCCCTCGGCAGATTTGAAAAAGGCCCAAAAACACCCCAAAAAAGCGAGAATTTGGGAAAAGTTAAAACATGAAAGTTGTAGATCTCGATGAAACTGTTAGGCTACGCGGGCGGTTTGTCAAAAATCTCAACTGATTGTGAGATTTTAATTTTTCAAGAATTTCTTAAAAGTGGAAAAAAATGTTAAAATGGAAAAATGTCATTTTTGAAAATGATTTAAGATATGGTACTTTGAGGAAAAATGTTTCTTATGAAAAATAGAAAATTTTGGTTTAAAGAGATAAATTTTAGGCCCGGGGGCAAAATTGTCAAAAATTTTCAGTTAGGGGATAAACTGTAAAGTTTTACAAAAATGGGGCGTAGATATGAAATAAGGAGATCCGAGCGATTAGGGTATTATTTTAAAATTAATACGTGACTATTTTCATTAAAATAACGAAATCGAGCTCGGATAGGTTAATAGACTCATGGATGGCAAAATCATCATTTTTGCCCGTATAACCCGAACCGTGTCAAATGTTTCAAAACGAGAAAAAGTATTGATAAGAAAGTTTTCCGCCCTTCGTTAGAAACGGTAGGGTAGAGTTAGATAGAAATAAGAAAAACCAGTAGTTTCTAGAGTTGTATATAGTTATGCAACTCAGTCCACTAATTAACGATCACGGTGTGTTGAAACATAGTGATTATTGGCTAATGACTTTGAAATTGGCCAACAGGATCCTAGAAGTTTAGGACGGAGCAAAATCGAGGTTGAATTACCCGACGTGTGAATCAAGTAAGTACCCATCCCACTTACAGCATGGAATCTTAAGTATAGAGTATGACATAAGTATATGTATACCTGTGTGTATAACAAGGTGTATACCTATGTGTATATTATGATATGAGCATCTTTAAGTATGTTGGTGTATACTTGTGCATATACATATACATGTGTATATATTATATGGTATACTGGTGTGTATGTTAACGTATACCTGTAAGTATAAAAGTATGTACTCATATATGCTATTTTGTACAAGAATATTTATGTATGGTGAATAACATGCATTTGTCACTGCATGCATGGTATGTTAACCATAATAATTGGGATGGTAATTGTGTCACCAGAAGTTAAGAAAGGTGTCGTACCGACTCCTGATTCAAGAGGAGTTCAAGGATATAGTATGGTCACGGTGTTACGTTGACCTAAGTGCGCAATGGTACGAACACTCGGGCCCTAGTTGAAGATAGGAAATAAAAATGATAAAGAAGGTTTATAAGAAAGCATAAATGGTTCATGCATGTTATTGAATGAGCATGTGGGTTATATGGGACTTACTGGGCGTAAGCTCATTAAGTATTTCATGCTGTAGGTATTCCTACTAGAAGGTCAGAACCAAGTCACTGATGAGCTGGCGGAGGGTGATGAGTAATGAGCAGAAAGGGGTATGGATGCCGCCACAGTTACGTTTCTGCTACTGTATATTTTAAACTTGTTTTCTTTGAACGTGCTATGTAAGAACTGAGCATATTTAGGTATATCAAAACCTCTTTTGAGAATATTTAGCAACAGTATTGGAAAAGAAAGTGTGTTATGTAAATATATGTTTTTGTTTACACCTAATGAGTTGCTAAACTTCACATGAAGGACTTGTCCCTAAAAAAAAAAAAAAAAAAAAAATTCTAAGTTTTACACCTATACGTAAGTATATATATATATATAAAGAGTCTTTCACAGCCCAAAAAAAAGAAGCGGGTTGTGACACATGGACTCGTCTTGTATTGTACGGCGAGGAACATAATGAATTGACACATGTTATAAATTGAGAAGCATGGTTAGGAAAACTAACTCTATTGATAATGATTCAATATAGAGAAATTGTGAGACATGAAGAGGGCGACGGTTACGTCCTTGGGCATGAATACCCTAAAAGGTAAAATAGGGGGAAGGCGATGACGCTTCCTTGGGTTGAAAGTCCCAGAACACACTGTACAGGAATCGACTTGGTGAGGACTCGGGGCTTGATGTCCCCTCACCGGAACACCCTTGGAATGTTTATAGGGTGATCAAGTGCGCCCATTTGGGTTTCGATGAGTTGAGTGATACTCAATTTAACATGGATACCTAGGAACAATGATGATTGATAATATTTGTATAAATGTGTAATTATGACACTTGGTAATGATTAACTACGGTATCCATAAGATGTGATCATAATAAACCTCATAATCTGGAATATGATGTAACCTACTAACCATGCAGATTTTAATGTGGTAATGATAAAAACCTAAAGGTGAGTAATGGCTTTCTCTACTGAGCATAGTGTTGCTCATACCCTTATGTTTATATCTTTTCAGGACTCACTAAATGTGAGGTGGCTACGAGAAATATAGTTGAGGAAGTGATGTAGCTATATTACATTGGGACTGCTTCAATTGTTGAGAATGTTCTTCATGATAATGTAAGCATCAATTGTTACTTTCTGTGACTGTATTACAATGTGTTGAGGGTTAAAATGATGATGACAACAGTTTATACTATTAAATTTAAGGTGCTACATTAAACTGTGGTTTATTTATCGTTTATATTTTTATTTTTGAGTTGAGAGTTTTCATTTAAGTCCCGGGCAAATTTTATTTTTAAGGTTTTACTTTTATTATTTATTTTTATTTTATCTCATTAAAAACTGTTAACCCCCATATAGGGGCGTTACAACGGCATACTTAGAGCTTACGTGTGAATTGTGTAAGCTGAAATTATCAGTGGATATTTGTAAAGAGGTAGGGATTCTATTACCCATCTTTTGTGAGGTTTTGATTAATTAAAATTTGATTGTTTTACGTTGCAATATATGTATATAATATTTTGAATATATATGATTATACCTATAACACAATGATGTGAAACTCGTCTTGTATTGTATAGCGAGAAATATATTGATTTTGACATATGTTGTTGTAAATTGAAAAGCATGGTTAGGAAAACTAATTCTATAAATAATGATTGATTATAGAGGAATGGTAAGATATGAAGAGGGGGCGGCGATTACATCCTTTGGCACGAATACCATAAGAGGTAAAATAGGAGGAAGGTGATGATGCTGTCTTGAGTTGAAAGTCCAAGAACACACTGTACAAGAATCGATTTCGTGGGAATCCGAGGTTTGATGTCCCCTCACCAAAGCACCTTTGGAATATTTGGAGGGTGGTCAAGCACACCTATTTGGGTTTCGTTGAGTTGAGTGATGAATACTCTATTAGAATGTGGATACCTATGAACATTAATGAATTGTAATATATGTATATATGTATATGTATAAAACTCGGTAATGAATAACGTGTGATATCCACAGAATATGATCATAATGAATCTCATAAATTGGATAATGATGTGAACTAACTAATCATGCATGTTTACTATAGTAATGAATAAAACCTAAAGGCGAGTAATAGTTGTCGATGCTCATACCTATTACATTTACATCTCTTAGGTGCAACTTAGTGTAATTTGTCTGACGAAGAATAAGCGACAACACTGCTAGTGTCATGTTGGAAGAATCTTGGTTTATTTGTAACTCGTCCAAATCATATAAGATTCGTAATACCTTTGTGGTGGCTATGTTAAGTTATATATGTGATTGGGAATTGTACTATGGTGATGACGACTATATTTTAAATATTTAGTGCTACACTAAATATTGCCTCCATGAATTAGCGGCTCCACTCACCCCAACCGAGCAAGAAAGCCATTGCCTCCATGAATTAGTGGCTCTAAATAGCCAAAACACTTCAACAAACCAAGATCTTCTACCTTCCAAAACCCTCCAGCCTGCAAAGGAAAAAGCATCACCCCCACCTTCTTTAACAAACATGACACCAAGCCAAACAGGCCTCGGGTTCGTTGGCATCCATGTGTGGCTGAGAGCAGCAACTCAACCAATGTTGAAGGTTAACCCCCTTCACTCCATAGCTCAACCTTGAAACGCCAACATGCTAGCCAACCTCTAGATTTGCCATTGATGCATATCTCTAGAGCCCACCCATGAGGCCGAGAGTCCGAAGGCTATCTCGAAGGTGGCACCAGACTTTGGTCCTTCGACCTCCCCTAGAGCGGTGACGCACTTAAGCCTAAGGAAGAAAAGAAAGAAACCCTAGTGGAGAGGGTAAAAGAGAAAACACATAGACAATTACGTCTTTTATGGTCCCATTTGCATGAAGTAGATGCAACCTATTTGGTTTAAATTAGATTAAAAAAAATAATAGCAACATTGAAAGAATCTCATGACGATCTTACACTTTAAAATAACGCCCCTACAAAAGATTATTTTTTCTATCTTTTAAAAATTCTCAATTCATAATTAGGACTTTTGATGAGAATCTCATCGATAGTGTATATTTTTAAACTGTTAGATTTAGTTAAAATTATTGTTGTTATTATTATTATTATTATTATTATTATTATTATTATTATAATTATTGTAGATCAAATGACTGAAAGATATATGCCCATTTTTTTCGGTTCCTACTAGAAAAATTGTCTTTAAAATTTTATAAATTGTAAAAACATTATCTTTTTTTTTTAGGGGAAGACTATGATAAGACTCTTTAAAAGGTCTAATTGATAAGACCTTTTATTAGTTTTATTTTCTAATCGTTAGATTGAAATCCAATGGCTTAAAATTTAAGTCCTACAAAAGCAAAAAATAAACACACTGTCATCTTATCACATTTTATTTTTTATTTTTTATTTTCCCCTTAATTTTAAATTAACAAATAAAAACCCCTAAAAAATTAGACAACAAATTATCCTGAGGGTGAAGGTCATCATCATGCATGGGGTTTACAAGGGAGGGGGTGGGGGTTGGAGAGGCAAGCTCGACCTCCTCATGATGCCATCTCAATCTCTACTGGACGCCATTTTCTCCAGCTTCCAATTGACTAAAGGAGGAAGAGGAGGACGCCCTTGATGACAGATGGTGTCACATCGACCCTCACTAAACTGTGACCATAATCTTGTGGGTCTCGTTGTGACCTCTGTCTCATGCCCTGTTGGAATAGGTCACCTTGCACTCATCCTCAATTGCGAGATTGTCGCACCTCTGTCCATGAGCTTTGCCCACGAGCTGGTGAGGCTTAGTGACCTTTGCCTTCGCCTCGAAAAGCCCAGTTGTAAACTCCAGTGACTCTTGCCGGAGGTGGAGGAGAAGATTCGCCCAGATCTGCCTCTTTTTTATTTTTTGTATTTTGTATTTTTGGTTTATTAATCTAGTGTATACAATTCTATTTAACTTATAATAAGCTTGTTTAATTTTGGCCATTGGATGTAGATCTAATAGTCAATAAAAGAGTCTCATCAATAAGACCTTTTAGAAGGTCTCATTATAGCATTTCTAATTCAAAAAAGGGAATTGAGTTCCTTGTTTTATATTCTAGTATTCATTTTTGTATTTAGGAATTAAATCAAATGGATCCCATTTATAAATAAGAAATTAAATTCCTTAATATAGAAGAACTTATCTCTCATCTCGTACCAATAGAATTATATCCCTTCCTCTAAAAAACAGGAATGAACAAACTTATTTTTCAAATGTACCTTACTTTAAGTTAGTTATTTACTTCTTATGAGGATAATTTTGTAATCACATTTATTTTATTTTTATTTCTTCTTATTCTTTAGCAAAGTAAACAAAATAATAAAAATTCGATTCCACTATTTAACTTAATTCCCTGATAGATAGTAAACACTTTAATGTAATTACCAAACTTAATTTTTTTTTTGGAATTTATTTCTTATTCTTCAAGTAAACGCGCTCTAATGTAATGAATTACAAGTATGTTTTACGTCTTAAAAATGGATATTTCATGGATTCATACCCTACAACAAAAGAATTCTCAAACTTTTTTCTTTTTAATTAATTTTTTTTGGGGCTAATAACACCAACATCTTGGGTTACGTGGGCCTGCCATGAGCCGCATAGAAATACATGAAAATCATTGGGATTTTATAAAAATATCCCGTTTATCGTCGTTCAATTCGCCGCATAAACTCTTCCAAAACCCAATTCTACCCTCGCCCGTTCAGCTTCCCAGCAACTCCAACCACGCGCTCCCACGAGTGCAAGAATCAAAGTTGGAAACCTCCCACTAGTCCCTCTTCCCATAGGCTCAATAGCTTCCAGCCTTTTCATCGAATACTTCCTCGCCACCTGGATACGGTCCCATCATCTGTCGTTATTGTACAGGGGATTGTCATCCTGTGCTCCACATTCCATCCAATCTACCCTACACTTTATATTTTTCCATTTCCACGTGGACAACTTGGCTCAATACAAGGACATTTCGGTCAATACGGTAATATTCGACCTTCTAATTTGTCCACGCACGAAATAAAACGAAGCGTGGAAACCAAGCGCATATCCCCACTCTCCTACGTAATCTCCTGCTCCCTCGGAAAACAAGCAAAAAAAAAAAAAAAAAAAAAAAAAAAAAGATAAAAAAATCCCGGTTATTGTCACGTTCGGCCCCTAAGTATGCTCTCTGTCTCAGATTTACCCCCAAAATTTTAAAACAATACATATTGCATTATAAATCATAGTCTCTGCTTTCTGTCTCGTGTTTCGCCTTTTATAATAAAACGTTTTGAACTGAAAATTGTAATATGTAAAAATTTTTACACTTGTAGCATATTAAAATTTTACACTATAACAATAATAAATATTAGTTAAAACTGATTTTATTAAACATCTTTGAAATCATCTATGTAAAACTCATATGTTTAGTTAATGACAAATATTTTAGAAAAATCACCCTTATAATTGAAAAAAATGAGACATTCAAGAAAAAAATGAAAGAAAACTAAAAAAGTTACCAAATCATTTGCTAACATAAGAAGTAGGGATTAAATTTAAAGTGTGTTTGATATTTTTAGTTCCAATTAATATTTTTATTTTATTTTTTATATTTTAAAGCTCTCTTATATTATAATGTCAAAAAAAAGTATCTCTTATATGTTATAATAATTTAATTTTTTTAAAAAGTATCTCTCATATGTTATAATTTTTTTTAATTAATAAGGTGTTTGACATAGTGGTGGAAACCATTAATTAAAAATATTTTTACTGTAGCATGTGAGATCTTTATTTTATAGCAATTTTTTTATTGTAGTATGTGAAAGCTTTATATTATTTATAACTGAGATAATAGTCTGGATTGTCTTATACCAAACACCGTATAAAATTAGTTTAAACTAAATTTGTTTTAACATTTTAAATTATTTGGTATTATTTTTAAAATAGATAAAAATATTTTTATTTTAAAAAATAAATTTTTTTAAAAATTAAATTAAAAATATTTTTAAAATTTTTATATTAAAAAATATTTGAAAATATTTTAAAAATTTTTGAGAATAAAAACAAACCGACCAGCTTTTAGGCGAAAATGAGTTCTATAAAACAATTCCAAGGCCAAAAGCTAACTTGCCCCACAATCTCTCGGAATTCTCTCTCCTGGGGAATGGTATCGACTTTCTCTCTCTAGGTCTTTTAGGTTTTATCCTCGTCTCTTGCAGGCTTTTCCCTCGTGATCGCGAAGAAGAAGAAGAACCAGAGAGAGAGTGAAGGTCTTGGTTATGGAGTCCAGTCTTTTCACTGCAACAACACTGCCAACTTTCTTCACCTAACACTTAAAGCCCATTTCCGAACCAAAACCTGCAACTGTCCGTACTCCATTACACCATTTCTGTCTCTTTGTCGCCGAGCTTGCTTTCGCTTCTCTGACTGACCAAAAAATGACAATGTCTTGGTCCGACGCAGTGGCCGAGTCGACTCAGACCGCGACTCGCGCCTTTCGCTACGTCCCGCCGCACCTCAGGAACACCGTCGTCAACAATGGCGCTCGCTCGTTCGACCACGCGGGCTGGCACGGCTCATCCTCGTCGTCGACGACTGAGTCGACTCCGTACGGCTTCCGCTCGAACCGTCCCCGCTCGGCCGGTTCGAGCCGGGGCGGTCGAGGCCGCGGCGGTAGGGTTAGAGGCCAGTGGCGCAGCCGCGGCGGCAAACATTGGGGATTGAGCCAGAGCCTGAGCCAAGAAGTCCTCGAGGTTTGCGAGAAATTCGATGACCTAGAAGTTTCCGAGAAGGAGGTGGACGAGGAAGGACATGGCGGCGGTGGCGGTGGAGGAGGAGGAATCAATTTCGACGCGTACGAGGACATTCCGGTGGAGGCGAACGGTACGGACATTCCTCCGGCGGCGAGCACGTTTGCGGAGATACGTTTGGGGGCTCGGTTGAGCGACAACATCAGGAGGTGCAAGTACGTGAGGCCGACGCCTATTCAGCGCCACGCCATTCCAATCGCCGTCGCCGGCCGTGACCTCATGGCCTGCGCGCAGACCGGTTCTGGCAAAACGGCGGCGTTTTGCTTCCCGATCATCAGCGGGATTCTCAAGAGCCGTTCGTTTCAGTCGCCGGCCTGTTACGGTGGTCAGAATACGGGCGTGTGTTTTCCCAGTGCGCTCATTCTTACTCCGACTAGAGAGTTGGCTACTCAGGTCTATTACTTTCTTTATTATTTGTCATTTTAGTACGATAGTAAATAATTAATAAATTTTGCTTTGGTTTAATTAATTTTTAACAGTATGGTGATTTAATTAACACTCGTTTTGTTAATGTTATTTTCTTTTTTTTTTTTTTGTTTTTTTTGAGTAGATTCATGATGAGGCAAAGAAGTTTGCTTACCAAACTGGGGTGAAGATTGTTGCTGCATATGGTGGGGCGTCAATTTCTCTTCAGGTTTTGTTCTTCTTGTTCTAATGCTCTATTTTTGCATTGGGTTTTAATTGCATGTATTAGTTATACTAATTATATACTATGAAAATGATTACCTAACTTTTTATGTTGCTTTGCTTTATTTCATTATCTTATTTTATTTTTTATTTAGTGCATCATTATTCTTTTATTTATTTGTACTTATCCTTGTGCATTTGTGAGGTTCTTGGTTTTGATTCTTGAAGTTTCCCGTTTAGTTTATGGCCTGTTTGGAGTGTTTGAATGATTTGTGAAAAGAAGTTTAGCAGTCCAAAAGAGCTTCCGGTTAAAGCTTAAAATGTTGTTTTTCGAAAAAGCATTCGAAGAAGACTTTGAAACATGTACAATACAAGAGCTATATTAAGATTTTTTAAACTTTATTAAACTATTTTTATTGCTTATTGAAAAGGTTAAACATCATTTTGTCCCATTAAGCTTTTTGAGAAACGTGGTTCTGAATAATAAATGAAAAGCCATAACGGTCGGTGCTTAAAAGCATACATAAAAGTTCTGCCAAATGGGACCTTAGTTTAATTATAATAATATGGTCACTGATAGTTTTGCATTTGCTATCGCTTTGTTAATCCTTGCCTTTGTCATTCCGCTGATGTGTTTTGTTGTTTATTGACTCCATAGTTTCGGAATTTGGAAAAAGGTGTAGATATTTTAGTTGCAACACCTGGACGCTTAGTTGACATGATTGAGAGAGGAAGAATTTCTTTGAGGTTGATAAAATATTTGACGCTAGATGAGGCTGATAGGCTGTTGGACATGGGTTTTGAGCCCCAGATCAGGAAGATTGTTGAGAGAATGGACATGCCTCAACCTGGTGCAAGGCAAACAATGCTCTTTACTGCTACATTCCCAAGCAAGATACAGGTGGTTCTGCTTTCCCGTTTTATATTTATGTTAAATTTCCATTGCTAATGCAGAATTCTTAGACTTCAGTTGGAGGAGTTTGAGCATCATTTGGTGAATGTCTTTCCAAGTAACTTGGTTTTGTTTTCTGTGTCTTGCAGAGGCTGGCATCAGATTTTCTTTCAAACTACATATTTCTGGCCATTGGCAGGGTTGGTTCAAGTACTGATCTTATCGTACAGAGGGTTGACTACGTTCAGGATACGAATAAAAGAAACTATCTCATGCGTATACTTCAGGACCAGAAGATTAATGGGACCTGTGGAAGGGTACAAGCCTGCGTTTTTCATCTTTGGATTTCTGTCATGGCACTTTTCATTCTGTTGTATGGATTTTGAAACTGCTCTGCTTTTTTCAACGGTTTTCATTGTTTTGAATGGTTTTCCTAAACCTACTGTCTCTTGAGAGTCCTAAGACAACGAATGGATTCCATTTTTTACAATGCAGCATGCTTTAACCCTAGTTTTTGTCGAGACAAAGAAGGGAGCAGATGCTTTGGAATACTGGCTGTCTAAGCATGGCTTTCCTGCAATCGCAATACATGGAGATAAAGTTCAATTGGTTAGTATTGTCTATTTTTTCACGTCTCATCTAACAGCGATAATGAGCTTTATTTTTCTCGTATCCTCTTTATCATCTGCATGCTAAATTTATTTTTTGGGGTTGAGTTATCAGAAATCATTTCTTCACCACGACTAAATGGCAAAACTATATTTTAAGGATAATGTTCTGTCAGAGACTTCCCTATGTTATTTGTTTTACACTTTCAAGTTGTCTTTGATATATGCGTTTTTGCCCAAGTAGGAGCCATTTTTATGTCTCCTTATTTCTTTTTAAAATTGTCGACCACTTTTCCGCTTCTACTTGTCTTTTATTTATTTTCGAGGAACTTTGTTTATTTATGTGAATTCTTAACTGCTAGGAGAATTTGAATAATCTATTTAGTTGTGATTATGCTTTTTTTCTTTTTCCTCCCTCAATAGAGTTGATTCTTAAAACTTCCCAATTTATTTATTTGCTAACCATTATCAAATGCTTTTCACAAGCGAACAGAGGAAAAAGAAAGAGTTATGAGATGCTTTATGTAAACAACTTATTTGTATCACATTTGTCCAACACAAGAAAAATTTTATCCTTCACTAGCTTTACAATTTCTCCGTGCTTCCTCTCTCAAGCTATGAATTAACATTTTGTCGACTCATTGAATTTGAAGGAGAGAGAACGGGCTTTGAAATCTTTCAAAAGTGGTGCTACTCCAATTATGGTGGCAACAGATGTCGCTTCACGTGGTTTGGACATCCCTCATGTTGCACATGTCATTAATTTTGACCTGCCAAGAGACATAGATGATTATGTTCATCGGATAGGAAGGACAGGACGTGCTGGTAAATCTGGTGTTGCAACTGCTTTCTTCAGCGAGAAGAATCTCCCACTGGCAAAGGCGCTTGTTGAACTAATGAAGGAATCCAATCAGGAGGTTCCTGACTGGCTTCACCAATATGCTGAGACATCAACTTCCTTTGGCCGGGGCCAACGCTATGGGAGCAGCAAATTTGGTGGCTATGACTGCAGAAGTACCCCATCAGGGAGCGAAAATTATTACTATTCGAGTAGTTATGGTGGTGCAAACTCTGCTGTGGATGCTAATGTTGCTTCTTCATACAATGTTTCGGGTGCTGCTCCTAGCAATGGCGAGTATTATCTCTCTCCCAATGCAGAGCCATATGCTCCTGCTCAATATGCATATGGAGGAGGCTATGAAACTATTGTTGCCAGTGGGTGGGACTAGAACTTGCATATGAATTTCATTTTGATGGCGGTGGTTTATATGTTCAAGACAAGAAACATTCAAGTACAGTTTGTGATAGCTACAGTGGCAGTTGTGACATACAAATCCTGCTGAAGACTAACTACAAGATGGAACTTAACATAACATCCTCCTAGTCTGTATTTGTTTTCCTTTTGCACGCGTACTTAAATCATTACAGGGCTCCTCTTCAATCGGAGCATAGATCTATATGGCTAATAAGACCTCTTTTGACTAATGAAATTTAGTGAAATATTTTGCTACGAGAGTAGAAAAGTTATCTTTCGTCTCCTGTCTTCTGAATTATTCTCTGTTGAGATGAAGCTACTTTATGGCATGTGTAAAGCATGTTCTTTTGGGTTTTTGTTTGTTTGTTTGTATGTCCGCTTGGCCTTGAATTTCATAGAATGACTTGGTTGTTCTTTCGCCCTCTGAATCGGGGTGGGGGCCGAGGGATTCAAACTCTGCTTCGACATTGGAGGGAAGGTGTGATTTTATTGGTAGGCTTTGTTTGGAATCACATTGCATTGTTTTTTAAAATCCTAGTTTTCTTTTACTGATTTCATGCCGATCGTAACTTATAGCTTCTCTGTAATTTTTCTCTTTCACATATAATTGCTTAGCAGATCGATCTTTGTATCACATTGTGGGAGGGATTTCAAGATTTTGATCACTACTTTTTCGGAACTTTGTGTTCTTTGAAAACGAGTAACCCATGGCAACTTATAAATTCACCCATGTTAGGCCATCTTCAAATTCCAACTCTGTTATTGTATTTGTCATTAAAAAGAGTGAAAATACATTTAAAAAAGTGTAAAAATAGCATAATTGATGTGTATTCTGATTTGTATTGTATTCCGACTCTATTATTGTATTTCGATTTGTATTGTTCATAGAGAAATTTTTGATCAACGATAGAACAAGATCCATTTTGCATCATATCAAAGGGATTTCTTGGTTCGGGCCGAAGAAGCAATGTCACTCGATCATTATCAAACTGGCTGCAATCTATGAGATCGAGTATGGAATTCTGTTTACTCATTTTAAATTTAGTATCCGTTTCCCTCCTTTTCTTGTTAGGATTGGAAATCCTGTATTTTTCATATCCATACAATTGAGTCCTTGGGTTAGGGGTGAAATGTCACTCGAACCCATAACTAGTTGGTTTTTCCCTAAAATGCGTTGAGGCGGACATCTAGTAATAGGATTTGAACCCATACCAAGGTTTAGAAGACCTATGTCCTATCTATTAGATAATGGATGCTTTTCATTTCAATTTTCCTTATTTATTTTCCCATTTTTTGTTCGGAGCAATATCAAACTTCTTGATAAAACAAGAAGTTTGGTATTGCTCCTTTATTTTTATAATAAATTATTGTTTATTAGTCTTTTACTTAAGATAAGTCTTTTTTTTTCTTTCTATATTTTAACATATTCATACATTGGTTACTTTCATTATCATTATCATTATGTAGTAATTTTTTGTTATATATGTATATGTTTTTCTTAATCTTTTTTTTTTTTTTTTTTTATTTAATTTTACATTCTAAATAAAAAAGAAAGGTTTCCATTTCTTTTTTGTTATATTTGATTGTAGAAGAATAAAAAAATGAATGTTTTTAAATTGAATAAATTGAAGTAGTATTAATAAATTGAATAATAAAAATAGTATCGGGGCGGATGTAGCCAAGTGGATCAAGGCAGTGGATTGTGAATCCACCATGCGCGGGTTCAATTCCCGTCGTTCGCCCATACCCATTAACATTAATAAAAAATTGAATATTGAATTAATTACTCCTATTTTTATTTTCTTTTTTTTTTTAAGACGAAGAAACAAATTCTATTTTCTCTCCTATTTACTACGGCGACGAAGAATCAAATTATCACTATGCCAAGTCAGCTCATTCATCTATATGTTGATCGAGCTTCTTGAATCTTCTATTTACCTATTTTCTTTATTGTTTTGTTATTTTTATTTGTGTAATGAGACTTTACTACCATTTTTTTTTATTAGAACTCATTAAAGCACGATTCGTATCATTATTCTCGATAAAAGGAAAGAGGGAAGCTCCAATAAAAAAAATATGATTTTAAATATTTAAGTTAAAATAGTTAAAAAAGATTCAAAATAATTATAAAATTCTATATTTTGTCTATTTGAAATTTTTTATTTTATTAACTGACCCTTTCATTTCACTTTCACTAAGTAGCAGCCAAAAATTTGTATCCATTTTTCATGATATTATGCATGGCTGTCGTGCATTAGTAAAGGAATCACTTCACAAAGGATGAATAATAAACGTATATACGTATACGTATTGAAATACTATCTTCAAATAATTAATGACAACACAAATCTGTGTTATTAAGCTTTAAAATTTGTAAAAGAAACCTTTTAATATTAAAATAATTAAAAAGACAATGTTATAATTATTAATAGAAAAAAATCAATTTGTTAGTTAATAGGAATCAAATGCAAAATTTTTCATATGCCATACTTGGTAGTAAATTTACTACCAAGTTTAGCACATAGCAAATTTGGCATAAAAAATCGCATTGTATTAGAGAGTGTGTTTTACTCTTGAATGCTAAAATTTAGCAACGATACATCAAATATAGCATTGTATTGAAGATGCTATTATAAATGGTCAATTGTAGTTGATGGTTACTAAAAAGACTTCATTGGAGACTTATTGTAGCCGACGAACAGAATTGCTACGGAACCACACTCCATTTCTGAAATCAAATAAAAGTCCACATTATTAGCATAATTACATCCAGAATAACTTGTAGAACAAGCCACGTTATTAACCTAATTACATCCAAAATTAAAGCAACTATGAGCTTTGTTCTAAAGGATATCATGAGCTTTGTTCTAAAGGATATCAAAATAAAGCTCATAAACTTACAACCCAAAGACCACAAAATAAATAGGCTAGACAAATCAGAAAGTCCTAGGATACCTATCCAGACCTGAAACTGAAAAAAAGAGCAAAGGATAATTCAATACATATTATTCAAACAGAAAAAAAAAATCAAGTAAATATCAATAGGACTTTACGGAGTCAACAATTCTGAAGTCAAAACACTCCTAGATCAACTTACATACAAAGAAAAGAAAAAAACTTGGTGTTAATTTAAAGGAATCTATACAAACTAATCTATAATCTATAATTTAGTAAATATTGTTGGATGTCAAGGCTTTTGAATTAGTAGTTCAAAATGAATTCGTTTGATTTTTCCAAAGTACAAATGAAGCAACAAGGAAACAAAAATCGTGATAGGGGAACAATACCAACGAAGAGAAAGAAGAGAGAAATAAAAATGTTAGCTTGAAATGTTTGATTATTTATTATATATAAAATATAAACTCTTGAATGAAATGGGGGTACCTGTGTAACGTGTCATTTACTTGGATCAATTGGCTCGCCCTGGAAGACGTTGCAACAACTCCGTGCTGCCGAGCTCATAGAAGTCGCCTTTGTACAACAAAAGTGATGGATGGTACATGCTTGATTTTCCAAAAATGAGGGCCTCCTTTTGGTTGCAAACCAAGTACAAATTGCCTTGTCATGTTTTTAATTTCAAGAGACGTTTGGTTTGTTGGGTGTTCCATACCTGAACGCATCTCTTTCATTAGTGGAAAAATCCCGAATGTAGATGTCTTGACAACAGGCAATGCTCCTCTGTCTGTTTTCACCACCTTTAATCCTTCAAAGTTTCTTATAACGAGTTTCTTGAGTTTTTGAAAGCCACCTTCCTCAAAATGCAATTCCTCACCATCATAAGCCTTGAGCAAGTGAAGGAATAATGGGTTGGGCAAACCATTGAGAAATTTTAATGTTTCATCAGTTAACCTCGAGAAATTTAACCACTAGGTTTTGAAGCTTTGTGATCTGATGCAGAAACTCTGTAATCGACATCGCAAGCTGAGATGACATAAACGTTGCGAAGCCGATGAAATGCATTCTAAATCTGAATTTTCATCGTAGCTCATTGAGCTTATATACAAGTTTTCAAGGCGATCCATCTTTTCAATGGAGGCTCCAAGAGCATTTGCTATCTGGACAGTCAATTTTCCAATGCCAAGAGCCCTCAATTTCCTTAGCTTCTCTAACTCTTTCACAAAACCTACACTGCCACCACACGCTTCAACAAATCCTAGTGTTTGTAAGTCCTCCATGCATCCAAAGGCATCATGTATCCGTACGCTACAATATGCATCCAAACTAAAAGTTTCCTGATGATCATACCTATAAGCTACAAGGTACTGCAAATTTCGAAGTCCCTTGATCTCAATTGGTAGCTCTTGCACTAAGGTTCGACAGATGTTCAATGACTGTAGACTGTGTAGCTTACCAATAGATTTCGGAAGCACTTTTACAGTTGTACCACTCAAATTTAAGTACTTCAAGTGAAACAAATTCCCTATTTAAACTTGGAAGTTTATCAAGTAGAGCATCTTCAAAACCCAACATCTTCAAAAGTCTAAATCTTTCAAACAAACCGACTACAAAAGACTTGGTCAGTTCACCAACATTGAAGGAAAAAAAAGAGACTGACGCTTAAAATCCCCAACAATCTGCAGGACATCGTTGGTAGTAGTACTACTGATTGACAAGCGACGACTCTTTTCTCTGTTGTCTTAACTTGTTTTCATTGAAAATTTGACAGGAAAACAATTCATCAAATCTTGCTAAAATGATCATTTATCAAATCATGGACTTGACACACTTTCTTGCTTCCAGGTGATCCAATCTCCAATGAAACCAAGTTCCTGCAGATGAGCTAGTTTAAGTATTCTTTAGCAGCTTGTTCTAATGTCTTTGCTTACAGAGGAATAAACTATGCTCAGTTGCTTACAGTGGAATCAGCAAAGTCTTTGCTGCATTGACCCAATGATATTATGCTATCTAACCTGCCCTTAACTAATTCGCTGTTATATTTTAACAGGATGGCGTTGTGATTAAAATTCAACTTCATCAATCATCTTAAATATTTTTGATCAACTATCCACTTCATGATAACCGTCAGATATTTATTAAATGACTAATAATAATAGATATCCATTAAATGCCCTGTTTGCAATTCATCAACCAACTACCAAACAATGAGATGATCATACCCAACACAAAGCAAAATCCCAAGAGCATCAATATCTGATAGAACTAATCAAACCAACAATAAACCGAGCGATTCAAACGCAAAAAACATGAAACCCAATAGAACTTATGAAACCAACAACAGAAATCGATAAGAGAGAGACACGAACCTGAAGAAACGGGCGTGAGGGAAATCCGTGGAGAGATGGGAAAATTCTTGCCCTTGTTTTGTTCACTGTTCGAATTGTTTTGAACTTTGCTGTTTTGAATAAAAATATCAAGAGTAATCCCCCCCCAGGGATATTTTAGTTTTAAAATATACAATTAAATGTTAATTTAAACAAGATATTTAAATTTATATTTGAATAAATATTGATTTTTAGTTTTAGGTATAAAAAAATTATTTAATCAAAAAATAAATATAAAATATGTAAAAAAAATTTAATTAAAAAATATTTTAAAATAATAATATTAAATAGTAAATATTAATATAAAAATATAAAATTTACTGTTTAATATTACTTTTAAATATTAAATTAAAACATAACTATAATTTAAATTAAATAATTTATTAAGCATTAATTTAAATTATGATGAACTTTTACATTCAGCCCTGCACGCTCTTGGTTTACGTGCTTGGAATCTTCGCCTTAAGAAGCCAAGTGCAGGATAACAGGTGCGCCGCTCCGGACCAGATTGCGTAGCTCGTGCTTTGACTCTGCGATTTAATTCAAAAGTTATGACAAAATTGCACGTGTTATCACCCGGATGTACTTTTAATTATTTTTTTACCCTTTTTATTTAAAAATTCTTTTCATCCCAGACTGCACTTTTTATTTGCAATCAGCAATTCTGTCCTTTTGACCAATCTTATACATTGACCATCCAATCTAGATTACAATTATTTCTCTAAAGAGGCTCGCGCGGTGTATTGCGTTTGTGGAAGTGGTTTTAGTATCTTAATTAATCATAATTTTTTTTTTCAAACTTTCAATATCTTTCACATAATGTTACATGTAAATAATTATATAAACATAAACTCATAAGTTTGACAATAGTTCTGAATGACTAACATTACGAAACTTTCAAATCTTTCTTGTTATTTTCCTCCTTTTGGATCAATTGATGCGTGGGCACCAGTGATTTTTTTAGAAAATCTCTATAATATCTCCTTCCAACCATTCTTCTTGGCAGAGATTTTTTAAACTCTAAAAGGAAGAGCTAAAGTAACACTAGATGAAAGTAAGAGAAAAAGTCTGTTATTCTTATATTTAAATTAAGTTCAATTCATCCTTCATCCCTATAGGTTAAAACGCAGCTATTAATTTGTGAGTGGCAGGGTTTGACCCCATGGAGTAATAAAGAAGTGCTCTAAGCACAAAATCTCTTCAATAGACGCACCGTTGGGAGAAGTTGCCTATTGTCGTGCTTTATTTGTAGAGTTTCTTAAATTTTAGTTTATACTTGGTAGTTTTCTTTCATAGGGACTCCATTATTAGATTCGATTAAAATCATATGAAAATAATAAAGGGATATTTTCCTTTCTTATACGTAATTTAGGTTTATTCAAAATAATGCCTTCGCTTTTTATTAGATTTAATACATAAATCTAAATATTTCTTAGCTCATATTTGATTTTGACTTTTAAAATGATAAAATTATCCTTAAGTGAAAGAGGGGAAAAAACAGGAACTTTGAATAATTAGAAGAAAACAAAAACATATAACGATACCCATTTTGAGGTCAAAATCATAAATATAAAGGGCTTTTTTTAAAAAAAAAAATTAGGTTTCTTTAGCTTCTTTTATTTTTCTATTTGAGGACCTTTTTGATAGTTTTAGATCAAAACTATAAGTTGACCATAAAAAGGAACATATTTGAGTGTTAAATTTAATGTTTAGCTATATATTCGATAGGATTAAAAACCAAGGTGTTGTTCTAGCTTTGCAAGCCATTACTAAGTTTGCCTAAACTTTATTTTTTAAACTTGATCTTACTTACTAGTAAGATAAGTACTGAGTAAATTTTTTTCTCAAAAAAAGAGAGTAAATAAAGCTGTTGTAACTTTCGTTGCAACATAAACTGAGAAAACTTTTTTTTATAGTATTCCTTAAATAAACATTTACTTTCTTAAAACTTTTGAAAACATTTTTTCAAAATAGCGGAATCTGATTGTAGTGGTATCCATAGCCTAACCATCGTATCTGTCTCATCGTAACACATAGCTTATCAGCTAGTCATATTAGTCTCTTATAACACTACTTACAGCATAAAGGAAGTTGAAATGAGCTTTCGCCTAATAAATTCACACATACCTCACAAATATAAAAACATTCTTCATGAAACCTTCCTCTTAAAATATTTCTCGTAAAACATTTTTCTTGAAACATTTCTGGCAAAATATTTTTCATAAAATGTTTTTCATAAAACATTTCTCATAAAAACATTTTTTAAAAAGGAATGCAAACAATATCACAATGCATGATTTTTATTATGCTCATTTATGCACTTCTTTATCATCATTCTAATCTTTTCTTGAACTGTGGGCCTAAGTGCACATACTAAATGTGCTTGATCATCTCACAATGAGGTTGTAACACAACTTAGTATGATTCTCCCCTTACAAGATACTTTAGATCCTCCGCTTTGGTTAGGAGTTAGTATGATACTCTTTTATTTTAACTTGAGGGTTTATATTACCTATAACAACCCGCTTCTGGAGCCGTTACTTAACTACTCTTTCCTTAAATTTAAACTTAATCTTGCTCATGAAAATGAGGAATTTTTTTTAACATAACCAAAATACTTAGTTATTTTACTTATTCCTTTCCATAACATTTTATAAAACATTTGCTTACTTATAATTATAAATCATTTACTTAAACATTCATGCAAAAATGGTATTAGCTTACTACTAGACCGTGACATAGTATTAAAATAACAGATTATCAAAAAGCAGAATTAAAACTTACATTGTTATCCATAGTCCAAACATCGTATTTGTCTCACCGCTATGCCTAGCTCATCACTATTCGTATTGACCTCTTAGTAAGATTTCCTATAACATAAAGGATCCATTTGAGCTTGCGCTCAGCAAGTCCAAACACATCTGATAGAACATTTTGCAAGATTACAATAGTAATGCAATGCATGATTTTGTTTATGCTTGTTTATGAACATCTTTATAACTTATCTTTTATTTTGGGCCAAGTGATCGTACCGAGTGCACGTGATTGTCAAAGGCCGAGATCGTATCTTAACTTGGTGCTCCCCTTGGGTCGAGAGACTTATATACCTCACTTGAGTGGAGGTTTGTATGATACTTTATTATCTTATCTTTTCTTTCGTAACCTTGGGGGGGTTAGATTACTAACTTTGTAATTTTAGTGACCATGCTTCATACAATGGCTTGGTATTAAGAAAATATGCATAACATTTGCAAAATAGAGGATTCATCAATACGGCATATAAAAATCACTTTTTTCATGTCGTAGGTGAGGTTTAAGACTTACTTGAATCTCGTATTAACACTCCTTTTAGTTCATTTTTCTTTTGTTGGTCGGCTTTATGTACTGTTAATGTGATACCCGACTATTAGTTCGTGTCTATGTTAACGGTGTAGTTCTACACCATTTAGCTTAGGTGATTTAAACCTAACTAATGTCTCATTTAATGACTTTAAACTTTGTAAGACAAAAATCACTGCTTGTTTCAAAACTTTGAGCTTAATCGGTTAGCTTGGGTCCATTTTGACTTTTTTGTTAAAATGACATTTGCCCTCCATGGGTCTTGAAAAATCACTAAACTTTTTGGAACAAAATTTATGATTACTTGCTACCCAAAACAGTGCAATAAATTGCCTATGTAGTGAGGAAAAAATATAGTTTTTCTTATCTTAACGGTTTTCGCCTAAATTGTAAAAATCTTGACATTTTTGCCCCTAATAGGTCTTGAAAAATTTTCAAACCCTTTGGAAATAAACTTGGGTTGATTTGCTGCTCAAAACTGTGGATAAAACTTGATTGTATAGTGAAAAAATAGTTTTCACTGATTTTGATAGTTTTGGCTTGAAACATGATAATTTTGTCCTTTTTGTCCCGGCACTAAAACGAATCTGTTTGGAACTGTTAGGTGTAGTTTTTGACAAGGATTAAAACATTTCAAAGGCTCATGGGTAGATTCAATCATTTTAATAATAACATTTTCCTATGTTTACCATTTAACAAGTTCTATGGTAAAACTTTTCAAAATTTGTAACTCAAAATCAGTACGGAATTGGGGGAAACCTCATTTCATGAGAGTTGATAGTTTTGGCTAGATCTAAAACTTTGTTGTTTTAGCTTTTCTGAAAATCAATCATTTCAGGGTACTTTAAGCTAATTTTTCAAAATAACAGTTTTGAAAAAGGCCATTTTTGGCTAGATCCAGTTGGATTTCGGGAAAAAACTTTCTTCACAAAAAATGTTTATTTCAACGTTTTCTTAAAATCACCTGTTGAGCTCATAAACTAAATCCCTCTCTAAGTATCTCTAACTTAACACTTTTCAAAGCTATCTTTTTTTTAAGTGTGTTGCTACTCTTTGCAACAAAGTTCCTCTTTTTTTAAACAAATCCACATCGTCTAAGTTCAATCATCACATCCAAAGCCATACAACATACAAATAAATCATATCATAAAAGTTCCTTACATGCCAAATTCCAAAAATCATTATTTACAATCTATAATTATTAAATACACAAACTTTGCATTAAAAGTTTAAAGATTGGGGTTTATACCTAACAAGCTCAAGATGTTGGACCACTTCCTTGTTGAAAAAAGGCCTCTAGAGCTTCCTTACGTCATGAATAAAACATAGAAAATAAATTAATAAAAAAAGATGAGGGCTATAGGTCAAGCAGTTACATGACGAACCCTGTGAACTATACAACCTGTAGAAAATATATTTCTTTTGTACTCATTAATCATACTTTACGAAAATTAAAAAAAAATCAAATAATTTTGAAATTTCAGAACAAGCCCACATTATTAGCATAGCTCATCTTTAGAATCCAACATCACACTGAAATTAATCACAATTACAAGACAACTTAATCATAATCGTGTCTGAGCATTGCCCTAAGGCTTATTGTAAACATAAATATTCAACACGAGATATATGCTAACATTACAAATTAACAAGAAGTTTACATAAATAAAGAGAATTGATAAATCTTCCGAGAAAAGTCCTTCGGCTCCTTTTGGCACGCTTCCTGGAAGAAAAACATGGGGAGTAAGGATGAAATATGTTTGAACACAATTTTTTGTTTTTTGTAAAAACACATAAAGCTTTAAATGGCATGTAAAATATCACACTCATTTCTTTTTTTTTTTTTTTTTGGGTGACATTTTCTTATTTCTTTAATAATCTTTCATAGGAATTCAGAAAATAGGAGAGTCGTAACAAAACATTGTAGGCATGAGTATATTGACATACATATTTACAATAACCGTATGTCTTTCCATTTGAATTTTACAAAAGGTAAAACAAAGTACTGAGGAAATACAATTTTTTTTTTGTATGAAATGGAGTATAATTACTGTTGAAAAAATGCTTTAAGTTTAAAAGAAAAAGTGGTTAGAGGGGTATACTACCTTTTTACGCTTTCACTTCCTTTGTTTGATCTCGGTTGACTCACTCTTGCAGACTCTGCAACAACTCCGAGCTGCCCAGCTTGTAGAATCTGTTTTTGTACACGAAGGTGACGGACGGTCCATGCTCAATCTTCCAATAATCAGGGCCTGCATTTTGTTGCAGACTAACCACAAATTCCTTTGACATGTTCCTAAAATCGAGAGATTCTAGGCTTGTTAGGAGCTGTATACCGGAAGGCATCTCCTTCATCAGCGGTGAAGGCCCGAATGCAAACTTCTCAAGAACGGGCAGGGCTCCTCTGTCTATTTTCATCACCTTTACACCTTCCAAGTTTCGTAATTTGAGTTGCTTTAGCTTTGGAAAACTGCCTTCCTCGAAATGCAATTCCTCTCCAACATATGCCTTGTACATATTAATGAATACTAAATTCGGCAAACCTTTGAGCCATTTCAACGGTTCATCCGTTAACCTTGAGAACCGTAAATTCAGTTCCCTTAGGTTTTTGAGCTTCAAAATCCAATCCGGAAACTCTAGTAATCGACATTGCAAGCTGAGATGCCATAAAGAAGGAGGAGGAGATACAATGCCTTTTAGATCTAAAATTTCCTCTTCGTTTATTGAGGTTGCATATAACTTTTCAAGGCCTTGCATTTTCTCGAAGGATGATGCAAGAGCCTTCCCCATTTGTCTGGTCAACTTTCTAATGCCCAAAGTCTTTAATTTTCTCAGCTTTTCCAACTCTTTCACAAAATCAACTCCGGCAACGTATGGTTCAACCAAATATAGAGTTCGTAATTCCTCCAAACATCCAAGCCCTTCTTTATCCTCACACCAAAGAACGAATCGAAATTGTATTCACTTTCCTTGGTGTCAAACCGATAGAAAGATAAAAGGTACCGCAACTTTCGAAGTTTATTGATCTCGATCGGTAGCTCTTGTATCTTGGTTTGAGAGATATTCAACACCTGTAGATTCTGTAACTTACCAATCGACTTTGGAAGCACCTTTACATTAGTTCCTTTCAAATTTAAGTACTTCAAGTGAAACAAATTTCCTACTTCACTGGGGAGATCGTCAAGAGGAGAATCTTCGAAATCCAGTACCTTGAGAAATTTAAATCTTTCAAACAAGCTGACTACAAAAGACTTGGTCAATTCATCAATGCCGAAGAGAAAAAGGGTGCGAATATTAAAATCTCCAACAGTCTCTAAGACATTCTTTATGGTACCAAAAATTGATAGGCGGCGACTCTTCCCTGCGAATTTCAACTTATTGTCCTCAAGAATTTGACAAAAAGAGGATTCATCTGCTCTTGTTAAAATGAGATCATGTATCAAATCATGAACGCGACAATGTTTTTCAATTCCATACCGTATCTCAAATGAAACCAAGTTTCTACCAATGAGCTCATCTAAGTACTCTTTTGCAACTTGTTCCGGTGTCTTGTCTCTCCTTGAGTGAATAAAGCCCTCGGCAATCCAAAGTGTGTATAGCCTTCCCTCAAAAATAGAATAATCTTCGGGAAAAATACCAAAATACAAGAAGCAAGGTTTGAGATGGCAAGGAAGATCATGGTAACTAAAAGAGAGAATGTTTGAAACATTGGCAAGTTGCGGATTTTTCTGAAGCCCATCATTGAGATTATCAAGCACGTTTTGCCATTCTGATTTGGTCTTCTCCTTTTTGGACAATAAACCGGCTACAGCCACAATAACAAGTGGCAAGCCTTGACATTCTTTGACAATCTCTAGAGATAACTCTTCTAACTCTTGGGGACATTTTCCTTCAAACTCATATCGAAATGCATTCTTGCAAAATAGCTCCCAGGCTAGGTCTGGAGACCAAGATTTTAGCTCATGAACAAAATCAAATGGGGTTTCCTTAAAAGAATCAACAACGATACTATTACGAGTTGTGACGATTATCCTACTACCCTTGTTGTTATTAGGCAAAGCCAGTTTCATGTCATCCCAAAAATCTGTTTGCCATACATCATCAAAAACAACCACGTACCTCTTTGTTTTTAGACTTTGCCTCAAAACACTAATTAGTTCTTCAATGGTGATGATTTCTTCCCCGGGTTGTCCTTTTGTTGGGCAAATCTTACTTTTCATGATCCTTAGAATCTTCTCAATGTCGCATGATTGGGACACAGTGATCCAAACACGGCAATCAAAGTGCCCTTTCACCGCTTCGTCTTCGAAAACTCTCTTAGCAAGAGTAGTTTTGCCGATTCCGCCTTCACCAACAAGTGAAATCACGGCACGTGCCGATGGCTCCTCAACTAATCTTCTTATGAGCATCGTCGATGTTGAATCAATTGCCACTAGTTCATCATCGTCGATGAAAAGAGAATCCAACCGTGAGACAGCGTTTGTCGCACGATTTGAAGTAGTACTGCTTGAACTACCTCTACTAGATCCTTGCTCGAAGGGTCTCAACCCAAGATTTTGGCCTCTTTCTTTGACTTCACGCAACGACTCTTTAAGATCTCGGATCTTAGAAGCTATGTCACGACGCGGTTTCAAGGATTTGATGATCCGAACCGGTTTGCGGAGTGAACCTGCGAATCCGTGGCTCTGTTGACGCTGCTGCGAGAGGTGATGGAGGTAGTCATCGATGACATCTTCTATGCATTCAGCTTTCTCCCTCATCTGCTTCAGCCATACTTTTGCGGCCTCGCCGACTTCTCCTTTCTCTGACTTGGCTTCTGCATCTCTGAGGAACGGCTGGAGGATCTCGAGTTCGTCTTTCAGGCTCTCGACTTCTTTGTGCACTCCTTTCAACAAGCTTACTTCCTCGGCCAACAGCTCAACCAACTTCTCAATCAATGGAGTCAGAAACGCCTCTGCCATTTCTTTCTAACTCGCTTTGGTTTCCGATAGAACAGAGAAACAATGGGCATCATCTAATCAGAGATCTATATTTGTTCATCATTGATTAAAAAAAAAATATTTCATTGCTGAACAATATTGACTATTCTTCAGCCAACTTGTCGTTAAATCTAATTCTTGGCTGAGTCACCATTGTCGAAACCAGACAAAGCATGATGATAATATATGGAATAGACTAATATAAATGGAAGACTAGAGTAAGTGAAAAGTTAGTGAAAACTTGAATTTTGCATTTTAATGGGGCATGGGTACAAGTTTAATATTTTGGTGTTAGGTGGAAATGCTACTTTTGTTTGTATTTCTAGATGCATCCACGCAAACATACATGTATTGAAAGTATATGCGTGGATCGAGAAGATAATATTAAGTTAGTTGGACAACTTGCCTACCTTAAGCGACGGTAGAGTTCTAAAGAATAAGAAAAAGTGATTTTCTTGCAATCCAAATTTTTGTGTCCGTTAGCTTGTAGATTCGAATTCTAGCAATTTGAACCATTTAATTTGAACGAAAAATTTAAATCGAATTGTAATTCAACTTGTCGTTTGGATATGTTATTAATTGTACTTTAATCTAGGAATAAAATCAGAATATATATTTGGACAGTATTGAAAACAATCGTTAAAAAATCTTATAATGTTTTCAAATGTCTTACAATTGTTTGAGCAATTTGTTTTGGGACACCGTAGCACGTAAGAGCTTTTAACACTGTAGCTTATTTTTGCTCTACACTGTAGCATATGAGATTTTTATACTATTTGAGCCCAAACTAATTTATTATAATTAATGTTCCAAACACCCATTACAGTTGAAACTGTCTACAATATAAAGCTCTCATATACTACAATATTTAGTTTTAACTCTTAAGCTTCAACTCATTTCCCATACACTCACTTTATCTCCAGGATTGTAGCCTCTTCCTAACTTGCTTTGAAGATTGAGCCCTTTGTTTATCTAGTCAATTAGGATTTTTAAGCTTTTGATCTCAACTTTTTCAGAACTTCCTGTTCTTTGATGTTCATCATTTTCAGAAAATAAGCATGCTAACGGAGTTTGTTTAGGTGGATGGTTTCATGGGCAACTTAATTATATATAATGGCTATAAAAGGGTAGATTGCAGTTAATAATGCCTCATGGTGAGTCATAAAAAAAGAGAGTAATTTTCATAACAAATTTCCTAACCGGTTTCGATAGTTTGTCTTGAGAATATCAAGAAGAATTTTAATGTTCCATTGGACATTTTTTCATTTGGTTAATCGCATAAGGATACCATCTACTTTTATTATTTTTCAATTTGTCTCTCTGTTTTTAGAAATTACAAAGGTATTATTTGAATTTAAAAAACTTGTTTCAATTCTATTCTTTACAGACTTTTTGCTTTAAAAACATAGAGATAAGATAAAAATACTTTTGGCTAAACCTAATTTGTAAATATATGTTTTTTCTTAAGAAAAATTTAAAAATAAATATTTTAAAATTTTAAAAAACATAAAACTTAAGATTTTTTTTGAAATTTGATGTTTTGTTTTAGGATTTTTTTTTATGTTTTTAATATGTAAAATATTTATTTAGGACTTACTTGAACCTCGTATTAATGCTTCTCTTAATTCCTTTTTCTTTTGTTAGTCAGCTTTGTGTCTTGTTAATGTGACACCTGACTGTTAGTTCGTACCTATGTTAATGGTGTAATTCTACACCATTTAGCTTAGGTAATTTAAAGCTAACTAATGTCTCGTTTAATGGCTTTGAACTTTGTAAAACAAAAATCATTGCTTGTTTCAAAGCTTTAAGCTTAATCGATAAGCTTGGATCCGTTTTGACTGTTTTTATAAAAATGATGTTTTTACCCTCAATAGGTCTTGAAAAATCACTAAACTTTTTGGAACAAAATTTATGATTGCTTGCTGCCCAAAGTAGTGCAGTAAATCTACCTATGCAGTGAAGAAAAAAAATACAAATTTTCCTATCTTTATGGTTTCTGCTTGAATAATGAAAATCTTGACATTTTTGTACAAGAGTAGCGAGAATATTTATGCCAAGTACAAGCTAGGCGAGCCAGACTTGTTAAACCTTCTCCAAGGCGGTTAGTCTCTTAAGTCACTTTGCTTAAGAGTCCTTTCTTTCTCTTTCGTTCTTCATTATTTTTAATTCTGCGTTTAAAGCGGTGTTCAATTGCAAAGGTCCATCTTTTTCAATTCCACCCATTTTGTTGTTTTACTTCATTTGTCAATGATGAAATTGAACCAAAGGAAAAAAAGAAGAAGAAAAGAATAAGATAAACTCGTATGTAATCGATTAAATCATTCAAACACCTTTGACAAAAGTTTTAATAGATTACGTAGCATGTTATGGTGAGCTAAATGAACATAAGGTAATTACATAATTATATCTTATAGTTTTAACTATCTCAATTTGTCCTTTTATTCTTAGAAACTATAAAGCTGTCTTTGAAATTTTAAAAATATATTTCAGTTTTATCCCCATAAATAGAAAAAATTGAGCAAAATAACACGACTATCTTTAAATAGTTGAAATAAATATTTTATATATTAAAAACATAAAAAAATTCTAAAAAAAAACATCAAATTTCAAAAAAAAAATCTTAAGTTTTATGACTTCTTAAATTTTAAAATATATATTTTTAAATTTTTCTTAACAAGAAAAATATATTTCATAAACAAATTAGATTTAGTGAATGATATTTTTATCTTATCTATTTGTTTTTTTAGTCAAAAAATTCTGCAAAGAATAAAATTAAAATAAGTCTTTTAAATTCAAATGATACATTTATTGTTTCTAAAAATAAAGAGAAAAATTAAAAAATAATAAAAACTATGAAGTATCCTTACGCGATTAACCAAATGAAAAAATGTCCAATGGAAAATTATTCTTCTTGATATTCTCAAGACAAACTATCGAAATCGGTTAGGAAATTTGTTTTTATTTTTTTGTTTTTTTTTTTTTTCCAACCACATGTCATGCTCATCTTTGCTCTCATTCAGGTGTGAATAGTGATCCAAAGTGGGGCTCTGATCAGTAGTTACTTCTGATTTATCTACAGGGTGTTTGGCAAGGTGGTTTTAAACGTTTGTTAAAACTATTTTTACTGTAGCATGTAAGAGTTTTACATTGTATTTTTTTTTACTATAGTATTCAAGAGCTTTATATTGTTTATAACTAAAAAAGTGGTCCAGACCACCATCACCTACCAAACAACCTTCTAGTCTGTTTTGTTTATTGTCGTGGGGTGGTTAAGTTATTGTGCTTTATTTGATTTTCGCTTAGCATAATTAAAAATACTGATTGCTTTAAATTTTAAGGTAATTATGCTAATAATTTGTACTTGTTCTGCAAATTTGGAGGTTTATGATGGATAATTTGTCGGTTTCCGAGATTAAGGAGCTTGTTTTCATTGCAATTTTTTTTTTTTACTCACCATGAGGCATTATTAACTGCAATCTACCCTTTTATAGCCATTATATATAATTAAGTTGCCCATGAAACCATCCACCTAAACAAACTCCGTTAGCATGCTTATTTTTCCGAAAATGATGAACATCAAAGACCAGGAAGTTCCGAACAAGATGATATCAAAAGCATAAAAATCCTAATTGACTAGATAAACAAAGGGCTCAATCTTCAAAGCAATTTAGGAGGAGCCTACAATCCTGATTGGCGAGATAAAGTGAGTGTATAAGAAATGAGATGAAGCTAAGTGTTAGAAAGAAACACGGTAGCACATGAGAGCTTTATACTATAAACAGTTTCAACTATTATATGATGTTTTGAACATTAATCATAACCAATTAGTTTGAACTTAAATAGTATAAATCTCTTATATACTATAGTGTAAAGCAAAAGTAAACTACAGTGTTAAAAGCTCTTATTGCTCAAACCAGTTGTAAAACATTTGAAAACATTATAAGTTTTTCTAATGATTGTTTTCAACACTATCCAAACACATATTCAGATTTTATTCCCAGTTTAAGTACAATTAATAACATATCTAAATGACAATCCGGATTGTAATTCAAATAGATTAAATTTTTCTGTTCAAATTATAATGTCCAAATTGCTAGAATTCAAATCTACAAGCTAACGGGGCCAAAATTTGGATTTCAATAACATCACTTTTTCTTATTCTTTAGAACTCTACCGTCGCTTAAGGTAGGCAAGTTGTCCAACTAACTTAATATTATCTTCTCGATCCACGCATATACTTTCAATACATGTATGTTTGCGCGAGTCCATCTATAAAAATAAACAAAAGTATATTTAAAAAAATAAAGCATTTCTACCTAACACCAAAATATAAAACTTGTACCCATGCCCCATTAAAATGCAAAATTCAAGTTTTCACTAACTTTTCACTTACTCTAGTCTTCCATTTATATTAGTCTATTCCATATATTATCATCATGCTTTGTCTGGTTTCGACAATGGTGACTCAGCCAAGAATTAGATTTTTCTATCGATATGAATAATTTAACGATAAGTTGGCTAAAGAATAGTCAATATTGTTCAGCAATGAAATATTGTTTTAATCAATGATGAACAAATATAGATCTCTGATTAGATGATGCCCATTGTTTCTCTGTTCTATCGGAAACCAAAGCGAGTTAGAAAGAAATGGCAGAGGCGTTTCTGACTCCTTTGATTGAGAAGTTGGTTGAGACGTTGGCGGAGGAAGTAAGCTTGTTGAAAGGAGTGCACAAAGAAGTCGAGAGCCTGAAAGACGAACTCGAGATCCTCCAGCCGTTCCTCAGAGATGCAGAAGCCAAGTCAGAGAAAGGAGAAGTCGGCGAGGCCGCAAAAGTATGGCTGAAGCAGATGAGGGAGAAAGCTGAATGCATAGAAGATGTCATCGATGACTACCTCCATCACCTCTCGCAGCAGCGTCAACAGAGCCACGGATTCGCAGGTTCACTCCGCAAACCGGTTCGGATCATCAAATCCTTGAAACCGCGTCGTGACATAGCTTCTAAGATCCGAGATCTTAAAGAGTCGTTGCGTGAAGTCAAGGAAAGGGGTCAAAGTCTCGGATTGAGACCCTTAGAGCAAGGATCCAGTAGAGGTAGTTCAAGCAGTACTACTTCAAATGATACGACAACCGTCATCTCTCGACTGAGTTCTCTTTTCATCGACGATGATGAACTAGTGGGAATTGATTCAACATCGACGATGCTCATAAGAAGATTAGTTGAGGAGCCATTGGCACGTGCGGTGATTTCACTTGTTGGTGAAGGTGGAATCGGCAAAACTACTCTTGCTAAGAGAGTTTTCGAAGACAAAGCGGTGAAAGGACACTTTGATTGCCATGTTTGGGTCACTGTGTCCCAAACATGCAACATTGAGAAGACTCTAGGAATCATGAAAAGTAAGATTTGCCCAACAAAAGGACATCCTGGGTAAGAAATCATCACCATTGAAGAACTAATTAGTGTTTTGAGGAAAAGTTTGAAAACAAAGAGGTACGTGGTTGTTTTTGATGATGTATGGAAACAGATTTTTGGGATGACATGAAACTTGCTTTGCCTAATAACAACAAGGGTAGTAGGATAATTGTCACAACTCGTAACAGTACCGTTGTTGATTCTTTTAAGGAAACCCCATTTGATTTTGTTCATGAGCTAAAATCTTGGTCTTCAGACCTAGCCTGGGAGCTATTTTGCAAGAATGCATTTTGATACGAGTTTGAAGGAAGATGTCCCCAAGAGTTAGAAGAGTTATCTCGAGAGATTGTCAAAGAATGTCAAGGCTCGCCACTTGTTATTGTGGCTGTAGCCGGTTTATTGTCCAAAAAGGAGAAGACCAAGTCGGAATGGCAAAACGTGCTTGATAATCTCAATGATCGGCTTCAAAAAAATCCGCAACTTGCCAATGTTTCAAACGTTCTCTCTTTTAGTTACCATGATCTTCCTTGCCATCTCAAACCTTGCTTCTTGTATTTTGGTATTTTCCCCGAAGATTATTCTATTCAGGAGGGAAGGCTATACACACTTTGGATTGCCGAGGGCTTTATTCACTCAAGGAGAGACAAGACACCGGAACAAGTTGCAAAAGAATACTTAAGTAAGCTCATTGGTAGAAACTTGGTTTCATTTGAGATACAGTACGGAATTGAAAAACATTGTCGTGTCCATGATTTGATCCGTGATCTCATTTTAACAAGAGCTGATGAATCCTCTTTTTGTCAAATTCTTGAGGACAATAAGTTGAAATTCCTTGGGAAGAGTCGCCACCTATCAATTTATGGTACTACAAAGGATGTCTTAGAGACTGTTGGAGATTTTAATATTCGCTCTTTTTTTCTCTTCGGCGTTTATGAATTGACCAAGTCTTTTGTAGTCAGCTTGTTTGAAAGATGTAAATTTCTCAAGGTACTGGATTTCGAATATTCTCCACTTGATGATCTCCCTAGTGAAGTAGGGAATTTGTTTCACTTGAAGTTCTTAAATTTGGAAGGTACTAATGTAAAAGTGCTTCCAAAGTCAATTGGTAAGTTACAGAATCTACAGGTGTTGAATATCTCTCAAACCAAGATACAGGAGCTACCGATCGAGATCAATAAACTTCGGAAGTTGCAGTACCTTGTATCTTTCTATCGGTTTGACACTAACAAAAGTGAATACAGTTTCGATTCGTACTTTGGTGTGAGGATAAAAGAAGCGCTTGGATGTTTGGAGGAATTACGAACTCTCTATTTAGTTGAACCATGCGTTGCCGGAGTTGATTTTGTGAAAGAGTTGGAAAAGCTGAGAAAATTAAAGACTTTGGGCATTAGAAAGTTGACTGGAGAAATGTGGAAGGCTCTTGCATCATCCTTCGAGAAAATGCGAGGCCTTGAAAAGTTATATGCAACCTCAATAAACGAAGAGGAAATTTTAGATCTAAAAGGCATTGTATCTCCTCCTCCTCCTTCTCTATGGCATCTCAGCCTGCAATGTCCATTACTAGAGTTTCCGGATTGGATTTTGAAGCTCGAAAACCTAAGAGAATTGAATTTACGGTTCTCAAGGTTAACGGATGAACCGTTGAAACGACTCAAAGGTTTGCCAAATTTAGTATTCATTAATATGTACAAGGCATATGATGGAGAGGAATTCCATTTCGAGGAAGGCAGTTTTCCAAAGCTAAAGCAACTTAAATTACGAAACTTGGAAGGTATAAAGGTGATGAAAATAGACAGAGGAGCACTGCCTGTTCTTGAGAAGCTTGCACTTGGGCCTTCGCCGTTGATGAAGGAGATGCCTTCCGGTATACAGCTCCTAACAAACCTAAAATCTCTCGATTTTAGGAACATGTCAAAGGAATTTGTGGTTAGTCTGCAACCAAATGTAGGCCCTGATTATCCGAAGATTGAGCATGTACCGTCCGTCACCTTCGTGTACAAAAAGGCATTCTACAAGCTGGGCAGCTCGGAGTTGTTGCAGCGTCTGCAAGAGTGAGTCAACCGAGATCCAACAAAGGAAGTGAAAGCGTAAAAAGGCAGATTACTTCCTCTAACTCACTTTGTGTTTTAAATTTAAAGCACTATTTTCAAAAGTAATTATACTTTATTTCAAACAAAAAATTAGTATTTCCTTGGTACTTTATTTTACCTTTGTAAAATTCACATGGAAAAACATATTAGTATTTCTTTGGTACTTTATTTTACCTTTGTAAAATTCACATGGAAAGACATACAGTTATTGTAAATATGTATGCCAATTAACTCATGCCAACAATGTTTTTTACGAGTCTCGTATTTTCTGAATTCCTATGAAAGATTATTAAAGAATTAAGAGAATGTCAAAAAAAAAAAAAGAAGAAGAAATGAGTGTGATATTTTACATGCCATTTAAAGCTTTACGTGTTTTTACAAAAACAAAAAATTGCGTGCAAACATATTTCATCCTCACTTTTTCTTCCAGGAAGCGAGCCAAAAGGAGCCGAAGGACACTTCTCAGAAGATTTATCAATTCTCTTTAGTTATGTAAACTTGTTGTTAATTTGTGTTTAAGTGGGTTGGAAGTTAATGTTAGCATATATCTCGTGGTGAATATTTATGCTTACAATAAGCCTTAGGGCAGTGCTCAGACACGATTATGGTTAAGTTGTCTTGTAATTGTGATCAATTTCAGTGCGATGTTAGATTCTAAAGATGAGCTATGCTAATAATGTGGGCTTGTTCTGAAATTTCAAAATTATTTGATTTTTTTTTTAAATTTTTGTAAAGTATGATTAATGAGTACAAAAGAATTATATTTTCACAGGGTTCGCCATGTAACTGCTTGACCTATAGCCCTCATCTTTTTTATTAATTCATTTTCTATATTTTATTCATGACGTTAGGAAGCTCTAGAGACCTTTTTGCACTGAGGAAGTGGTCCAACATCTTGAGCACGTTAGGTATAAACCTTAATCTTTAAACTTTTTATGCAAAGTCTGTGTATTTAATTTTTATGGATCATAAATAATGATTTTTGGACTTTGGCATGCAAGGGACTTTTATGGTGTGATTTATTAGTATGTTGTGTGGCTTTGGATATGATGATTGAGCTAACACTATGTGGATTTGTTTTTTTTTTTTTTGTTTTTTTTTTTAAGGGAACTTTGTTGCAAAGAGTTGCAACACACTTAGAAAAATATAGTTTTGAAAAGTGTTAAGTTAGAGATACTTAGAGACGTATTTAGTTTCTCAGCTCAACACATGATTTTAAGGAAATGTCGAGATAAACGTTTTTTGTGAAGAAAGTTTTTCCCAAAATCTAACCGGATCTAGCCAAAAATGATATTTTTTAAAACTGTCATTTTAGAAAATTTGCTTAAAGTCTCCCGAAAAGATTGATTTTGAGAAAGCTAAAGCATGAAAGTTTTATAATTATGATTTTTCTCGATTAACGTGTATTTTGAGAGCTTTAATAGCTATAAGACCTTAGTAATAGATAGTGTTATAGATACACAATCTTATGTAACCTTTGTACGAAATAGATTACAAAATGAATGTTGTGATGGTACACTTGGATAATTAAAATAATTATTTAGTGTGCTAAATTAAGTTTTTATGATCAATAACTCTATGTACGAGCAAAGCACAAGACCATCCGCTCTATACCATAATTCAAGAAATGGTGAGCACCAAGTTTAAGTATGCAAGATTTATGTTAATATTTACTAAGATCGATCTCAAATTTAAGGAGATCATAAAGTAAGATAAGAATTTTAAAAAACTTATAAGGATCATAGGAAGTTCGAGAATTCCAATGTTTTATATGTGTATGGTTAGTTATTATACACATTAATAATTTCATAGTTTATTATTGTTATTGTTGTAATAATAATAATAATAATAATAATAATAATAATAATAATAGCAATTGTCATAATAATAGTAAAAAAGAAGAAGAAGAAGAGCGTTGATGGAGTCTACAAACATTAATCTATAGGGAAGATGTGGACTCATAAATTACTCTTTATAAGGAACAGTTCGGGTTATATCGTAAAGCTTGAAATAGTATTAAGTTCATAATTTAAATTAAATTGACTTATAGGTAGTCAATTTAATTTAAAAAAACTATTATAAATTAGGACTATAATTTTTGTGATAAAATTTGAAGCTCATAACGTGAAAATTTATAATGAAAGATATATGTTTTAGTTAAAATTTTAAAGTTTTAAAAGTTACAAAATATATAGATATAGATATATATATATATATATATATATATATATATATTGAATAAAGCTCAACGTTTGGATTTAATTGACTTACAGAGAGTCAATTTAATCTATGAAAAATTTGTATAACTTATAGCTATTATTTTATAATAAAATTATAAGTTTATAATTTGTTCTCATGTTAAGCTAAATTTATAAATGTATAGCTGTTAAAAGAAGAGATTTACAATATATATATATATATATATATGTATATATATGTATTGTTAATTATTAATTTATATTTTTGAAATTTTAGAGATTACGAAATTTTATTTTGATCAAGAAATCAAACTTTAAGTTTTAATCAAAGTTCTTAAACACAAAGTATATTTTTAGTAGATAAATACCTATATGGTGAAATTACTGAATTAGCAATTTTAAAGACAACATTGTCAATGTTTTTGATGTCAAAATAATCCATACAGTATGGATAAATTTATGAAAATAATTTTATGACTGTATGGAGATTTTTATACAGCAATGATACAACAAGAAAATTTGAATTTATGTAAGTATTTTTAAAGAATAAGAATATTACAGTTTTAAAAAGTACAGTTATGTTTATGAGAATTTCAAGCTTACGAATCAAATTTGATTTGCTCGACATGACACTGTTTAGACTATGTAGACTACAAGATTGTCTATAAATAGATGGACAAAAAAAAAAAAAAAATCAGCTAATAGAATCAGCTCACCCAATCTCTTTAGTTTCTCTCTCTACTATCTCTCTCCTCAAACTCTGGTCAAGATTTCGGCCTCTATTTTTGACACCTCCCACACCATCGAAAAGATCTCAATGAGCTGGTTCCAACAACATGCTATGCTGACCACAATTGTGCCAAAACAGCCCGTACACGCTAGTTAAATTCGCAAAAACATGTTATTTTTTTGGTGTGATTTCTCCGCCGTTTGAACACCATTCGACACGATTTTGGTGTCCACAGACTCAAATTGATGAGAGGAACAAGAAGATACTAATTTCCCAGCTCAATTTCAGCTAGGGAAAAATGACAAAGTTGCCCCCGTCTCCGCTGTCGCGCCACCACACGATCTCGCCATCGTCGACGATGGTGATCAACACCACGTGGCCCAAAAGATTCAGAGGGTGACGCTAAATAAATCTGTAGTTCCAATTTCGCCCAAGCGCAGCTTTTAGTCAGAGAATAGAAGTCGCCACCACCGTCACCGTAGGTGAACTTGACTTTGCCATTACTGATAATGTTAGACTAAATTGATGGCGGCATCATGCTCAGAGGGGTATAGGGAACATTTTCTACATCCCAATTTCACGAGACGCAGCCAGACGATGAGGAACGGCTACCGTTGTCATGCGCCACTGTGGTGGGTTTGATTCTACCTCTATACATGGAGATGAAGTACACCTTCACTTCCATTGTGTTCAAAAGGCTCCGTTTAGTGGAAGCCCCACTTCAATTGCATGCAACCGCCGTGGTTTGAAGGAAAGCCAAGAGGGCCACCATGAGCCGCCACATGCCCTTTCGATTATGCCATTTTCTGTAATGTTGAAGAGCTCTACCTTGGGGAAACACTCAAAAGGACACAAGGAGAAAAACCCACAAGTCAATTTCATGGTTTCTTCGCCAGAGATAGGAGGTCAGAATCTCCATTTCTGCTACCATCGTCGGATTCTGATATGCCTAAATAGATGCCAAATTAAGCCAAATTGACACCACCATTAGACTCAAAAGTGTAGATTTAGAGGGGATAGGTCTGAGCTCGGCTGCCAATGAAGTCTGATCAATGCTGGTCAACATTAGTCAACGGTCTATCAACGTCGGTCAATGACAGTCAATGGTGATCATGGGTTTTTGTGATCTGAACCTCTGATCGATGATCCGAGACTGCCTCTCGACTCGTTTTGACTTTCTAGACGCGATGGTGCCCTTCATTTGAGCTAATTCCACTCCATTGAAAATCGTTCGATACCGACTACATGCGGATAAAGGTGAGTTATATTGCAGCAACAGAGTCCAAAATTATGTTTCTAACTATGCATGATCTTCAAGAAGCATTCATAGTCATTCACGGTCACTTGAGCACCACTATTGAGGATGCTCAGCTAGGTTGAAGGTTCACAGTCATTCTTAAACTGACTTAACATGCGTAGTTTGTCTGAACTTGTCATGTTGTTGTTTTTTCCAACAATTCAATGGGAACTTGTGCTTATAAGTACAAGACGTTTTACTTTAAAAAATTTCTTAATTAATTATACTAATAAATTGCTAGATATTTCTAAACACAACGACGTGTTAAACTAAAGGAACAAGTACAAAAAGAACAAAAGACAACACTCGCGACTTCGGCCGTCAGATCGCGTCCTCAGCAGCCCAGATTTGCGCGCGAACTTCACCCCAACAACCTCGCGTTCAAAGCAGCTCCAACTTTGGGCTGCGCCAACAGTCGTCCGCCATGTGCCACCATTTTGGTGATGTGCGCTTCACCAGCCTATGTGTATGCCTGCTTTCTCCGCCAATACTAGTGCGCCACATGTTGCCAAAGTTTGCACTCTAATAAAAAATCGCCATGTGGCGAAGCACGTCAGAAAGCATTTGGAGAGGCGCCCATGCTTGGAGCCTAAAACAGAGAACATTTTTGGGAAGAAGAATAGAGATAATCCCAAGAGAGGGAATTTAGGGACTAGGACACAAAAATTCCTTCATAAGAAAGAAGTGTCTTTTCTTTTTTTGGGTATAAAATCTGGCCTTTGTCCTCCCTTAAAAAGAGGTAAAGATATCAATGTGTTCCGTTGTGTGAGCTTCATGCTTCGTAACCTGATTAAAATAGATCGATATGAGCATGGTCCTAATACATAATGGGTTGAAAATAAGTATATATTCTTAATCATGCCACTTGGTTTTATAATTCATATCAAGAAGTTATAATAAGATTATACAGTTAATAAAAAGAAAATACACAAGATAAATTTAACAATTTACTTCACCTTTCTTGGGTTCATTTCATTCCTCTATACTTCTTCTTTATCATTGGTCCGTATTATATTTATTGTTGGGGAATTAGGCGACTCCTAATTCCAAGGATCGCAAGAACGAACAATTGCAGAAAATAAATAGGAGAAAAGAAGAAAAAGAGACACCAAATTTTTATATAGATTCGTCCAAATTTGAGACTACGTCCTGTTTCTGCCGCTTGCAGATTCCACTATGATGAAGGAGATTACAGATTACAAGAGCAGTTTCTCACACACTCACAAATTGTGCTTACCAAAACTCTCTTCTATCTAACACCTAATGGGAATTTTTCTCTCTCTCTTAAGGATGGAGCTCTCAAGAATTTTGCCTCTCACAAAATTATGTCACTCACAATTTTCACACACACAACCCTAGTCACCTTGTGTCTATTTATAACCAAAGGAGGAGAAAAATAGCAACTAATGGGAAACCCTAGTGATTTCCCCTTTTTGGGACCTTTGAATTCGACTCTACATCGCGGAACACAGCGCGTCAGCACCGCGGCGCTCGAAACGAGCGCTGCGGCGCCATCCTCTTTGAGCCTAGGCGTAAAGCCCTTGGCGCCTAGCGCTTGCCATATAGCGCCTAGGTGCAATCCACCTGGCGCCTAGGTGCTCTCCTCCCAGCGCCTAGGCGCCCTCATCCCAGCGTCGCGACGCTCTTCTGCCAGAGCCACGACGCTTGCTCTCTGCCTTCGAGGACGCGTTTTTCTCCCTTTTTCTTCCTTTTGCTGGGTTGTCGACTTGATTTGGCTCCACATCTGCAACAATCTCTCACTTGGAGACTAATCAATTCACCATGTCTCCCACTGCAGCGGCAACGACTTCTCACGCCTCTTGGAGAAGTCCAACTGAAGTTGCGCACAACTTCAGTTTCTCAATAGGATCCATCTTGGCGAGCATATCTCTGGATCCTTTTACCACCCACCTTGCCTTATACCGCTTGCTGCCAGCACTTTTATCTTTTACCCGGTATACCCTCTTGTTGTGCAAGGACTTTTTACCCCGTGGTAACTTTGCCAGTTGCCATGTCCGATCCAACTCGTCCCTCATGGCTAACTCCCACTCGACCGAATCTCCAGCCTCCACGGCTTCATCAAAGCTCTCTGACTTACCTTTGTCGGTCAACAAGATGTAATGCAGAGTAGGGAAGTATCTCTGCGGTGGTATAATGGTCCTGCTAGACCTCCTGACTGGTGTGGCAGGAGTCCTCTAGATTCCTTCTGGAGCTATGTTTTCCTGGTCTTCAACCTCTAGATTTTGCACCTCCACTTCAGGAAGATCCTTCAATGGAATCACCTCAGGCTTCTTGTCTTCAGAACCTGAACCCCTGGAGTCCGTGCTGTCTCTGTCCTTGTACAGAACACCTTCGTTGAAGATCACATCCTTGCTCCTGATAATCTTCTGGCTTTGGTCATCCCAGAGACAATAACCAAACTCAACCGCCATAGCCAACCAGAAAACACTTCTTTGACTTGGCATCCAGTTTACTTCTAGCAGCAGAATCAATGTGTGCATAGGAAACACAACCAAACACTCTCAAGTAAGAGAGATCCACCTGTTTATGGCTCCAGACTTCTTCCGGTAGCTTGAACTTCAGCGGTGTGGATGGACTTCTGTTGATTAGATGAGCGGCTATATTAATCGCCTCAGCCCAAAACATCTTTGGTAGCCCTGTATGCAACCTCATGCTTCTGGCACGCTCGTTTAAAGTCCTGTTCATCCTCTCAGCTACCCCATTCTGTTGTGGTTTCCCTAGAATGGTCTTCCTCATTTTTATCACATTCTTAGCACAGTACCGCCTGAACTCTTCATCTAAGTACTCTCCCTCATTGTCGGACTGCAAGCACTTCACCTTCAAATCTGTCTCGTTCTCCACCATAGCTTTCCATCTCTTGAAAGCATCGAACACATCAGATTTGTTTTTCAGAAAGTAAACCCATACCTTCCTACTTGAGTCATCAATGAACGTCACATAGTAGTTTGCGCCACCAAGGGAAGTCACCGGCGCAGGCCCCCACAAATCAGTGTGAACAAGCTCCAATTTCCTGGACTTAGGCTCTCTACCCATCTTTGAGAAACTGACTCTCTTTTGTTTACCAAAGATGCAGGCTTCACACAAACTGTGATCAATAGTTTTCAAACCCGGCAGTTTTCCTTTGCAGTGAAGCACCTTCATCCCCTTCTCACTCATGTGACCGAGCCTATAATGCCATAGCTCAGTATTGGCAGCAGAATCAGCAATTGCTAGGGTATCTCTGTAACTAGAGTTCATGTAGAGAGTTCCAGCCTTGCGTCCACGAGCAATAACCATCGCTCCTTTCGTGACTTTCCAACCTCCACAATTGAAGGTTACTTTATGTCCATCATCATCCAGTTGCCCCACCGAAATCAAGTTGCGCATTAATTTAGGAACATGTCTCACCTTATGAATCTTCCATACCGACCCATTAGGCATTTTTAAACTGACATCTCCAATGCCAACTATATCCAAAGGTTCTCCATTAGCGAGATAAACCTTACCATGATTTCCAGCAACGTAGTTCTCCAGGACATGACGGTGTGCTGTGGTGTGGAATGATGCTCCTGAGTCTATCACCCACGAATCAAAAGAACTATCGACAGACAAGATTAAGGCATCCTGTTGCTCTTCAGTGGCGGCGTTAGCTGCGTCATTGGTCTTGTCTTTGTTCTTCCTTGGAGCCCTGCAGTTCTTTTTCAAGTGGCCCGTCTTCCCATAGTTCCAACACTCCATGGTCCTACCGTTCCTTGACTTGCTTCTCCCATTCCTCGACTTACCTCTCCTGCCATTATCTCTGTAGGATTGCCTATCAAGTTTCCTACCCCTATTATCAACATTAAGGGCTGAGTTCGATGAAGAGGCTTCACCTGAGTCCTTCCTGCGAACTTCTTTCGCTAGAATAGAGTTTCTGACATCAACAAACTTCAATTTGGCATTCCCAAGCGAATTTGTAATGGCCACCCTCATAGGTTCCCAACTGTTTGGTAAAGAGGCCAAGAGGATTAGAGCATTGATCTCATCATTGAATTTAATCTCTACTGAGACCAATTGGTTTAGGACGGTGTTGAAACTATTTAGGTGCTCTACCACCGAGACACCTTCAGGCATCTTTAAATTAAAAAGCTTCTTCATGAGATGTACCTTGTTTTTGGCTGAGGGCTTCTCATACATCTCTGACAGAGCCTTCATCATCCCTGTTGTACTAGTCTCCTTCGCAACGTTGTGGGCAACGTTCTTTGACAAAGTTAGACGGATCACACCGAGTACTTGTCTATCAAGGAGACTCCACTCCTCATCCTTCATGCCTTCGGGCTTATTACCCAAGGGCAAGTGCAGTTTCCTGCTGTATAGGTAGTCCTCTACTTGCATCCTCCAATAGGAAAAATCTGAACCATCAAATTTGGTGATGCCGGCTGCCATATCTTCTTCTCCAGTCATCGTTCTTGATAAAAAACCTCTGCTCTGATACCAGTTGTTGGGGAATTAGGCGACTCCTAATTCCAAGGATCGCAAGAACGAACAATTACAGAAAATAAATAGGAGAAAAGAAGAAAAAGAGACACCAAATTTTTATACAGGTTCGTCCAAATTTGAGACTACGTCCTGTTTCTGCCGCTTGCAGATTCCACTATGATGAAGGAGATTACAGATTACAAGAGCAGTTTCTCACACACTCACAAATTGTGCTTATCAAAACTCTCTTTTATCTAACACCCAATGGGAATTTTTCTCTCTCTCTTAAGGATGGAGCTCTCAAGAATTTTGTCTCTCATAAAATTATGCCACTCACAATTTTCACACACACAACCCTAGTCACCTTGTGTCTATTTATAACCAAAGGAGGAGAAAAATAGCAACTAATGAGAAACCCTAGTGATTTCCCGTTTTTGGGACCTTTGAATTCGACTCTGACTCAAAAACATCGCGGAACACAGCGCATCAGCGCCGCGGCGCTCGTTTCGAGCGCCGCGGCGCTCCCCTGCGGCGCCTAGGCGCCATCCTCTTTGAGCCTAGGTGTAAAGCCCTTGGCGCCTAGGCGCTTGCCATATAGTGCCTAGGCGCAATCCACCTGGCGCCTAGGCGCTCTCCTCCCAGCGCCTAGGCGCCCTCGTCCCAGCGCCGCGGCGCTCTTCTGCCAGAGCCGCGGCGCTTGCTCTCTGCCTTCGAGGACGCGTTTTTCTCCCTTTTTCTTCATTTTGATGGGTTGTCGACTTGATTTGGCTCCACATCTGTAACATTTATTACTAAAAGTATAAAAATAACATATTTGATGTGATGTTTTATTTTATATTTTAATGTATAATATTATTTCAATTGTTATATATAAATTTTTTATCATACTTATTTAGCATTGGAATTTGTAAAAGTAAACTTTAGCATAGATTATGTTGGATGGTAAATTTAACATGAAGTATAGTATTCGCTTAATTTAGCATCAAATAACATTGCAATGTAAAGTTGTTTCCTACTCAAATTCTAAAATTTGACATTGGGTATTTGGTATTGTTACTCCCTGAACTCATTACACATTTGCAATTTACCCTCTAAACTTTTAATTTTGGCAAGTTGCCCGTTGTATTTATAAATTTATAACAAATCACTCCCTGTTAATAGCAATTTTAAGTTTATGACCAAAATTGATATATGATTTTTACATGAGTGGTTAATTCAAAGTATAAAAAGGTTTTTCCATATAAAAAATAACCTACATTTATATCCAAACTAAAATTAATTCAAAATTTTCTAGTTTAATGAAAACTTAATTATAGATATTAAACACAATAAATTTAGGTCAAAACATATAAAAATGATCATTCATGTCAATAATTAACTATTTATGTGTAAACTATATGTTAATTTCAGTCAAAAAACTAAAATCACTATTAATTGGGGTGATTTGCAAAAGATTTGTAAGTTTAGGTGATAACTTGCTAAAATTAAAAGTTTAAAGGGACAAATTATAAATGTACAATAAGTTGATAGAGTAACAGTGGTAAATGTTCTTTTAACAACTCAGCACTGCGATAGAGGTGATTTTAAGATACATATACGAGGCCCTCCACTTTGGGAACTCTTGGACGTGCGGCCTTCCATGATTTTATTCTTCCTACTTGAAAGAGGGACGGAAAAGTAGGTAAAGAGAATGGGTGCATTTTGTATAATCAAAAATTAGGTTCATGAAAAAATAAATAAATATGTTACACAAAAAAAATTTAGAACTGTTTTAAATTCTTAAAAAGATTTACATTTTTACTAAAGGTGTATCTATTAATACCCTTATTTTACTTTTTACACGCTTTTTTTAATAGATTTTTTATTTCTATATTATCCATTAACAAAATTACTTTTAAGGACAAAAAAATAATCATTACACATTCCACCTTAAAAAAATAATTACAACATTCTAAAGAATTCTTGTGCACTACTTTTTTATAAGAATAAAAATGGTTCCACTATGAACGAGCCTTTCTACAAATATATATATGTGTATGGTTTTTTCTTTAAAATTTTCATTTTTTATTCAATTGTTATTATTTCATACATACGAATTATATAAGTTATTTTTAGTAATGAACCGTACGAATTGTTTGATTTATAATTAGTCTTTACGAATCTTGAGTAATTCCATCATTATAGTTTCCGAGGAAGGAGTCCAATAATTTGGTTCAATAAAAAGAAAAATGATATAAAGAAGATTATCATTTAATAAAAATAAAAAGCTGTATCCTTCTCCTTGCTTATCAAGAGAATATACAAATTATTTGTATATTATCTTCATAACAAATTATCAAAAGTATGGGTTTTTTCTTTTCTTTTTTTTCATTTAGAAAGAATAACATTTGGGATAAAAAATTATAAGTTTGGTGATTAGCTGGTGGGTGGGAAAAAAACAAACAATGCCATAATTTAGGGTAAGGACTTTTTAGTATCTTGAGAGGAACGTAACAAGTAGGATGAAGAGTGGTTTAAAAAAAAAAATGCATGAAAAGTAAAATAAAAGGTGCAAATAGATGCACCTTTTTTACCGATAACCATCCATTTCGGGGAAAGAACTACAACTAAGAACTCCTATGACTATGATGGAATACTCTAGTTGGGAATTAAAAATGAATGATAGACAAAAAGCTAATTGGATAGATGAGGGATAAACTATTTGAGATAATAAAAATTTTTCTTGCGCAAAAAATATTACGGAAACTTTAAAAAAAAAAAAATCCTGTTAGAGCATATAAAGGTCGAATCACTTCAAAATTTTCTTCTTTCACTTGAATAAAAAAAATAAAGATACAAGACAACTAGAGTTGGAATTGACCAGATTATATATCCCATTGGAGGAAAAAATTAGGACGAAATAAATTAAAAAAACTCTAATTTTCCTATAAGAGAGTACTTACATTTAGAAATGTGCAATGCTGCCAATAATTCCCAAATTCAAGGAAAGAAAATATTTTCTTTGGTAGAATACTCGGTAGTTAGGAATTAAAAATGAATGATAGACAGAGAACTATTTAGTTAGATGAGGGATCAACTATTTTATTCTTTTTATCCGACGATTGAAAATAATTTTTTTTTCCTTGCGGAGCTCCATATATCCATATGATAACACAAATTCGTTGCAGAATTTAGGTTTCATGAAGATGGAACTGATGGCGTGGCTCTCCTTTGGAAGGAAGATTTCGACAAATGTAACCTCACCAACCCAATTTCTTGGACTTGGGGTAGTGGTGCTACGGTCACTTTTAATATGGTCGGTGATATCTATTTTGCCAGCCTTCTTCCTGATCGCTGCATGGCAGGCCAAAAATTAGCTGTCCACGTCAATCCAAAAACGACGAAGTCAGCTCTGTCGTATTCATCTAGTACTAGCACCATTGCTAGTACTCCTCCAACTGCCAAAGCTGCTTCACCTAGTAGTACTATTGGAATCTGTTTCCACAACGAGAATGTTGGACATGCATTTAGTCCCTACTAGAAAAGTGTAATTTTCGACTCTAATAATTTTTGACGCTATCGAGAATATTAGCGTCGGTAAGTTTATTTGGTCGTTTCTCCTGATGATTATGTTTATGAAAAACTTCATGTTGTTCTTAAAAAGAAAATAAATAAATGCCATTGTTAATTTAGTAATTTCCGGACATTTGATTATCTATGTTGGCAGTAAATTGATGTAATATTAATGTCGTTTTGGTATATTAGATCCTGGCTGCCTGCTAATTTATCACTAGTACTATCTCCTAATCTTAAGGACGTGTAAGTTTGGATTATGCAGTCTTATTATGTGCATTAATATATATTAATGAAAAAGGAAAAATGGTTCTTTTTTTTTTTTGGGTTAATTTATGACCATTTAGATGATATAACAATGATATATGACCGTTTTAAGTGATTAGATAAATTATAATTTTAAAAATCCAATTTTAAAAACTGTCTGCTTTTTGTAATATCACATTCTTATTATTATTTTTTTAAATTGATTCTTGGCACGGTACTTTTTCCTGCCTTTGAATCTTACTTTAAAAAGGAAGAATGAGGGAAATGTCAAATTTTTAAAATTTTTTGAAGTAAATATCAGGTTAAATTTGACATTTACTATAAATATTCTCAAAACTTGACATTTACTACAATTAATTTTGAAAAAGTGACATTTTCTACGATTTCTATTTTTTAGGAAAAAATTGTTTACTTTTCATATATTATGTTTCATTATATAAAAAAAATTGTTTGTAGTACCCATTTTCTCCTTTTAGTATATTCTAAGTAACGTTCTTAATTATTGCTTAGATGGTTACTAAGTAAGTTTAATTTTTGTTCTTTATTGAGTTGGTTTATTCAACCTTTTATTTTGGCATTGATGATGTAACGCCCCTTAATTCGGACGTCACAGATATCGTTACATACTTATATTCATACATGCTTAAATAATTAAACACATAGATAATATCAACTCAATCGTACTATAGATTTTAAAAGTACTTAAACTTACATTACCAGGATCCATTCATATAAATTTTTTTTTTTTTTTTTTTTAAACTTACATTGTTTCGAAAAACATAGTTTAATGTTATTTCATAACATAATTTATTCGTTTATACTTAATTTATTCAAGAACTTATTTAATAATAATTGATAATCAAATAGTAAAATCAAGATTTATTAAAATCTCACATTAAATCACTTTGATCAACATATCTTTGAATTCCTCTTATTCCCACAGTTCGGCAGGCCGAACTTGGGACTTCGGCAAGCCGAACAACATCGGCAAGCCGGAGCGTCTTCCACCGGCAGGCCGGCAGAAGCTTTGTAATTCGGACCAAAAATTCATCCAGGTTCGGCAGGCCGAAAAATGGATCGGTCGGCCGATCTTCTGGTCTTCGGCAGGCCGGACACGGAGTTCGGCAGGCCGTCCGAGACCAAATCTACTTTGGTAAAAAATTTAAAACGTTCTAACTTTACGTAAAATATAGCGAAAGTTCATATTCATAAAAAAAATGATAAAATAACTTATAAAACCATAATATAAGTGTTCTTAAAAACCCAACATAAAATATGTTCAAAATATATAATTTTATTGAATCATAAATTCATTTCTTCTTGGCGTGCTTCCGGTTACAATTCATCGTTCATGTTGCTCACACGCCGTTCCATGTCCTCCACCTATTTCAAGACTCTCTTACCCTTATCTGCAACATGACATATAAAACATGAATAAGCTAATGCTTAGTAAGTACATAAAATTCTCACAATTTAAAACATTTCATAAACATCATCATCATCATCATCATCATAAAAGTGCCTTAAGCACAATTTCATGGAAACATATCTTTCATAATATTGACCATTTTAAAATTTATATATCTATATATTTTTTTATTATTATTCTTAAGGGCCCAAGTGTTGCACCATAAACATCATCATTGGCGCGCCGTCATGAGAGGAGAAGGGTAGCTAATCCCTAACCATACATGACATCATAATATATCATTTCATAACATTGGGTGTGCAACACTTATTATATTAGGTGATACATAAATACATAATGTTCATACTTTGAAACATACCATAATCATCATACATGCGTAACTTTGAATCATGAAAAACTTTTTATAAGAAATCCTTTAAGAAAAATCATCATGAAAATCCTTGTAAACATATCATTAAATCCTTGTAAAACGTGTCATGTTGCAGGTGAGAATGTACTTACTTGATCGATAGCTTACTTAACCTTAATATTGCACTTGGTGACGACACCGCGGTCTCGTTGTGCTTGCTTCCTTAAGTGTCCATGCCATATATCCATTTTAAGGTGCAATAAAAAAAATCAATACTTATCATAAAATATCCTTACACTCATCTCATATTTTAAATATTATTTTTATTATCATAAAATCTTTTAAACATACATAACATTTTATGATCAAACAATCCAAAAAAATAACGTTTATTAAAACATTTCATAATCATAAAATACATTCATCTTACATACTCATACATAAGCATAATTAACAACTTTTCACGAAAACATCATTCTTTACCTAAAGAATAATCATTACATTTTTCATACCTTCAAAATTAAACAGTAACATTTTACTGTGAGGGGTAGAAGACAGAAATATTCATTTTTCATAAAACATTAAAATGACATAAAACGTGAGGAGACATCACACATAACAAAATACAATACCTAAAGAAGACATTGTAGACAAAATTTGAAGAGGAGAACATCTTTTTACATTTACCAAAAAAACTGAATTCATACCTTGAAGTTTCTTCTCGAAATTCTTGAATTCGATCAACGAAACAAGACTTCTCTCTCTTTTTTTTTTTTTTTAATCAGAAAATTTTCGTGGAAGAGAAAAAGAAATTTTGTGAGGAAGGGAAGAGGAAGAGAAGTGAAAGAATGTCTCAGAAATTTTTGAGAAGCAAAACGTGTGAAGGAGAGAAAATAATGAAAAAGGAAACGTTAAAATTTTAACGCAATAAAAACCATTGATGGGAATTCAATTCCCTTCATTAAGTCAGAAAAATTCTGACTGTAGGGGGCGTGACTTGGGGCGTGAGAGGAGGAAGAGAAATAATGAAGGAACGTCTCAGAATCGAGACAAATTATTTGAGGAAAGAGCGTAATAAAAATTTTTAACGTAATGTGTATAATAAAGAGTCATTACTCTTCATTAAGTCAGAAATATTCTGACTATGAAGAAGGTGATTGGCGTGGGAAAAGGAGAAGAATAGAAAAGGAAGGTCAAACATCATCAATCTTACCTTAACTTACCTTCTAAAAATAGGAAACCTCTTAATATAATACAAATCTAATCCTTTAATTTCCTTAACTGATAAAAACATTCCATTATTATGCCAATTAATCACATTAATTCACCCAATTAACGTAATTAACTCAGTCATAACTCTGGAGAGATTTCTGCTGACTGTTTGTCAACTTTGTTCGGCCTGCCGATTTTCCCTCTTCGGCCTGCCGATTTTCCCTCTTCGGCCTGCCGATTTTCCTTCTTCGGCCTGCCGATCTGTCATTAAATGCCATAACATAAAACATTCACACATCATTGCATCATAAATTAAATAATCATATATTTATAATTTCTCATGAACACTAGAGCACAACGATTCCATGCGGTCGTCACCTGTCACAAATCTTGACATAAAAAGTTAGTAACATGCACATCACATATCATATCATATAACGTTATTTATTAAATACATTCCTTAATAGCGTTACTAACTTAACGTGGTCCGTTACATAAAATAGGCGGGTGTTACAATTCTCCTCACCTTATAAAAGTTTCGTCCTCGAAACTTAGAACAAATGTGGATACAAAACTTTCATGTCATCTTCACGTTCCCATGTAGCTTCTTCAACTTGCTGATTTCGCCATAACACCTTGACCAATGGAATTTCTTTATTCCTCAAAGTCCTAGTTTTTCGATCGAGTATCTTCATTGGCTTTTCTTCGTAACTTAGGTCTTCTCGTATCTCGATCACTTGTGGCTCAATCACATGCGTAGGGTCCGGAACATACTTCTTTAGCATGGAGACATGAAATACATTGTGTATTGCGGACATTTCAGATGGCAACTTCAGCTGATAAGCTACTTTGCCTATTTGTTTAACAATTTCATAAGGACCGATGAATCTTGGGCTTAACTTGCTTTTCTTCCCAAACCTCATAACCCCTTTCATTGGTGCAACTTTTAAGAACACATATTCGCCTACAGCGAACTCTAAAGGTCTTCTTCTTTTATCAGCATAACTCTTTTGACGGCTTTGAGCAGTCTCTATTCTTCTTCTTATCAACTTTATCATCTCAGAAGTTTCATTTACAAAGTCGGTTCTTTCAGCATCAACACTTTCCATCAACTTCTTTTCACCAGCTTCGTACCAACATATAGGTGACCTGCATTTCCGTCCATACAATGCTTCATATGGTGCCATTCCAATTGTCGCCTGAAAGCTGTTGTTGTAAGCAAACTCTGCTAATGGTAACATTTTACACCAGCTGGTCTTAAAATCGAGAGAACATGCCCGTAGCATATCTTCTAAAATCAAGTTCGTCCTCTCTGTTTGGCCGTCAGTCTGAGGATGAAAAGCTGTACTGAAATGAAGCCTGGTTCCCATTGCATTCTGGACACTTTTCCAAAATTTAGATGTGAACCTACCATCACGATCTGAGATAATTGACTTGGGAATCCCATGTAGTCGTACAATCTCCTTAACATAGAGTTCCGCTAATCGTTCCATGGAATAAGTGATCTTGATAGGAATGAAATGCGCCGTCTTCGTCAGCCGATCCACAATTACCCAAATTGCATCATAGCCGTTCGTAGTTCTGGGTAAGCCGGTAATGAAATCCATTGCTATTTCCTCCCACTTCCATTCCGGTATTTGAATAGACTGTAGTTCACCACCAGGTTTCTGGTGTTCAGCTTTTACTTGCTGACATGTCATACATTTCTTCACATACTTTGCAACATCACGTTTCATTCCAAACCACCAAAAATTACCCTTTAGATCATTATACATCTTCGTTGCACCTGGATGAATAGAGTAAGGAGTGTCATGAATTTCTGCCAAGATTCTCTCCCTTAAATTATCAACATTGGGAACACATAAACGATCCTTAAGGTACAGAGTTTCATCATCAGCAGTACGAAACTCTTGACATTTTCCCTCTTTTATTTCATGCTTAATCCTTACAAGGCTCACGTCGTCATCTTGCTTACTCCGAATTTCATCATACATTGTCGGAGCAAGAGAGAGTGCTGATAGTTGACCTGCTATAAGTTCTAAACCGAAGTCTAAAATTTCCTTCCTTAAAGGTGGAGACATTGCTTGCATAGACATCAATGTGGCAACTGACTTCCTACTTAAAGCATCAGCTACTCGGTTTGCTTTACCAGGATGATAAAGGATTTCACAGTCATAATCCTTCACCAACTCTAGCCATCTTCGTTGTCTCATGTTCAGGTCTTTTTGCGTGAAGAAATACTTCAGACTTTGATGATCAGTGAATATCTTGCATTGGACCCCATATAAATAGTGTCTCCATATCTTTAATGCAAAGACGACTGCTGCTAACTCTAGGTCATGAGTAGGATAGTTCTTTTCATAATCCTTTAGTTGCCTTGAAGCATAAGCAATCACCTTTTCATTTTGCATCAATACAGCTCCTAGGCCCATCTTGGATGCATCACTATAGATTACGAACCCATCATTTCCCTCAGGAATTGCCAACACTGGAGCCGTCGTTAATCTTTTCTTCAACTCTTGAAAACTCTTTTCACATGCATCCGTCCATTCATACTTCCTTCCTTTGCGAGTTAGGTTCGTGAGTGGAGCTGCTATCTTGGAGAAATCTTCTACAAATCTCCGATAGTAACCTGCTAGACCCAAGAAGCTCCTTATTTCACTTGCATTCATCGGTTGCTTCCAATTGAGTACAGCTTCTACTTTAGTAGGGTCTACCATTATCCCATCCTTTGAAATGACATGCCCTAGGAATGACACTTTATCAAGCCAAAACTCGCATTTAGAGAACTTAGCATAAAGCTGGTGTCTTCTCAAGGTCTCCAGCACGATCCTTAAGTGCTCCTCATGCTCTTCCTGACTCTTCGAGTAGACAAGAATATCGTCGATAAATACAACAACAAATTTATCGAGAAAATCCTTGAATACCCTGTTCATTAAATCCATAAAGGCAGCAGGTGCATTCGTCAAACCGAAAGGCATAACCACAAATTCATGGTGACCATACCTCGACCTGAACGCAGTCTTGGGGATATCTCCTTCTTTAATCTTCAACTGGTGATATCCTGATCGTAGATCAATTTTTGAGAACACCGATGCACCCTTGAGCTGATCAAACAAATCATCTATTCGAGGCAACGGATACTTGTTCTTGATTGTCACCTTGTTCAGTTCTCTGTAGTCGATGCAGAGTCTCATAGTGCCATCCTTCTTTTTCACAAATAAGACTGGTGCACCCCACGGTGAGTGACTTGGCCTGATAAATCCTTTGTCAAGCAGCTCCTTTAATTGCGTGTGAAGCTCCTTTAATTCTGCCGGGGCCATTCTGTAAGGAGCTTTAGAGATTGGTTCGGTGCCTGGAGCGAGCTCAATCTCGAATTCAACTTCTCTTTCTGGCGGTAGACTCTTTAGATCATCAGGAAACACATCTTCATATTTATGAACAACATGCACATCTTTAATTCTTATCTTTCCTTCTTGGCTTTTGTCTACAACATTTGCCAGATAGCCCATACAGCCACTTGCTAACAGCTTCCTTGCTTTCATTGCCGATAAAAACATGTGGGGTTTCTTCCTGGTCTCGCCAACATAAACAAATTTCTGATTACCTTCAGGATGGAAGGTCACCTTTCGTTTCCGGCATTCGATCGCGGCATTATACTTGCTTAGGAAATCCATCCCAAGAATCATGTCATAGTCATGCATATCGATCACAATGAGGTCGACAAAAAGTTCCCTATCAGAAATCCATAGGGGTACTGCACGCAAACAATGCGTGGATAATATCACTTCCCCGGAGGGTAGTGTCGTAGTGAATCCCTGTCTCATTGGCTCTAAACGAACCCCTAACTTCCTAGCATGTGACATAGACACAAAAGAATGCGTGGCACCCGTATCAAAAAGAACATAAACATCATTACATAAGCTTGTTATCTGACCTGTGACCACGTTGGAGGTTTCTGCAGCCACTTGTTCCTTTGTCATGGTATAGATTCGGGCATTCGTTGGTGGGGCTTCAAGTCTCCCTTGACTGATTAGTGGCCCATCAAGGGGGGCTTGCATCTGATGTAGCTGGGCCTGAGGAGTAGGTCTCTGTGGGGCATTGGCATTTATCAATTTGGGGCAATTCTTTACGAAATGATCTTCACGCCCACATATGAAACATTGGTTCGTTCCCAGTCGACATTCCCCCGGATGCTTCTTTCCACATTTGGCACATGGTTGGAATCGCCTGTCATTGTTGTTGCGCTGACCATCATTGTGCCTTTTGTTGTCTTGGCCCTGCTGTTGTTGAGGATTGCCCTTCCTCTTATTGTTTCTCCAGTTTTGACTGTTGTTGTTGCTGTTGTTGTTGTTCCTGTGGGAAGGACGGTTCTGGCTATTAGCATTGTTGGCTTGCTGGTTGGGCTGAGGCTGATTCCTTCTTAACTTTGACAAATGGAACTCAGCACGTTGGGCCCTCATAACAACCTGCTCTTGGGTCCTTGGCGGACTTGCCCCATCAACAATTGCAGCAATGTCTGGTCTAAGGGCTCTTATCAACCTTCTGACCCTTTCATCTTCATTCATAACCATCCCTGGACACAGACGAGCAAGTTGATCAAACTTTGTCACCACATCAGTGACTGTCATATCCCCCTGACGTAAGCTTTCGAACTCCTCATAATGTTTCCTCGTAACATTCATGTGGAAGAACTTCATGTTGAACTCGTGAACAAAGTCAGCCCATGACATTTCTTCAACACTTCTGCTCTGTTCGATGCCATCCCACCATATCCTGGCCTCCATAGTAAGGCAGTACGAGGCACAGAGGACCTTTTCATTATCCGTGAAATCCATGAGTCGTAAGGTAGCCTCAATTGTCTTTAACCATCCTTGAGCGACTAGCGGGTCCTTAGAACCCTCAAAGTCAGCTGGCTTAACTCTCTTCCATCTGACCAAAAGAGGTTCTTGATAGGCTGCTCTTGGTTCAGCAGCAGGAGCTGGGACTTCATTTACTTGTACTTGTGGCTGCGGAGGAGGAGGAGGCACATCATTGCCTGGTTGTTCACCATTCTGGCTATTGGCCCTTAATGCAGCTATTTCCCGTCGTTGATCCTCCAACTGCCTTTGTAGTTCAGCGATCATTGTCATAAGTCTCTCGTTAGACTGGGTGCGGGTCTGCATTCTTCTATAGCCGTCCATCGTAAATTTCCTAAAATAATAAGGACTTAAAATTCATCTTCTATTTATGAGACAGGTTTTCATTACTATGTCTTTAATCATTAAACATTCAAACCTTAATCTTATTATCATACTTGCATCAGTACATCTAACAAACTTACTTGGAGGACTTGGATTGACGTGTGGCGATATGAATTGTAATCGAAAGATTCGCTCTGATACCAAAGCCTGTAACGCCCCTTAATTCGGACGTCACAGATATCGTTACATACTTATATTCATACATGCTTAAATAATTAAACACATAGATAATATCAACTCAATCGTACTATAGATTTTAAAAGTACTTAAACTTACATTACCAGGATCCATTCATATAAATTTTTTTTTTTTTTTTTTTTTAAACTTACATTGTTTCGAAAAACATAGTTTAATGTTATTTCATAACATAATTTATTCGTTTATACTTAATTTATTCAAGAACTTATTTAATAATAATTGATAATCAAATAGTAAAATCAAGATTTATTAAAATCTCACATTAAATCACTTTGATCAACATATCTTTGAATTCCTCTTATTCCCACAGTTCGGCAGGCCGAACTTGGGACTTCGGCAAGCCGAACAACATCGGCAAGCCGGAGCGTCTTCCACCGGCAGGCCGGCAGAAGCTTTGTAATTCGGACCAAAAATTCATCCAGGTTCGGCAGGCCGAAAAATGGATCGGTCGGCCGATCTTCTGGTCTTCGGCAGGCCGGACACGGAGTTCGGCAGGCCGTCCGAGACCAAATCTACTTTGGTAAAAAATTTAAAACGTTCTAACTTTACGTAAAATATAGCGAAAGTTCATATTCATAAAAAAAATGATAAAATAACTTATAAAACCATAATATAAGTGTTCTTAAAAACCCAACATAAAATATGTTCAAAATATATAATTTTATTGAATCATAAATTCATTTCTTCTTGGCGTGCTTCCGGTTACAATTCATAGTTCATGTTGCTCACACGCCGTTCCATGTCCTCCACCTATTTCAAGACTCTCTTACCCTTATCTGCAACATGACATATAAAACATGAATAAGCTAATGCTTAGTAAGTACATAAAATTCTCACAATTTAAAACATTTCATAAACATCATCATCATCATCATCATCATAAAAGTGCCTTAAGCACAATTTCATGGAAACATATCTTTCATAATATTGACCATTTTAAAATTTATATATCTATATATTTTTTTATTATTATTCTTAAGGGCCCAAGTGTTGCACCATAAACATCATCATTGGCGCGCCGTCATGAGAGGAGAAGGGTAGCTAATCCCTAACCATACATGACATCATAATATATCATTTCATAACATTGGGTGTGCAACACTTATTATATTAGGTGATACATAAATACATAATGTTCATACTTTGAAACATACCATAATCATCATACATGCGTAACTTTGAATCATGAAAAACTTTTTATAAGAAATCCTTTAAGAAAAATCATCATGAAAATCCTTGTAAACATATCATTAAATCCTTGTAAAACGTGTCATGTTGCAGGTGAGAATGTACTTACTTGATCGATAGCTTACTTAACCTTAATATTGCACTTGGTGACGACACCGCGGTCTCGTTGTGCTTGCTTCCTTAAGTGTCCATGCCATATATCCATTTTAAGGTGCAATAAAAAAAATCAATACTTATCATAAAATATCCTTACACTCATCTCATATTTTAAATATTATTTTTATTATCATAAAATCTTTTAAACATACATAACATTTTATGATCAAACAATCCAAAAAAATAACGTTTATTAAAACATTTCATAATCATAAAATACATTCATCTTACATACTCATACATAAGCATAATTAACAACTTTTCACGAAAACATCATTCTTTACCTAAAGAATAATCATTACATTTTTCATACCTTCAAAATTAAACAGTAACATTTTACTGTGAGGGGTAGAAGACAGAAATATTCATTTTTCATAAAACATTAAAATGACATAAAACGTGAGGAGACATCACACATAACAAAATACAATACCTAAAGAAGACATTGTAGACAAAATTTGAAGAGGAGAACATCTTTTTACATTTACCAAAAAAACTGAATTCATACCTTGAAGTTTCTTCTCGAAATTCTTGAATTCGATCAACGAAACAAGACTTCTCTCTCTTTTTTTTTTTTTTTAATCAGAAAATTTTCGTGGAAGAGAAAAAGAAATTTTGTGAGGAAGGGAAGAGGAAGAGAAGTGAAAGAATGTCTCAGAAATTTTTGAGAAGCAAAACGTGTGAAGGAGAGAAAATAATGAAAAAGGAAACGTTAAAATTTTAACGCAATAAAAACCATTGATGGGAATTCAATTCCCTTCATTAAGTCAGAAAAATTCTGACTGTAGGGGGCGTGACTTGGGGCGTGAGAGGAGGAAGAGAAATAATGAAGGAACGTCTCAGAATCGAGACAAATTATTTGAGGAAAGAGCGTAATAAAAATTTTTAACGTAATGTGTATAATAAAGAGTCATTACTCTTCATTAAGTCAGAAATATTCTGACTATGAAGAAGGTGATTGGCGTGGGAAAAGGAGAAGAATAGAAAAGGAAGGTCAAACATCATCAATCTTACCTTAACTTACCTTCTAAAAATAGGAAACCTCTTAATATAATACAAATCTAATCCTTTAATTTCCTTAACTGATAAAAACATTCCATTATTATGCCAATTAATCACATTAATTCACCCAATTAACGTAATTAACTCAGTCATAACTCTGGAGAGATTTCTGCTGACTGTTTGTCAACTTTGTTCGGCCTGCCGATTTTCCCTCTTCGGCCTGCCGATTTTCCCTCTTCGGCCTGCCGATTTTCCTTCTTCGGCCTGCCGATCTGTCATTAAATGCCATAACATAAAACATTCACACATCATTGCATCATAAATTAAATAATCATATATTTATAATTTCTCATGAACACTAGAGCACAACGATTCCATGCGGTCGTCACCTGTCACAAATCTTGACATAAAAAGTTAGTAACATGCACATCACATATCATATCATATAACGTTATTTATTAAATACATTCCTTAATAGCGTTACTAACTTAACGTGGTCCGTTACATAAAATAGGCGGGTGTTACAGATGATGCAATTAATTGAATGTTTTATAAGCATACAGTTTTTTTCTCTGTTCCATCATGCAAGGACGTATTTTTTTTTTAAGTGAACTAAAAATACTAATAAGCCTTTCCTTCATTAAAATGATGCATTGCAAAGAAAAAAAAAAAAACTGCGCGAAATTCTGCACATATACAAACATCAAGTAGAAAACTAATTTGCAAACTCAAATAAAATGATGCAAAGAAAAGAAAAGAAAAGAGAAAAAAAAAAGAAGATACATCCCAAAACTTAAACAACAACAGAGGTTCCTGTCCAAAAACATTCAAACATAAAACTGAAATCATGAACATTTCGAACACAACATTAACACAAACGACTGACGAGGTTAAATAAATCATCTGCCTTGTCCTAGCAATGCCCTCAGGCTTATTATTAATATAATACAACCCGAGCTAAACACTTCATACAAACATGAAACTAAAATCATCATAATTTGCAAACTCAATATAACATTTATAATGACTGGAAAACACTCTTCTTTCTTGTCTCTATGGCATCTTTCCTGGATGAAAAGTGTTTTGGTTATTAGAAGATCCCTGTTACAAAAAAATTCAAAACTTATTTCCTATCTGTGTTTGTTAATTGAACAGAGCAAAATATCTGCGTGTCAACAATGATCTTTTTATTTATATTGATGAAAGAGAAGTAAAATGAGAAAAGTGCATACACAAAATAAAAAAGAAATAACACAAGAAAAGTAAAGATCAAAGGTACCTGTATCATATTTTAACATGCAATATCAGAACCACTTATCACCCCAGTACTTGTTCTTCTATTTCGATGCTTCATTCAAGCATGTCTTCATGAAATCCGACATATGAGATTTCTGTTTTTTGAACTTCTCACGGTTATTCTCGCATCTTTCCAACTCAGCTTTTAGCATCGCGATCCTGTTGTCTAGATTTTTACAAGTGGCCTTTTCGCATCTGATTGCTTCGAAACCAAGAAAAGCCTCCATTGGAAAATAAGAATGGTCGTCGTCATAAAAGAATCGACGTATATTGAAGTCTGTAATATTTATAATTCCTAGTAGATAGAAATAAAAGTGTCTAAGATCATCTCTTGTAATATCTTCCACTTTAGTTTTGCACACTTTTTCGATGACTATGCATAGTAAAGCAGAGGTGATGCTCTTCATTGCTGATGATAAACTTCTCTTGCCACCAAGATCTCCATACTTGTGAACTAATGTTCTTAAAACAGGAGCCAACGTCTTTGGTACCATGTAACCATGAACATCCTCTACCTGTTGCCTTAAATACTTGTCTTCTAACAATTTTAATAAACCTTCTTCAACTGTGAAACACGTAAGCTCCCTATGAAAGTTCCGGAAATCGTCATCATGGGAGCCGAACAAGAAGAACTGTAGAAGTCTATCAATATCTTCATTCGATCCTTCAAGATTGAAACGAGAATTTAAGGTCTGAAGATGAATATAGTGGCCTCGTCTTGAACTATCAGCAGAAGCAAAAGGACAAGTCAGCATCCCCTTTTCTTGTTCTGTAAGTTTATCCATTATGTCTGTTAGGGTCAAGTTGACCACTTGGTGACCCGGCGATTCCATGCCCAAATACTGATTCCATCGTTGCTCTCCCAGGATCTTGAGCTCCTCATCATTAGCGTCTCCCTTTATTGCCTCCTTAATCTGATATATGCATATTAGATTTAGTTTCAGACTCTATCAAAAGCAGAAGTAATTTATTAGTCTTGCACACAAACTAATTAGATTTCTTGCCCTTAGATTAATGAAAGTTGTTGAAAAATAAGCACTAAACAACTTTTTTCAAGAGATTATATTATTGGCTTTATTAATACTTTTTATTTTGCGAATAACTTTTTTTTTTTTTTGCTAAATATATGCTACAAGCATGACTGGTCCGAATTATTTTCAAAATCTTATCCGGCCTATAAAAACTTATGATGAAGATGATGATGATAATAATAAAAAAAAAGAAAATATAAATCCAAAAATAGATAAAACAAAAATTAAAAGAAAACTGTATTTAATTTTTTTGCCTTAGAGCCCTTTATCTTGTTTTTCTTCTTCTCTTTAAATCTTCGTTACAGACTCTGGTAGCCCGTTCTACCGGAGAGGGAGCTTCTCTAGAGGATCTCTCTTTGCAGTAGGATTCTTTTCTCTCTCCTTTTTTTTTTCATCTCTTTTGTTTTGATATGGAATAAATGTGCACTTAGATCTCAACCTATAATGAGAAAGAGTTTTAGTCCGCACAGATCTTTGTCTTGTTGTCGTTTTCTATTTAGGTGTCTTGATTGTGTGTGTGTGTTTTTTTTGGTCAGATTTTGAGGTCCTGAAAGCAAATATGAAAAACTTTAGGCGAACAAAGATCAATGTTCAATAAGATATTTGTTGTTCTATCAATCTGAAAAGCCTAGACAAGAGGTGGAAAGAACCGAGTGTTTCTTGTGGAGTCATGTGCACATTAGTGGAAGCAAGTGCATAATGAAGAAATTACAATGTTTATTTGAGATTTATTTAAAACAGAACAAAAAAAATTCTTATTAACGCTAAATATACAAACTTATATCCTTTAGAAAAATAATATGCATATATATATATATATTGGAATATAAGCCTCTTTTGATAAATAATTTTCATGGTTTCAAAAAAAAAAAACAAAAACAAAACAAAAATCTTGAAATTTTCAGTTTTCATATTACAATCCCTTTAATTTTCAAAGTTGCGAATGCTATCTATTCATGAGGATCTTTCTTGAACTCATGTACTGTTATTTCTATTTTTAAGAAAATTAGAAACGAAATTTTGAGATCTGGAAGAAAAAGAAGAAGAATTAATAATTAGTTTGCTATTATTTTAATTGATTTAGTCGACTTAAGGGTATATTAGCAACATGCTAAAGGGACTTCAGAATTCTAAAGGCTAGTATGCTATTGCAGTTTGAAAGCCGCTTCGTATTCTTAAGGTGTCTTTAATGCAATACTAAAAGTTTATGTTATCTTTGATGCAATACTAAATTGATGTGTGTTAATGTTAAATTTTAGCATTTGAGCCTAAAAAAACTCTTCCAATGACGTGCCATTTTTAGTGGCAAATTTACTATGCTATACTTAGGGCAAATTATAGCGTATAATAATTTTAACATTTGATTCCTATTAGTTGATACATTAGCTATTTTCTCTTCATTATTATAATATTGTCATATTTAAAATATTATAATATTAAAAGTTTATTTTTTCAACTTTCAAGGCTCAATAATTATAACAAAAATTAGTACGAAATAAAATTATACATCAAATATATTATTTTTCACATTTTTCAATGGCAAATATAATATTAGTATTGGTATTTGCATGGCAAATGGTCTTATTGAATAATATTTGAAGCCACGTTAAGGTATATCTATTTTTTTTTTTACATATAATATTTGTCTTTCAAAATGTGTATATATTTTTCATAGATACATTATTATTATTTTTTTATAAGAAAATATTCTAAACATCCCATGTGTTTTACCTAAATATCACTTTTACTCCTCTTATTATACAAATACCAATAACACTTGAGTTTATAAAATCAGACTCTAAATGCCCTCTGAAGCAATTTAATTTTTTAAAATACTAATATTATCATTCCCAAAATTTATTAATACAAATTAAGATATTTTTAATAAAAATTCTAAATAAAATCAATCTTAAAAAATTGAAAACTCTAAAAATGATTAAAATATATATTTTAAATTTTAAATTTTCTTATTTAATTTTTTAGTTATTACATATTTAAAACAACACTTAATAGAGATTAGGAAGAGAAATATTGGTATTTTCTAAAAATTTAATTTTTTATTTAAGTCTAATTTTATAAACACAAAGGGTGCTTTTGGTGTTTATAAAAGAAAAAGATAAAAGTAGTATTTAGACAAAATATGTGAGGTGTTTTGAGCATTTTCTCCTTTTCATTTGACGACAACAAAGGAATAATTAACTCCAACTCAAGGAATATATTTGGAATGAGTAAGGAGGCTATCTGTTATCTCCACTCTTATTCAATTTTTTCATTATTGTCAAATGTAACATTCTTATGCTTTTACGCAGACACATATATAAAATACTAGTTGTTCTCAGGATCTAAATCTAAGATCTTCTCTTTGACCCACCCCACCCATATCAACATTGGCTATGATAGTCTCATACTTAACATATCCTTTCTCAAATTTTAAGTTTACACTTTTAAAATTCCATAGAAATATGAAAATAAAAACGTACTATGGTTCGGGAAATCTAAGGCTAAATCATAATGGAATTTTATCTTTTCCTTCTTGGCTAAATAATATTTTTTCAATAATAAACTACAGCAAGAGAGAGAGAGAGTGCATTAAAATTATTCTAGAAAAACTTGTAAACGTGAGCATACCTCTGAAATTAAGCAGTGAATGTGAGCGGTATATTTACATTCTTCACAGTTATAAAAACGAAAAGATTGATCCATTTCTTCTTCGCATACGTCACAGAAATATTCTTCTGGATCATCTTTGATGACTGACTGATCATGTAATATCAAACGGTGCATGTGGTACTCATACTTGATAGTAGATGGCAGTGGACCACATAAAAAATGGTAGTTGAAATCACAGTTCATGCAACGAAACACAAGGGATTGAGTATGATTAATTTCATTGTGAACAGGATTCTTATAAGATTTTAGACAAGCTTGACACTGAATTGTACAAGAAGATTTCTCTACTAAAGAGAGGGAATGATCATGACTTCGACATCTTACAGTTGTGTTTAGAAAAGCACATTCTATACCCAGGTTAAAGTTACACCCATTTTTAATGCAACTGAAAATGAGCCTAGAACTTTTTTTACAACATGAACGACATGACCGATTACCGACCTGGAGTATGAGAGGGTGGTGTGGGTGAAAAGGATGCTGAAGTTTCTGTGGAAGCTCTGCACATGATTTATGAAGAAAATTCTCGCACTCTATGTATGTGCAAGAATAGGCAGAACTCGATGACCACTCCAATCGACATGTGAAGCATTTAGCTGTTCTTTTATTATGATCTAGATGCTCCACCAAGATCATCGGCTTCTGATGACAGACATATGTAAGCGCACCGGGATCTTGACCGCTGTTAACGTGGGACATTATGGTCGGCAATGGGACCGTTGCACACGTCATATGCATATGCATGCCGATATTCAAGCAGACTTGATCATCGCATCCATAAATATATTCATCATTGTTGAAGGGATTCTCACAGTAGTAACAGCAGGTGTCGCTGTTTAATGATCTCTTCGCAAGCTTGAAAGGATGGAGAGGATGCAATGAGTGGTTGATGTGTTCCGGCATCTTGGCACATTCTACATGAATGCGATATTGGCACTCCATGCAAGTGTATCTCTCTTGCTCCCTTTGGATTGAACGATTGCATAAGCTGCAGGACGCTCCTAGTCCCCCACTATACTCATGCAAGACATGTGCGTGGCTGAAATGCTTCATTTCTCTCTCCTTATCCTGAATATATGGAAGAAGTCTGTGGCAGTAATATCGAACACATCTTGTACTTCTTGCTGGACTCCTATTTATTTGCGCTCCAAAAAACCTGTCATTTGTCAATTCTACTACCAACAAGTTTCTCCGCAAAATATTTGTCTTTAAATTAAATGCAACAAAAGTAAACTAGGATTCCTGAAACTATATTCTTTTTCTTCGCTGTAAAACTTATACATACACATGTATATGTGTATATAAAGATGGAATTAAAAATCATGAATAGTGGGAATCTGGGCCAGCTTTTAAACTTAATTTTTTAAGTTAATAAATTTAGATCATTATTTCGTTTTATTTAGTTTTCTTCGTGAGTGTATAGATAAACTAATTATGTCAAATTTTAAAAACAAAAAATTAGTGTCACATAAACATTAATGATTCAGGCACTGCTAATCTCTTTTTTAGAAAGTAATAGAATTATTATATTATTTTTTTCTAAAAAGAAAACTAATATATCTTTTACTTTTATTAAAGCAATAGTAATATTATAATTCCTCTTCTATGGTTTTTCCGCAAACAAAGGAACAATTCTATTTTATATATATACACACACATATATATATTTGCTAGCACTTACGCTACTCATTCATTTATAAATTATTTCTTAAAAAAAGTTAATCTAGAAAAGAACTCTTTAATTAATTTGCTTCTTATATTATAAATTTACTTGTCGACAAGACCAAGGATAACTTTTCTTGGAATCCATTCTTATTTGCTTTAGCCAAGAAAGTAAAAGTCTAACAATATGAAGGAAAAAATAAAGCTCACTTAGTCGTATTCGGCCTTGTTCTTTTATATTTGAATGATATTCTCAGTCTATCCCAAATTACTTTCACCTCAATAAAGGATTTCCCAATAAATAAGAAAAGAATAGTTTTCATTCCACACCTTTATTTTTCAAGATAGAGTATTTAGTCTGACAGACATATAGTTTGGCACATATAATAATTTTTGAGCAGTTTGTAACACTGATGAATCAAGTTAAAAGTAACAACGGTGGACTACATATTTTGAGTTTTATGCTAAAATAAACAAAATCATACACGAATCTACAAACGATATAATGTCGAAAGAAAAATATTATAATATTGGGCCAAAAGGTTATCAAATTGAAGACCATTGCCATTATTTCCCCAATCTTCTTTCTTTTATTTTTATGTTCTGTTATGTATGAATTGATACAAGAAGAAAACGTACGCCTAATTTGTAACATTTCTTTATAAGTTTTGTTAAATAGTATTCTGTGGATTATTTAAAAAAAACACACACACACACGCATACACGTTTTTAAGCCATTTTTGTTTTCTTTGTCAAAAACTAAAAAAATAGAAAAAAAATGTTACTATATATTGTTACATAGGGACATAGCGTCACTCTCTTTGATACTTTCTGCATCACTCTCTATATTATTATCTTTTTTCAAAAAAATAAATAAAAAAAAAAGCTAAGATTACTCTTTTTATCACTCTTTATAAAATTATTTTGCGGCATGCCTTGTCGTTTCCCAAAGAAAAAGTATCAAAACTCTAGTTCATCTTTTTACCATTTATTACGGACATGCCATTACATTACATATAATTTTTCATCTAGCACGAATGAAAAGAATCAGCTACCCAACGAACAAAAAACCACATTTATAATAAAATTTCCATTCAAGAAAATGAAGATAACAAAATTCTGAACGTTGTACCCTTCTTAATAAGTTGTGTTATTTTTTTTTTTTTAAAAAAAAACCAACGAAATTGATTAGAAAAGTTAGTTCTGTTCTTTTTGGGGTAGGCAACAATTGTTATCTAAATTTTTCTTCTCATGTGACATCTATAAGTGTAATGAACCGATTTTTTTTTATAAAAAAAAAAAAGTTATTGGAGATGCCTTTGTGCTGCCATGTCTAACTATTTGACTTTTTTTAAAAACTTATTTTGCTATGCAAACAAAAAAAACTTCGGATTTTTCAGATAAAAAAAGGTTTTGGAAATATTAATGTCAAAAAACGGTAAAGAAGTGCGCAAGTGGTAACTGATTTTGAAAAGAGGAGAAGATAATCTAAACAAAAGAAAAAAAAGTAGGGGGACGTAAAAAAAAAAAAAAAAAAAAAAAAAGAAGAAAGAGGCACCTTAAAGAATGGCATTTTAGTAATAAATGATTAAACAAAGATCGTAACAAGGAAAACGAAAAGTACTAAGTTGAGTAATCATTAAAGTGGAGGTGTAAAATAATAAGAAATCTTAGCCATTGTATTTAAATTTAAAAAAAAAATTGGGTAATTTGAACCGTTAGACGTCTTAGTTGAAGAATAAAAATGAAAATGAGGATTGCCTTTAACTTTCTTCGAGATATATTATTAATTCTACGATGCCCACTGCAAAGGCAAAGAATAAGGTGCTTATTTTGTTTTATACCATCCTTCTTTTTCTGTTTAGACTCTAAGAATATATATGTAACGTCTCGAAATTAATTTAATGATGTTATAGTGTAAAATGATAGATTAGTGTGCTATAAAAGATATTTTAGACTTAATTTGATCTTTTATGAATTTTTCCAAATTAATGTGATTTTGATTTCCTTAGTGATTTTAATTACTTCAAATTATTTTAAATTGCTATTTTGAAGTTTTAAAATAAAATTAATTTGCTAAGGCAAATGTTTTTACAAGCCATGGGCGATACACGGTTTTCACGCAGTAAAACCGTCAACTTTTCTCTCTATTTATTATCTCTTCCTCTCACTCTCTCATTCTCTCCCTCAGCTCTCCCTTTTTTTCTCTCTCTCTCTCTCTCCCGCGCTCATCTCACTCTCTCTTGGTTTCTCTCCTTCTCTCACATTTTTCCTTCAAAATTTCAACTCCAATCAAGCTCAAGCTTTGGGTTTTGATGGATTGGAAGCTCGGGAGCTCGATTTAACAACAAAAAACGTGATTTGAAGCTTGGATTTAAGGTTAGTTTTGAAATTCCTAAACTTTTTCAAATTTTTAATTTTTCATGTATTTTTGAAATCTAAGTTTGTTTGAGCTTAAGAAACCTTTGAATTGAGTTAATGGGACTTAGAACAACTAGGATCTATGCTTTGTTTGAAGAAAAACGGATTCGAATTAAAATTTTTCATTTTTCCTCATTTTTCACCATTTTTGGATTTTCTTAGATTTTGTGTTCAAATCTTGTTTAAATGAGTTCAAAAGTATTCTATTATATTTTTCTATATTCTATGATTGTTTTCCATGCCTGGGATTTGAGAAAAACAGGTTAAAATCAAGATTTGGGTTTTGGAAGACCCAAAACCTGTGGCTGAAAATTCTAGGTTTTTCCAGTTCAGCAGGTCGGATTCAAAGGATCGGCAGGCCGGATTCATCTGTCTGGCAGGCCGAACCTGGAAAATGTTCGGCCAACCGAACTTGTTCTCCGGTAGGCCAAAGTCCACAGTTCGGCCGGTCGAAGCAGGGCGTCTGGCAGGCCGACTGAGCATGAAAAAAAAATTTGTGATTTTTCACCGTCTTTATTGTTTTGAACCCCAATTGAAATTTCAACTTTATAAAATGATTTTATAGATACAAATGGCACACTAGGACACCATGAAACGATTTAGCAGCATAGAATGACTTGAGCTAGATAATGATAGACCTAATTGTTGTGCAATTAAGGGTGTACGTGAATCCGCGGAGCTAATATATAGCGGACCAGAATTTTGGTGTGGGGCACTGACACGAGTATTGAGGTAGGACTTCTACACCTTTTCTTTGGTAGCCCAATTTCAAATAATTTTGTCCTTAAAAAGGGTTTTAATCAAAAAAATTTCAACGATGGATTGAAAAGAAAATTTTATCGGTTATTTTATAAACAATGAATTGAAATGATCTACATAATGAACCCCATAATGAATATCAATGAAAACACCTGGTAAGTGGATTTTGAATAATGATAGAAAGATATATGAGGACATGATGCCATATTAGAGATTGGTCGTGTAGAGTTCGACCTTGGGGGCAGGTCCCGAAACCCAGCTGGACCATTACACTGGTGAATTATTTATGGTTTGCCCAGGAAAAGAAAATGATGATCCTTTTGATTGACCACTAAATGTTTTTGGTAAGGAAAATTAAATGGACTTTATTCATTACTTGATTTAATATAATTTCTGAATGATTTTTAAATAATGAATTGTTTTTAAGTTATAGTCCTACTGAGCCTTTCGCTCACAGTTTTGTTTATTCTTTTAATTTCCCCCTAGGTGGATATCAGCTTAGGTTCAGGGAAGATTCCACAGACAGAACTTAGGAGCAGTAGGAGAACTTAGAAAATTATTTAAAACTTCCTAGATCAAGGCATGTAACCTCTTTTATTTTCTTTTTGGACTGTGGTTGTAATGTAATATTGTCAGTGCTATGTGTGTGCACAAGATGTGGGTTGGTAGGACCCATTCTCGCTCTTTTTATTTTTTTGCTGTTTTCTCATTAATTTGTTTAATTAACATATTTGTTTAAACAACATAAATGCTTGCTTTAAAATTTTTTATATCTTTCCTTTACTTCCATACTTAATTTAAAACCTTAAATTCTTGATTTAATTAAATTCTTGTTTATTTAATATAATTCAACCGCCATGTCACCTCCCGTAACTTGAGACGTGACAATATAGCTTTCAAAAAAAAAGAAACTAATGCATCTTTTACTTTTTATATTCTGCCTCTTATGCGAAGCAATAGTAATAGATATCATATCTTTCCTTGGCTGTTTCCAAAATCAAAGGAAGATTACTATAGTTGTTTTCTTTTTCTAGCACGTACGCAGTTCATTACTTATCAATTATTTGTTGATAACTTGTCCACGAGAACTAGGATAACTTTCTTTGTAATCCTTCCCATTTACTTTAGCCAAGAGATAAAGGGAAAGTTTAAGAACATTCTTCAATTTGGAAGGAAAGAATAAATCCTACTTTGTTTTTTATGTTCCCTCCGTGGCCTACAGCTGCTCGACAATTGGAATAATTTTTTATTCCCTTAACCGATGTCTTTTGACCGTTTTTCTTCCACTTCTCTTATTATTATTATTATTATAAGGAAAAGAAGATTTCATTCAACTAAAACCAATACATCCAACGTGACAAACCCTGCAATACAGAGTTCAACCCTACCAAGATAATCAATACAAATATGATAGCACACTGGGGGGGAGAATGTTGGGAACGGGAGTACTTCAGCGTATCTAGAAACTAGTCCATATTACGCTCTTTGAAGACTCCATAAATCGAAGGAAAACTCAATCGATAAAGGGTCACAATACAATACAATAAAGATCATCACCAAACTAAAAAGACAAACTACTGTAAAGCAAAACTATTGTAGACATACACCCACGAGAACCTGAAAACAAAACAGAAAATAAAACAAACACAAAACTAATATAGACCAAAGTTTTTATTGAAAGGAAAATCATGATACATGTTATTTTTCTAACGGCTATTATTATATATTTAAATTAATCATTAGTATACCAATTAAAATTTTTATTTTATCTAAAATCTATTCCACATTATTTATTTCTACCTATTTTTTAATTTTTTTAAATTTTTCTATACCTATTTAGTGTATTAACCAAAATGCCCTTGAAACTTTCTTTTAATTACAAAAATGCTATTTGGCATTGTTAGACTCAAAGTCTCCAAAGGAGACTTGTTTGTCACCTAGTTACATCTCTTTTGTCCCCTCTTTCTTTTTCTTTTTTTTTTTAATTTTCTTTTTCCTTTTTCCTTCTTCTTCTGTCACTCTCATCTCTCCCTTTTTCTCCTTGCTCTTCATCTTCGTTCTTCTCCTTCTTATTTCCAGGGTGGCTCAATCAAGGGAGATCCAAGAAGAAAATCAAATAACACCTTCAAGCTATTTTCTCACTAGATTCACAAAACAAAGTTCAAGGATTTTTACAAACAAAATCACTAATTTTTTTGAAGCTTGAGGTAAGGTTTTCTAAGCTAAAACTTTGATTTAAATTTGTGTTCTAACATGAGATTTGTAAAAAATGTGTGTTTGATGTTTGTGGGTAATTATACAACGTTTTTGAAGCTTGATTTACATATATCTTTGTTTAAAATGAGTTTTTGAACTATTTTGGAAAAAGTTTTGATTTTTGATTTAGATTTGTATGTTAAGTGTGAAAATTTTAAGAAATATGATTTTATATATGTTTGAGTGTAATATTTCATTGTTTTTATGCATTTTCTATGTCCTAGAAATTAATACAAATGGTTGGATTGAATTGTAAGGTTTGAAACCTTCGAAAATAGAAAACTGGATTTCCAAAAATTCTTTTATCAGCAGGCAGGACTTGTCAATTGGTAGACCGGCCCGTCAGTAGATTCGGCAGGCCGAACCCTGCAAATCGGCAAGCCAAACCCTGTAGGCTGGTAGGCCAAACCTTACGGATTGGCAAGCCAAAAGGTCTAAAATATGTAGTTTAATTGACAAGTCGATTAGACAGTCAAAACTCATTTGCTTTTCATCATTTTGTGTTACAAAACATTCCAAGGATTTCATATTAATGATTATGGCATACTAATAAGAATATGTAGTAAATTGACATGAATATAGAGTAGGATTTAAGTTAAAGTATGGGTATTTTAGACGTCGTAAGAAAACGAAGTACTTGAAGCTTATGTGGTAAATTTGGTATCGTGATCTGGAAGTTATCAGTATTGTATTCGCTGAAAGGTAGGAAATCTATTACTTATCTTTTATGAGGTTTTTTAGAATTAAAATTGCTTATATATATATTTATATGTTGAACTATTATTATATGAATACCACTTATAAGATAATGACATGAACTTGTCCTGTGATGTATAGCGAAAAATAATTTGATTTGACATGTATTGAATAAATTGAAAAGCATGGTTAGGAAATATACTCTATACATAACAGTAGTGGTTATGAGAGGAATGGTAAGACGTGAAGAGGGTGGTGGTTACGTCCTTGGGTACAAATACCCTAAAAGATAAAATAAGGGAGAGGCAACGGCGCTCCCTTGGGTAGAAAGTCCTAGAACGCACTGTATAAGAATCGACTTGGTGTGGATCTGGGCCTTGATGTCCCCTCACCGGACACTCTTCGAGTGATTGTAGAGTGGTCTAAAGCTCCCATTTGGGTTTCATTGAGTTGAGTGATGAGATACTCCATTAAAATGTGGATACCTAGGAACATTGAAGAGTTATGATGTATGTATATATGTATATGTATGAAACTTGGTAATAATTACCGTAAGGTATCTACGAGAAATTATCATAATGAATCTCACAAGATAAATAATGCTGAGAACTATACCTGTTTAGTATATTGACCAAAATGCCCTTGGAATTACAAAAATGTCATTTGGCTTTATTAGACTCAAAGTCTCCGAAGGAGACTTGTTTGTCACCTGATCATATCCCTTTTGTCCCCTCTTTTTTTTTTTCCTTTTTCCTTCTTTTTCTCTCACTCTTGTCTCTCCTTTTCTCTCCCTGCTCTTCATTTTCTCCCTTCTCCTTCTTACTTCCACGATGGCTTAATCAAGGGAGATATAAGAAGAAAATCAAATAACACCTTCTAGTTATTTTCTCACTAGATTCACAAAACAAAGATCAAAGATTTTTATAAACAAAATCACTAATTTTCTTTAAGCTTGAGGTAAGGTTTTATAAGTTAAAACTTTGATTTAAATTTGTGTTCTAGCATGAGATTTGTAAAAAAAATTTGTGTTTGATGTTTGCGGGTAATTATACAACATTTTTGAAGCTTGATTTATATAGATCTTTGTTTAAAATGAGTTTCTAAACTAGTTTTAAAAAGTTTTAATTCTTGGTTTAGATTTGTAAGCTAAGTATGAAAATTTTAAGAAAGATGACCTATATATGTTTGAGTGTGATATTTCATAGTTTTTACGCATTTTCTATGTCCTGGAAGTTGATGAAAATGGTCGGATTGAATTGTAAAGTTTGAAACCTTTGAAAATGAAAAACTGGATTTCTAGAAATTCTTCTATCGACAAGCCAGACCCATCAGCAAGTTCAATAGGCCGAACCCTATCGATTGGTAGGCCGAACACTACCAAGATTGGCAGGCCAAACTCTGCTAAACCAGCAAGCCAAACCTTACAAATCGACAAGCTAGAAGGTTTGAAATGTGTAGTTTAATTGACAGGCAGATCGAAAAGTCCAAAGTAATATGTTTTTCATTGTTTGGTGTTACGAAATGTTCTAAGGATTTCATATTAATGATTATGGCACACTAATAAGAATAGATGGTAAATTAACATGATTATAGATTAGGAATTAGGTTAAAACATGGTTATTTTGTACGTCATAGGACAATGAAGTACTTAAAGTTTATATGGTGAACTTGGTATCGTAAGCTTGAAGTTATCAGCATTGTATTCGCCAAAAGGTAGGGAATATATTACTCATTTTTATGAGGTTTTGTGGAATTAAAATTAGATATATATATATATATGTTGAACTGTTATTATATGAATATCACTTATGAGACAATAACATGAGCTCGTCCTGTGTTGTACAACAAGGAATGAATTGATTTGACATATATTAAATAAATTAAAAAGCACGGTTAGGAAATATACTCTATACATAATAGTAGTGGTTGTGAAAGGAATGATAAGACATGAAGAGGGTGGTGGTTACGTCCTTGGGCAAATCTTTGAGAATTTTAAGTGGATCATCAATCAACTTTGAGCGATTCAATGACAATCCTTGCAGATTATGAAGCTCTGAAATCCAATTTGGCAATCGTTCTAGTCGACAATTCAATTGGAGATAACGCAAAAAAGGAGGAGGGGAAGAAACATATTTTAGATTTATAACTTCATCCTGGCTGATTGAGGTCAAGATTAAACTATCAAGGTGCTTCATTTTCTCAATCACATCTCCCAGAGCCCTCCCCATCTCTGCAGTTACTTTACAAATGTCCAATCGTTTTAGTCTCCTCAGCTTCTGTAGCTCTTTAACAAAAGCAGCCACGGAAGGGTATGCTTCCACTTTCTCGAGAGTTTCTAACTCCTCTAACCTTCCAATTCCTTCCCCAATCCTCACACCGCAAAATGTTTTCAAACCTAATTGACTATTCTTTGCATATGAAAAAGGACGAAGGTGTCGTAAATTCCTCAGTTTAATGATCTCGATTGGTAGCTCTGTCACTAGGGTTCTTCTAGCATCTAGTGTCTGTAGATTGCGTAACTTACCAATGGACCTTGGAAGCATTTTCACCTTTGTACCTGTTAAGCACAGATATTTTAAGTTGAACAACTTTCCCACTTCTTTTGGGAGATCATCTAGAGGTGCATTTTGAAGATCTAAAACTTCCAAAAGTTTACAATTTTCAAATAAATTAATCATGAAAGTCCTTGTACATTCATTGATGTCAAACACAAAAACAGACCGAATCTTGGAATCCATCATTCTTTCCGAAGCTTTTTCTGTAGTATTATGAATGGATAGGCGATAACTCTTTTCTTCAAGGTTGAATTCACTTTCCTCTACGGTTCGACAAAAGCTCAATTCACTTGCTCTTGTTGAGATGATATCACGCATCAAATCGGGGGACTTTGCACAATCTCTCTACACCAAATCCAACTTCAAAAGAAACCAAGTTTCTTTGGATAAGCTCATTTAAGTATTCTTGGGCAACATCTTCCAACGTTTTGTTTCTTCTTGCTTTGGCAAAACCTTCAGCAGACCATAGTTTATGTAATTTATTTTCAGAAATCTCATGGTCTTGGGGAAAGATGCCAAAATATAAGAAGCAAGTCTTGAGGTGGTAAGGCAGATCTACATAACTTAGGGAGAATTTTTGGAATATCAGTTTTTTCATACTCTAAGGTGATGTTGTTGAGCACCTTTCTCCATTCGGATTGGACTTCATCCTTGGTTGACAAAAGACCAGCTATGGTCGAAATTACAAGCGGCAAACCTAGGCGTTTTCTAACAATCTCACGAGACAATTGTGTAACTGTTACATTGCATTTCAATGGTTTCAACGGTTTCAACATTGAAACCAATTTATTGTTGTAACAATTATGCATTAGTGGTCTCATATTCATTTCCCATTAAACCAATTCGGGTAGCTGAAAATTTTTGTTGTTTATATATCCTTGATGGGAGGAGGTAAGCAGTGCAGAGAAACAAAATTTTCACGTTCATTTTGTTGAGCAATTTATAGTTTGGCTCCTATCACCTCTCTCTCACACATCTAGATTATTCACCATCGTGTTTGAGTGTTTGAGTGATAGAAGTCAAACTAGTGGTGTATCTATCCACAACAACATTCTGCAAGTTGAATTACACAACAATGGCAGGAGGTAAGAAAATTCACACGCTTCCGTTTTCGATTTGTTATGCATATAGTTTTGACATGTTTGAATCGTTTTAAGCTTATAAATTGCTCTAACTCTTGGGGGCAACGCCCTACAAACTCGTCACTTAGAAACGCCTTCTTGCAAAATAACTCCCAAGCCATTTCTGAGGACCAAGTTTGCACCTCATGGACAAGATCGCAAGAGTTTTTGCTACAAAAAGTGGCAACATCAAGATTACGTGTCGTGATAATTATCCTACTGCCATTGTCTTTATTTGGCAAAGCATCTTTCATATCTTTCCAAAAATCTTTCTGCCAAACATCATCAAAAACAATCATGTACCTCTTTGTTTGTAGATGTTGCCTCAAAAGACTAATTAACTCATCCATAGTATAATCTTCATCGACTCTCTCCCCTGCTCCACATATCTGCCTTGCTATGATCCTCATAAGCTTCTTCGTGTGGTATGACTGAGACACCGTGATCCAAGCATGACAATCGAAGTGACCTTTCACTAGATCATGGTTGTAGACTTTCCTAGCAATAGTTGTCTTGCCAATTCCACCTTGACCAACCAATGAAGTCACTGAGCGCATGGATGGTCCTTCAGTCAACCTTCTTATAAGTTCTTTGGATGCGCCGTCGATACAAACAATTTCATCTTCCTCCATGAAAAGAGCTCCTAGCCTAGCATCGCGTTGTTCAACATCAATTGATCTGCTACTTGATCCCTCTTCCAAAGGTCTTAATCCGTAACCAACACCTCTATCTTTGATTTTGCGCAATGACTTTTTGATATCGTCAATCTCCGAAGCTATGTCATATCGCGGTTTCAAAGATTTGATGCAGTGACTCGCTTTACGCAACAAACCGATAAATCCACCTTGATGGCGATCTTGTTCACATGGTAAAGGTACTCATCAACCGCGTCCTTAAGGCGATCTGCTTGCTCTCTGATCTGCTTCAACCACACTTTTGCAGCATCATTGACTTCTCCCTTCTCTGATTTCACCTCCGTGTCTTTAAGGAAAGGTTGGATGATCTCCAGTTCATCTTTCAGACTTTTGACTTCTCTTTGGACTCCTTTTACCAACTTTATATCTTCAGCTAGTAGGTCAACCAACTTCTCAATGACAGGACACAAGAATGTCTCTGCCATCTCTATGTCAGTTTTTGATCAATCAAACCAGCAATGGTAACCTAATAGCATTCAATCACAATTTTATAAATAAGCATAACTAGCAAAGAAAGAATTTAAGCAGCAACAGGATAAATTTATCGCCAATAGTTAACAACATCATTAATTCTGTTTAAATGTGTAACGCCCCTATGTGGGGGTTAACAGTTTTTAATGAGATAAAATAAAAATAAATAATAAAAGTAAAACCTTAAAGATTAAAATTTGCCCGGGACTTAAATGAAAACTCTCAACTCAAAAATAAAAATATAAACGACAAATAAACCACAGTTTTAATGTAGCACCTTAAATTTAATAATATAAACTGTTGTCATCATCATTTTAACCCTCAACACATTATAATTACAGTCACAGAAAGTAACAATTGATGCTTACATTATCATGAAGAACATTCTTTACAATTGAGCAGTCCCAATGTAATATAGTTACATCGCTTCCTCAACTATATTTCTCGTAGCCACCTCACACTTAGTGAGTCCTGAAAAGATATAAACATAAGGGTATGAGCAACACTATGCTCAGTAGAGAAAACCATTACTCACCTTTATCATTACCACATTAAAATCTGCATGGTTAGTAAGTTACATCATATTCCAGATTATGAGGTTTATTATGATCACATCTTATGGATACCGTAGTTAATCATTACCAAGTGTCATAATTACACATTTATACAAATATTACCAATCATCATTGTTCCTAGGTATCCATGTTAAATTGAGTATCACTCAACTCATCGAAACCCAAATGGGCGCACTTGATCACCCTATAAACATTCCAAGGGTGTTCCGGTGAGGGGACATCAAGCCCCGAGTCCTCACCAAATCGATTCCTGTACAGTGTGTTCTGGGACTTTCAACCCAAGGAAGCGTCATCACCTTCCCCCTATTTTACCTTTTAGGGTATTCATGCCCAAGGACGTAACCGTCGCCCTTTTCATGTCTCACAATTTCTCTATATTGAATCATTATCAATAGAGTTAGTTTTCCTAACCATGCTTCTCAATTTATAACATGTGTCAATTCATTATGTTCCTCGCCGTACAATACAAGACGAGTCCATGTCATAGTTTCATATGTGATAATCATATAATATCAGTTCAACATAGATATATATATATTGCGGCAAAACAATCAATTTTAATTCTATAAAAACCTCACAAAAGATGAGTAATAGAATCCCTACCTTTCAAGCTTATCAACAGTCTCTTAATCCTGGAATCAATTAACGTTAGCTCCATACTCCCTTGATCCTAAGGCGTGCATAAGGACAATTAAAACTAAAGCACAACATACAACTACATTCATAAAATTTATTTTAATTTAATCTTAGAATTTCAAGAAATAACCACTGCCCATAGAGGTATTATAAAGTTTAACAATATAAATTTTCTGTCTAGGGCATATACACTTAGACTTCATACATATGCTCCAAAATAGCAACAAACATATACTTAGGTTTAAGAACGCAAATTTGAATAATCCTTTAGTATAAAAGAAAATTTATAAATGAAAGACTAAATTTGTTCATAAGATTCTAACCTCGGATTATGGTTAGTTGGAAGCTTGAAATGGTTTCAAAACAGGTTCCTTTACTTCGGTATGACTGAAATTCTTGCTCAAATGGAGGTGATGGTGGCTGATTTTTATGGCTGCCTTGAAGAAGTTCTCTAAGTATTTTGCTTCAGCAAAGAAATGAGAAGAAGAGTGTGGGAACCGTGGAAGAGAAAGGAAGAAAAGATGAAGTCTTTGAAAAGAAGTGATAGAAACAATTATAGAGGAGACATGTTGAAGCATGTCACGGAGGAAATAAAGAAAATGAGGGTCAAGAGTAGTTGGAAAAGATATCCTTATGTCTCATCTAAAGACTTTAACACACATAATGCCAATATGACATTTTTGAGATTTATTAGAAGTTCTAAGGCTTTTTAGTAATCATACTAAATAAATATAGGAGAATTTTAGAAAATTTAAAAATAGATAAAAATAAATATTATAAAATAAATTTAAATGAAGCAATTTTTTTTTTATACATTAAAAATTAATTTAATTACCTCAATACCCGTTAGGAGAATAACGGGTGTCACAGCTCTACCCCCCTTAAAGAAATTTCGTCCTCGAAATTTCAATTCTAGCAATACTAGTAAAAATTATGATTCCACTATGATTCCAATTCTGAGTCTAAACCGTTAATGTTGTTTGTCCTCCAAATTTAAGTCATCGTATCTCCACTTATTTACTTGCATAATAAATCTTACTCCTAAATCCCTCAATGAGAGTATTTTTGACAAGTTTCAACTTGTAACACCGTATAATAGTCTAAGAATCTGATCAGGCATACATATTTACCATACCATGATTCCAGTCCTTCATTGTCCATGGACTGTGATTTACAATCACATTTAAGGAGATTGCCAGAGAAATTTTATATACTTCATCTTTAGGTTCCTTTTCCTTTTTGAGTAAGGAAAAGTCAAATATATTTGATTTCATACCTCAACTAATAAACTAAAACATAATCATAAAACATATATCACAAACACTTATATTCAAAACCATACATTAAACTTATTCATAGAGATATTAAACGAAATCTCTGGTTGCAAACATACCCGACATATTTTTCATTAAACAGCTATCCTCATGACACAAACATTCAACCCAAATAATATACTCATATTTCATATGGAATATCCCCATAACTGACTCTGGTACTTCCACATAATATTAACAGAATATTACACATTACAATTATGATACGGATACGTTTCGAGAGTACAAGGCACTCCGTATACCAGCTATCCATATCATGCATGCTTAGAGGATACAAAAACATCGATAAACAAAAGATCGGACCTTAAGAAGGATGCGTTTCGAGAGCATCAAGTACTCCGTATCCAACCATCCCGGCATTAGGCTCAATGAATCTAAAAGATTGAACAACAACGTACCACAAGAAACACAGAATACAAGGCAAACGGTTATTCGTAACACACGAAATACGGACATACATGCCTACATGCCAAAGATAAAACAAAAAGATTACAGATGGAGATTCAAATCAATTGGCCGCTCCCGGCTTTCCCTTTCCCATTCAAGCTTGGATGTTGCAGTGTCGGATTCTGGATGTATGATTTGCATTTTATCTATCAATTCCTCAGCTGTTGAAGCAGTAACAAAGATTTGTCTCTCCGATTCTGTAGTGATGTTTTCTTCCACAGCGTAATCTAGAAATTTCAAAAGACCGTCATAAAAACCCTTTACGTTCAGCAGTCCCAAAGGTTTGGAATAAAAGCCCAACAATTGCCCACAAGCAACTATAAATATTTCCTCAAGAGTACCTAGACCACCAGGTAATGCTATAAAAGCATCAGAATTATAGATTATGTCTTTAAAATTTTTTAGGGATACTCCTGACTCCTTCTCCTTTACCTATGGCTTCCTTACAAAGGTTTCCTTCAACTGGAATATGAGGCCAAATTCTTACATCAGTAGCGTCGCTAGACCTAGCTGCTAGTGCCATATTTACCATCATTTTTATACTACCACCCCCATAGATTATGTTAATCTTCTTGTGTGCTAGGACTTGCCCTAAGTGATTTGCAGCTTCTAAATAAGCTTTATCTTTTCCAAGGCTGGAACCACAAAAGACACAGACATTCTTTATTTTCTTCGTGGACTGGGAGGTAGACATATTTGGTTTATAGAAGTGGTTGCTTAATGTCTGCTCCACTTAGACTTCGGGTTCTACATGAGATTTTAAAGATGAGAAATATACAAAAAGGGCTAAAGAGATAGACGAGTAGGTAATGAAAAGGTAATCCAAAGATTTAAACAAAATCTTGTGCGAATAAGAAAGTAAGATAAGGTGATTGATAGTTTACAGAAAATCTGATTCACTTTTTGAAAAAGATTAGACTCTAATTGTATAACTTTTGACAATTGAGAACAATTCGACAGAAGACCCTCATGATACAACTGTAGACTTTTTGACAAATATACACCAAGTCTAGAAATTTAATATAAACGACAAATACTGTAGAACTTTTGAAATTTGAGACACAAATCTTGAAATATCTGGATAAGCTTTTCAAAATTCAGACATATTACTGTATCGTATGTAACGTGTCTGATAAGATAATATATTTTATTATATATATATATTTAAGAAAATCATAAATTAAATAAGATATTAACACTTACTGTATCAATCTAATAATCACAATTATTTCAAACACAAAAGCAAATATTCTGAGTAAAAGAAAAACACAAACTGTTGAACATCAGCTAAAACTGCTTTAAATAAGTAAAGACTAAATAACCTTTATAGAGCGATGACTTATTCCCCATCCAATTTTCTTATGGCTTGACAAACAGGATCTAGAAATACCATATTCCTGAGGCGTTGTCTTTCTGTATAAAATTTAGGCCAGAGTTTAAAAATAGCTCCTTGAACATATCCACTAGGGTGACCGTGGAGAGGAGGATGGATGCTATCCAAGTTCTCCTTTGAAAGTCCATTCCTACAAAATCTTATTTTATCCTCTCTATTCGTAGACATATAACCAGGTGAAGTACATTTACCGTTACAATTTTGTCTTCCACATTTGTTACAAGCGACCACGATGGCACGAGCTCTTCTTTTCATTGCACTACGACTGGTACCTGTTCCTGGTAAACCGACATCTTGACTAAAGTCACTCGGACGGATTTTCCCCTCTATTAACATTCTCACATCACAAGGGATACCAAAACGCATAAGAATCCACAACCGAGTAATTCTAGCCTTGTATTTCTTTCTGAGAATCTTTTGGGAGAGTGATGGGAAATACTTTCTCAGGTGTTGGTACTTTGGGTCCATGATGAGATGAAAGAAGAGTAAATAGAAAGGAAAAATTAAGATAGTAAATTGCAGAATCCTAGAATTCCTTCTTCTTTTTGAGGAAAAGAAGAATTTTTAATGAAAAAGAAGAGGATTTGCGATTTAGAGAGAAAATAACAAATTAAGAGAGAAAAAGTGAACTCGGAGAAATAAGCTCTTATGCACAGTAAACGTATTTGTAAACAATAATTAAACCACTGTATATGACACGTATAGAGACCACGTGGGAGAGACAGTGTGCATCAAACTGATTTAAGATTTAAACTAGGCCCAAATGTTCTTAGTTGAAAATGGTCAGGTTGTTTCGGCCTTAACACATTTAGAACGAGTTAAATAACAAACATAAAATTGAAAACCAATTCGTATGAATCTTAAACCCAATTCAAAGCCCACTATAGATAAAGTTAACTATAAATAACAAATCTAATTTAACGACAACAAGGATCTTCCTGAATGATCCAGCAACTCAAATAATTTTGTTTTAATCAAAACCTTATTGAACAATGCATACACCCATATGTTATTGATAATACTTAACATCTATCAATGGATTCATCATCATTACTACCAAGGGTTTAGAATGCGACTAACTTTGAAATCAATACGATTTACGTCTTTTAACATAGACCATATCAATGAACAAAGACACTAGATGTTACTACTTAAAAACATCTACAATCCCCACAATTCTACTCATACAATATATAATTTCCTCATATAACAAAACCTTAGGTAACCAAAAGATTCACTGATACACTTAAATACAATGTACGTAACGAAATATTCCAATTTTGAGATTCATGCATTCTAGACTTTACACAGTCTCAACAGACCAAAAGTCTAACATTTATCTCTCTCAAGATTCAATACCATGATTCCCAACTTATATCATATTCCTCAAATAAATAGAACTTTCAAGAAAAGTTATTGACACTTATGTGCTCCATCGAATCCACACATAATCATTACTTAGGTTTGAATCAATTACGAAAAATTTGGCATATCTATGCCAAACTTTGAAATCAATAAATCAAGCCTTATATTTCTTATTGTTTTTCACGAGACAAAAGGCTTTTAAATCCTCGTATCTACACGAATTTCTCATCGTTTATACGAATTAGATATGCTTATAGATCCAAATATTATACGAATCTCTCATAAGCAATCTACTTATAAACTCATTCCATATAATTATCATTCCCTTATAACTATTAATACTTTCCTTCTATATAATTATTGTACTCATATAACTATTAATATTTTCATTCTATGGCCTTTCCATGTTACATCCTTCTAGACTGTATAAATCAATGTGAAGGTTCATTTTGATGATGACAATGAAAATTCAGCTTCAAAACCATCTCAAAAATATATTTTTTAAAGTGGTGCTACACTCCCTAGGTTAACCGAACCTAGGCTCTGATACCAAAAATTCTGTAACGCCCCTATGTGGGGGTTAACAGTTTTTAATGAGATAAAATAAAAATAAATAATAAAAGTAAAACCTTAAAGATTAAAATTTGCCCGGGACTTAAATGAAAACTCTCAACTCAAAAATAAAAATATAAACGACAAATAAACCACAGTTTTAATGTAGCACCTTAAATTTAATAATATAAACTGTTGTCATCATCATTTTAACCCTCAACACATTATAATTACAGTCACAGAAAGTAACAATTGATGCTTACATTATCATGAAGAACATTCTTTACAATTGAGCAGTCCCAATGTAATATAGTTACATCGCTTCCTCAACTATATTTCTCGTAGCCACCTCACACTTAGTGAGTCCTGAAAAGATATAAACATAAGGGTATGAGCAACACTATGCTCAGTAGAGAAAACCATTACTCACCTTTATCATTACCACATTAAAATCTGCATGGTTAGTAAGTTACATCATATTCCAGATTATGAGGTTTATTATGATCACATCTTATGGATACCGTAGTTAATCATTACCAAGTGTCATAATTACACATTTATACAAATATTACCAATCATCATTGTTCCTAGGTATCCATGTTAAATTGAGTATCACTCAACTCATCGAAACCCAAATGGGCGCACTTGATCACCCTATAAACATTCCAAGGGTGTTCCGGTGAGGGGACATCAAGCCCCGAGTCCTCACCAAATCGATTCCTGTACAGTGTGTTCTGGGACTTTCAACCCAAGGAAGCGTCATCACCTTCCCCCTATTTTACCTTTTAGGGTATTCATGCCCAAGGACGTAACCGTCGCCCTTTTCATGTCTCACAATTTCTCTATATTGAATCATTATCAATAGAGTTAGTTTTCCTAACCATGCTTCTCAATTTATAACATGTGTCAATTCATTATGTTCCTCGCCGTACAATACAAGACGAGTCCATGTCATAGTTTCATATGTGATAATCATATAATATCAGTTCAACATAGATATATATATATTGCGGCAAAACAATCAATTTTAATTCTATAAAAACCTCACAAAAGATGAGTAATAGAATCCCTACCTTTCAAGCTTATCAACAGTCTCTTAATCCTGGAATCAATTAACGTTAGCTCCATACTCCCTTGATCCTAAGGCGTGCATAAGGACAATTAAAACTAAAGCACAACATACAACTACATTCATAAAATTTATTTTAATTTAATCTTAGAATTTCAAGAAATAACCACTGCCCATAGAGGTATTATAAAGTTTAACAATATAAATTTTCTGTCTAGGGCATATACACTTAGACTTCATACATATGCTCCAAAATAGCAACAAACATATACTTAGGTTTAAGAACGCAAATTTGAATAATCCTTTAGTATAAAAGAAAATTTATAAATGAAAGACTAAATTTGTTCATAAGATTCTAACCTCGGATTATGGTTAGTTGGAAGCTTGAAATGGTTTCAAAACAGGTTCCTTTACTTCGGTATGACTGAAATTCTTGCTCAAATGGAGGTGATGGTGGCTGATTTTTATGGCTGCCTTGAAGAAGTTCTCTAAGTATTTTGCTTCAGCAAAGAAATGAGAAGAAGAGTGTGGGAACCGTGGAAGAGAAAGGAAGAAAAGATGAAGTCTTTGAAAAGAAGTGATAGAAACAATTATAGAGGAGACATGTTGAAGCATGTCACGGAGGAAATAAAGAAAATGAGGGTCAAGAGTAGTTGGAAAAGATATCCTTATGTCTCATCTAAAGACTTTAACACACATAATGCCAATATGACATTTTTGAGATTTATTAGAAGTTCTAAGGCTTTTTAGTAATCATACTAAATAAATATAGGAGAATTTTAGAAAATTTAAAAATAGATAAAAATAAATATTATAAAATAAATTTAAATGAAGCAATTTTTTTTTTATACATTAAAAATTAATTTAATTACCTCAATACCCGTTAGGAGAATAACGGGTGTCACAAAATGTTTCATGTTTAAAAACCACTAAATATCTAAATATCTATCTACCAAATGAATGGTACCTGGAAAAGCAGCCTTGCATAATGGAACAGAGCATTTTTCCTTCCTTTCCTCTCCTCAATGGGCTTCTAGCTGTCGGCCGGCTGAATGATGAGGCTTATGCTTCATATTTTTTGTTTTTCTTTTTTTTTTTTTTGAATCTCATATTTTATATTATATATGATTATATATTTGCCATAATTTAGTTGATCAACTTGGTTAACGATATTAGTAGGTGACTTTTGGGTGTTCTTTAATAAAATCACATGGCATGTTCCAATTGAAATGGAGCACATTCCTGAAGTTGTTTGTTCTGTCGTTTACAACTCAGATGACAATTTAAGCTAGTCCAACTTAGTAAATATCATATATATTTTGTCTTCATTCGGTTGATCAACTCGTTTAACAATTTAAGTTGTTTTTTTTTTTCCTTTTTCTTTGTTAAATTCCACATTGCAGTTTGGAAAGTGAAAATAATGCATTTTTCAAGAACCTGCTTGTTATGTCATTTATGGAGGGGGGAAGTCAATGACAATTAAAGCTAAGTGTGTGTTTGTTTCGTGATTCGAATCACAGTTTGAATCATTTTGCTACAGTATTTTCTCTAATAAAATTTAAATTTTCGTTCAAATACTCTATTCAAATATTCTAACTAAACGGGCTCTAAGTAATTCTATATAACCTGAAAGGTTCTAGCCCTATCTTATGCGTATTGAAGGACATAAGAAAGCGGGGCCCATCGACATGCGTGAATGGTTTTTCATGCAGACAAATAAAAAAAAAAAAGGTTATAATGATGCCTCTGTTATTTTGTCTCTTAACTTTAAAAATTACTATGTTATTTTTTAAATTTTTAAAATTTCACACTTTGTCCTCCAAAACCTCCGGTTTTTTTTTTTTTTTAGCAGTGGCATGTTTATACTAACGAACCCGGAAGATGGAAATGAAATTCTTTTCTAATGCCGATCGACTTATGTTTTTATAGATATTTTTTAGAAACTTGAGAAAGCATTTTAAAAAGCAAGTGCGTGCCTGATCATGATCCAACTTGAAGGCAGCTAAAGTCAAGTTCTGTTGGTTAATTACCTCTGTTTTTTTTATTATTATTGTAAGAAGAAGAAATTGAGAAGCTCAGTAATGGAGGATCTTGTTGAATGGAAGATGAAGTCCGTGCGATCCAAGAAATGGAACCAAAGAGTTATTCAAAATTTCCCCTCTCTCTAGACGATTTTTCCCCTGTTTGACATAGTGATAGGAACCATACTTTTTACCACAAAATCAGTTATAAATAGTATAAAATTCTCACATGTTACAATAATAATAAAAAAATTACTACAGTATAAAAGTCTCATATGTTACAATAAAAATGGTTCCACCACCGATTCTTACTACCTTCCAAATACTGTTTCTCTCGTTTAGTGTAGAGGAAGTTGGAAAAATCATTTGGATGTGGGGAAGGGGACAAGGGAGGCGAAATTAAATAAGGGTAGTTTTGGAAGTTTATGTCAATTTAAATTTTCTCCTAAATTACTTGTCATATAAGACAAGCATTTATATATATATATATATATTTATTGGTGTAGAATTAATTCGACATATGAGAGAGAAAGAAAGAGATCAGTGCAAATAACGGGGAGAGAGACATCGGAGGGTTGAGAAAGAGATATCTGTATACTTCCAGTGGTAAAGTAAATAAATCCTCTTAAAATAAATATTAGCTTATTATTTAATGATATTTGTGAAATAATATTTATAAAATTGGCCCACTTATCGTCACCTTTTTAAGTTTTAACAGAAAATTATAATAAATGTTATTTTTTTTAAAATAATTGTAATAAATATGAAGTTTTAAAAATATTTATAGTAAATAGTAAATTTATAATATAAATAATTTATTCATCCATTTATTTATAGTGTACTTCTTATATATACAACAAACATATTTAAGGAGCAAATAATTTATTTACCCCTCGTTTATAATGTAAATAACTCTTATTTACATACTACATAAACTATTTACATCGTAAATCTGCTTTTAATTATAAATATTTTTAAAACCTGTTATTTATTTTAAAAACTTTCAAAAATCTGAATTAGTTTGAGAAATTCACTTCTTTAGTAGTGTTTTTTAACTTTTCACTTCTATGAGAAACTCTGCAACATATTACTTTGAAAGAATATGAAGAGGTTAGCGTTAGATAAACATATGTTATGTAAGTATATTTTAGTTTGTTTGGTTTGCAAAAATAACATAGATCAAATAAAGGAGGAAAAAATGATAGAATATCGTAGTAGTAGTAAAGAGATGATATAGTACCTACCTTACTATAAAACCACTATAAAACCTGCTATTTCCGTCGTTCTTTCTTTTTTTTTTTAACCAAGTTTTATTTGGGCCCAAAGAAGCCCAGAGAAGAGAGAGGGCATGGTGATGAGGTCCGGGCTTAGCCAGAATGAGGCCCATTCGCATTGCTCGATAGCTCCGCTTCTGTCTTTGTTGTGCTTCTATTCCTATTATTCTCTTCATCAGGCGGTGCGTGCGAGGAGGAAAGCGACTTATTAGGGTTAGGGTTTTGTATTCCTTCGGATTTCTGATTTCTGATTTCGATTGAGGTGATAACAATGGAGGAAATTACGGAAGGAGTGACCGCCATAAACATAGGCTCAGGTGATACCTATAAAAAGAACCGAATTCAAGTCTCCAACACCAAAAAGCCCTTGTTCTTCTACGTCAATCTCGCCAAGGTAACACCTCTCTCTCTCTCTCTCTCTATATATATATATATAGATTTTATGGGCTTCTGTAAATTTCATGAGGTTCTTCTTTATCTATGCAATTCGTGTGTGCAGAGGTATATGCAACAACACAATGAGGTTGAGCTTTCTGCCCTTGGAATGGGTAATTTTTTCGCTCGTCTTTTGTTTATTATCATCGCTTCTTGTATTTTATTTTTCTTAGAATAAATGAAGTTAAAAAAATTTGTGCTTTATCTAATTGAGTCATAAGTTCGCTTGTGTAATCTTCATAGAACCAGGATTTTGAGATTTTTTCATGCTTAATAGGAATATAATACTTTCGCCATAGGTTGTTCTTTAATTTTTTTTCCCTTAGGACCAATTAATTTTTGTTCCGTAGTAACTTTTTTTTTTTTGGGTTCTTAGCATTATTAGTCCTCGAATTACAAACATTATGTCACTTATGGTCCTGAACTTTGAATTTTGACAAATTGCTTTCAAATTTTTGTTTTTCTTTACCGATTTGGTTTCTGACACTATATTGAAGGATTAGTTTTAAAACTTCACGCATAGATAATTACAGGCGAGTCATGTAGTAAATGAAAATTTTACAAAACTTGTTTCATTAAATGAAAATTACTCTCTTTACTGCTTTAAAAACCGGAAAAAACCAGAACATGTTGCATGCAATATAATTATTTCTGTAAAACTTTAGTTACTATGCCACTGGGACGTGATTAACTCCAGGAAATTTTATTATCATTTGACAATTTTAGTATTGGGGACTAAAACCAACAAATTCAATGTCTAAGGAGTAATTTGTCAAGATCAAAAGATCAAGAACCAAAGTAATGCAATGCTCTTAATTTGGGGAGGGACTTATAGTGCTAATAACCCTTTTTTAATCATTGCTCGCTTCTTTCAGTCTTGATTTATTTGGAGCAAACGTGTTCTTTTTATCAGTTTTTTATAACTTTTTTAGAACAGTAACCCTGGAAGCTAATTCGTAATGTGTTTATCGTTGTACTTTTGTAGCTATTGCCACGGTTGTCACTATTGCAGAAATTCTGAAAAACAATGGATTTGCTGTTGAGAAAAGTAAGCTCTTCATTCTTCTTTTTTTTTTTTTTTTCCTTTTTTTCTTTTACCTTCTATCTTCTTTTTCTTAATGAACTCGTGGCTTTTGATGCTTAAAGATATTTTCTTCAAATTTTCTCAGAAATTTTGACCTCAACTGTTGACATGAAAGATGACTCAAGAGGGCGACCAATCCAAAAGGCCAAGGTAATTGACGATACAAATACGATGTGAATATATTTCTTTTATACAACATACACGTGATGTCACCTTTAGCTAATTATAATAGGTTTCTTTGTTATTGAATGTGTATGTGAATGGTGATTTTATACATTTTCTCCTTGTATGGATCATACTAACCCTCTAGGCTTCCATTGTGGTTGTTTTTCAAATTGGGTATTTGTAATATAGTCTGAAAAGATTAGTTTCAGAATTATCATCTAATTTTGTGGATGCAAGTCTTCTAATTTCTTCATTATTGATATGTTATAGAGAGGTTGTATCCAACCTACTTTTCTTTGCATTGTTTTAACATTTGACCTCTTATGATATATCATTTTTGTTCATTTGTTTCACCCTCAGATTGAGATAGTGCTGGGAAAGACTGAAAATTTCGATGAACTGATGGCGGCGGCTGCAGAGGAAAGAGAAGCTGCAGAGGCAGAAGAGCGGAGTTGAAGTGTGGCTCTTATTTAGTCCGTGGTTTTGCTTGTTTTATTATCCGAGATCTTTATTATTCTTTTTTGTTGATTGTAGGTGTAGGCTTTGAGTTATTGTTGCCACATGATTTTGATAAACATTGAAGGTCTTAGAAGCTTAGATTCCGAGTCACTTTTCGAGATCAATTTTTGTTATCTTCTGATCTGTGTCTTCTGATTCAGTGTATGCCTGATTTTATGTTGCCTTTTTTGGTATGGTTGGGTTAGTATACCTTCTCTTGTGTTCTTTGAATGTATTGTGATTCATTTTACTTTTTGCCTATTCATTATGAGCGTAGAAAACAAATGTCATTCAATATTCATTCATAATTCACATCCTTTTATGCTTGAGTAACTCCATTAGGCGTTTTTTTTTTTTTTTCAATCGCATTCGGTAAGAGATTCAAAGTATGTTTAGGGTGATTGTTTTAAAATGTCTGTTCACAAGAGAAACTTTTGAGGAAAAAAATATTCCTCTTTCTAAAGAAATTTCTCTTTAGATTATTATTATTATTATTATTGTTATTTTGAGATAAAAGCTCTTCTGAATTTTATTATTGTTATTTTGAAATAAAAGCTCTTCTGAATTTTGTTCCTCAGAAAATTATACGGGCTAAAAATGTTGGTGGGATTTGGAAAATTGTGATTCTTAAGCAAAGATAAGAGGCCAGCTTAAAATTGGGGATTTGATTCGTGGGATTGGACAGAAGTTCGATTGAATAACTCTTTTCAGTATCATTTTGCGTTCACATAACACTGAGCTATAAAATTAATGTCAGTATCGATATTTTACAAAGAATATCTTATAGCTAAATTTACTTTCCCCCGAAAACTCTTAGACCATTATGAATCGCAAAATTCTCAACAAATCTTTGTGGAGAAGGGAATTATGTCATTATTAATTGAAAATAAAAATAAATAGATCAAAATATAACACTGTTTATTAGATAGCTCATTTAGAATAAAATAAAATTTATTACATATAACAAAAAACGAAAATAAAAAGAGAAGAAGGAAAAATAAAAAAAGAGGAGGTAAAATTGAAAATTTAAATATTTAAAAAAATAAATGATTTTAAAAATGTTATATACCTAAATATTTTTTAAAGTATACAATTTGCTTACTTAAGAATTGTAATTGTATTATTTGGTGCAATTTTTCAAGGTTTTCCCAAATTTTTTTAGCATCCTCCACTTTCATCAACAAATAACCTAAGCGTACCAATGTAAACCAAAACAGAACTTCCACCAGCACTATATTTTGAATTTTTCTGTCTTTTCTTTCTGAATTAACATATCAGTTCAAGATCTAATCTTTCTCACAAATCAAGAAGTGGATGATTAAAAAAATGTGTTTGTTTTGGTGTTACATTTAGACTTCCTCTTTTTTCTCTATCATTACCCTCTTGCACGCCTCATAGCACATGAAAGATATCCCGGCAGCAGGCACCAGTTTCATGCAGCTAGGGCCTAATCCTCTGTACAGACCCGGAAATCCCTCTCTTTCGAGTATGCTTAAAAGGGCATGAAGCATGTTCTTGTACTGCCTCCCGCTGAAGGCTCCGGCTTGCATTTGCTTCCGTGCCACCTCAAGTGGGAAAGTTGTGCAACTTGAAACCGCAGCAGCTGCAGAGCCCATCAAGAGAGTTGTCACATTTCCGATTTCCTGCTGATTGAAGGCTTTCTTGTAAGCTTTTCTCAGTGTGTCATAAGCAAAATAGTTGGTGGCAGCATAGGGGATTACTCCAATCAGACTTGGGACTAGTCCTCTGTATAGCTCCGCAGCTCCCTCTTCTCTGACAATCTTGATCAAGGCGTGTAACGAGTTCTTGTACACTCCTCTCTGATAATGAGATTCCTATTAGTGATGATATTGTAGGGCTGTAATAGTGATTAAAAATTTTTACTTTTGGGACTGATCAAGAGCTTACTTGGACGGTCAGTCTGGTTTTTAGCAGCTCAAGAGGGTAAGTACAAAAAGTTGAGCTGAATCCAGCCATAGCACCTGCAATTAATGAGGCAGGGACAAGGATTTTGTTGTCTTCTCCAGGTTTTGGCGTCAAGAACTTCTTGACGGTGTCATAAGCAAATAACTGCAGGAAGAAAACAGTCAAATTATATTTAGAAAAGAAAATTATTAAATAAATAAGTGTAAACATTTTGTCTGTAGTTGGAGTACAAATTCAAAATTTATCATATGGATATTGGCAATATCATCATCCAAATATACAAATGGGTAAGAGTCTTGATTTCACACCTCAATTGCCTTATTTGGTGCAACTCTAATCACATTAACCAGGTTCCCCCTATACAAGCCTTTCCATCCTTCAGTTTTCATGATAGATTGGAACACCTCAGCTGCGGATTGTCCGCAGCTTCCCACCATCAAATGCGTCTTTATTGTCTCCAATGGCGCTACTGCAGCGCGTGACACTGCACCTGCGATCCCTCCGCTCATCAACCTCCTTAATGATTCATTTCCAATCTCGATTCTCTGTTTTAGGCCATCCCTTCTCTTCCTTTTCTCCACCACCACATCTTCTTCTCCAACTTCCAATATTTTTCCTCTCATCACCTCCAGAGCCAATCTAATTTGACCAGAATCAGCAATAGAGACATACTTCATGTACGACTTGGCATTCGGAAGTTTCACTCTTCTGCCACTAGGATTCTGAGGATTCGGCAAAATCCCAAATCCCATTCCTACTTGACCGATGCTTGCAAATAAGCCACCAGTGCAGTAACTTCCCTCATTAGAACTCAATTGATGAATGTTAACGACGCAACTAGAGAATGTCACAGCTTTGTTTTCATGTTCAACATCTAGAGATTTTCTTGTATTCATTAGTCCCAAGCTTGACATCGAGCTATTTTCTCCGGCTTCAATGTATTCAGATTAACTTTTAGTCTGCATAATCAAACAAAGTTGAAGCTTTAAGCGAAAAATCCCTTTGTTTGAACCAATGGAGAGCAAAGAGTGCTTTTGGGGAAAGAAAGAAAAGAAAAGGAAAGAATCTTTTGTAGAATATGAGCACATAAACCTAATAGTGAAGAAAATAGAGAACAAGGGTACAAGAGATTAAATAAACGTGAGAGATTACCACAAGGTCATTTTGAATAAAGCCACAAAAGACCCTCTTTTTCTCCATCCCTTCCCCCCTCTCTCTCTAATAATAGAATAGCAGAGCAGGGATGGCATAATCTTCAAAAAAAAAAAAAAAAATTATGCTTTCTGCATTGACTTGCTCCTTTTTTGTTCTCTTTAGAGGCTACCTTACTTCGTTGAGGTTTTAAATGGTTGAAAGTGGAACTTTTTTTTTTTGATAGTTTTTGCATGGTAGTAGTATCTCAAGGCTGAAAATGGCATCAAATCTAGATAAATAAGTAGCCATGTGTCTGTTTAGAAACCAAAAATGTTGAATGAGTGGTGGTTTTAGCATCTACGGTAGACAAAATATTTATGAGACGAAATATCTATCATAGATTCTTGGGTCTGAAATCTTTATGTTGTTTAGTTAAGCACTCCTTGCAATTGGAGCCATAAGAATGGGATAAAATGTATATTTTGTCGTTAACTCCAAGAGGGTTCCCCAAAATGATTTGGTACCAGAGGAAGAATGAGACCTTTCTCTTTATTTCTTTTCTTTTTTAAGCTCTTTATCCCTCCGTGTTAATAAAGGTTATTAGAGTATAGTGACCCGGATTCAGTTTAGGCCAACTCGAAAAGTTCGTGATGCGACAATTATGGTGAAAGAACAAATATGAGATTTAGGCTAATATGGTTTTGTTTATACCTATATATATGATGTATCACGTTAGGATTTGATATTATCATTTTTAACCTTCATATTCGCTATCATCTTGTAATTTTTTTCGAGATTAGTGGTTTTCTTTTCTTCTGCCCATGGTTTTTTTTTTTTTCTTGAGTTTCTACATAAATCTATGTGTATTCTTGTTCTTTGTTTCTATTGTACTATTTTCGTAACAAATGCAACTTGCCAACTTCAATGGAGCAAGTTAAACCAAGACCTACGAAAATGATTTGAAATGCATTTTCATTCTCGCACCCTGATGAAAGACTATGCTACTTTAGCATGAAAAGACTCAATGATGTCAATTTTTGTCTTATTTAGCGTCTGTTTTAAAGAATAGTTAGAAACATTTTTAGTCTAAATTTTGTAAGAAAAAATACTATAGAAAGAATCATTCTAACTATAAAATACAGATCTAACCGTTTTTGCCATAGGACCGAGTTGGAGATTTATGCATAGGCTTACTGGCTAATGGCCTATCTTCTCCCGCCAAACTTTTCACCAGGAGCTAAGAACTGCATCCAATAACGGGTGATTTAGGAGAGTATCTGTAACGACCCGCCCTACGTGACCGTTACTTAACTTAAACATGATCATAAACTTGAACTTACTTACGAATAAAGTAGAGAAATTTTGGAATAATTTTTTTTAAATAGATTCTTGCTGTGGAATCCTTGACATGAAATCTTAAAGGAGGTAATAACTGTTTCCAAAACAATTTTAAATTAAATATTAAATTAAAATCCCATTTAAATGCCCTTTAAACTGTCTTAACAATTATTTATATATTTTATTTATAATTTTAACATCTTAAAAAAAATAACATATTATTTTCTTAAAGGTAAACCTTCTTAAACTAAACAAAATATAATTTCTTATAACTTAACTTTTAAATTTAAGATAATAATTTCTTAAAGCTTTTCTTTTAAACTTTCATAATAAATTCATAAAAACATATTCATAAAATTATTTCTTAACTTAATATAAAACTCCAATAATCCTTTGCAATTCCAAATGAGCATATAATTTTCTTACAAATTTCGTGCATTTGTTGCATTATCTATTGCAACATTTTTAAACTTTAAAATCCTCTAGACCAAGGTTGCGTAATCACAAGCTCGGTTTTTAAAACATAATTACGTAAATTATTTACTTATTCATATGCACATAATTTTCGTAAAGTGTAAGCATACGAAATTTCATAAAATAAAACATGTATAAATTCGTAAAATAATAATGCGGAAATATTACAGTTGGTATCAAAGCCGGTATCCTGCCATCCTACTTCACATCGTCACGCGTCTGCTTTGCCTCAGTCCAAGTAAGTTATGTTAATTAAATGTTAAGATAAGTTACGTTAAATGATAAGTGTCGATTTTTCATGTAACGGTAATCAAGTTATTGGCATGCAAGTGCGATTTTAGATGTCCTCTCATGTTTCAACGTCAAGCTTAGCCATTAAGATGCCTCAAATCACAGGAAGCGATATTGGGTGCCAACTTCCTAAGCAAGCAGGACAACTCCTAAAATCACGTGAACGCTAGAATTGACACTTCGAGATAATCGACACTCAAAGTATAATACAAGCGAGAATATTTAGATTTGTAACCACGGAAGAGATAGATTGATGAGTCGACATAGGAACTAAAGTTTCCACGAAATCTTCTTTGGATTTCAAATATGATTAATAAATCTGACTAATTTTAATGTAACCTTTTCAACTATTATATTACAAAAAAATTAAAATTAATTAATTAATTAATAACAAAATATTCATTTTCTAAACTTCTTTTCTCTCTTTCTCAAGACTTGCTTTTATTTGTATTTCATTCCTTATTCCACTATATTAAATATGAAGATACGATCAAGGTGGTTACACCTCATAAAAGAAAGGAAACCGCAAGTTCTTCACAGCTTAATTTCTAACCTATGACTAAAGCGGCCCCTCATGCAGCATACAAGTAGATTTTCACAAAAGCCGATTCTACAGGCAGATGGACAATACTCTACACTTTGCCACGAGAATGAAGGAAGTCACAAATAGGACATGCAAGGGACGCAAGAAAGCAGCCTTCCTCAAAGAATTGCCACCAAAGGCAAGAATCCATTTAAAAAAAAAAAATTATTCCGAAATTGCTCTACTTTATTCGTAAGTAAGTTCAAGTTTATGATCATGTTTAAGTTAAGTGACGGCCACGTAGGGCGGGTCGTTACAGTATCACTTTCGCATGGTTAGATTTCAAGCATAAATGCCGAACTTCAAAAGTAAGACGACCGAATTCAAACTAAAATTTCAAGTGACACATAAGAATACATCAAAAGTGGTATATAGTCTAAATATCACTCCGACAACCTTCAACTGTATTGGATGAAAAATTTAACTTTGACTAGTAAATCCTGGGTGTTTGGCATACTGCACATTTGCACCTTGTTCTTTTCCAGATTAGAAAATTACTCTCTAAATTTTTAAGTTTGACAAATTATTCATTTTATAGGATGTATGAGAACCTTGGTTTAAATCAATTAATTCAAAATACTGTAATAATTGAGAGCTTTGTACTATAGTAATAGAGAGCTTTACAATGTTTGAGTTCAAATTCTCCAAACAACATGCTAAAAATACACCAAAATGCCCGAATCGATGTTAAAATCTAAAGAGAAATGTTCTTAACACATTTGCAAGAGCTTGTTAGATATATGATAATCAGATAATGATTATGTCATGTGTATACAAGGTCTCCCAAATTTTAATTCATTCTTTTGGAGCACTCTGTAATATTTTATTGTACTCAAAAACAATTTTCCACAGTTAAAAAAAAAATTCAAAGGTCAACCTTTCAATTCAATCAAAGTTCAGGGATAAAATAGTATTTTGGATGGTAATTGGATACACCATTCCATGCATTCAAACTCAAACATGATTAAGAGCCGAGTTCCCATCCTAAAATCAGGCAACAAAATAGGAAATAATTCTACAGGTTGACTAGCTCGTCAGTCTGAATTATAACAAAATTTATGTAAGCACTCGCGCTCGCGTAGGATGAGAGAGAGAAACTATTGAACTGAAACTAATTTTTCGATAAAAGAAAAAATATGATATAAACAAGAAAGAGAAAAAAAAAAAGGCATCTTCCTTCAAGCAGCCAAAATGTATCCCAAAAATCACATAAGCTTACACCTGTTGTTTCTACAAACTAGCTTCACTTGGCGTTGCCTTTCTTTGAAGAACCCTTGTTTGATGCTTTCTTGTTTTCTTTGGTTTCAACTTGCTTGAGCTTGCTGAAGATTTGCATTCTTTATTTTTCCGTTTCTTCTCTTCCTTCGCGTCGTGCAAGTTGACAGCCTCTTTTTCAATTAATCAAATGAGAGGAAAATTCAACAATAACAGAAAAAGGATGAATGACATTGAGCATTTCATCGGAATTCTTAGAGAATAGCTTGTTCAGAACTTTCTCTGTTTGCTCTCTCACTTGTGAGCCCATCCCTTGTCCTTCTACAACTGGTCCGGTTGAAGCTAATAATGGAAAACCATACATATTAGAGCATTACTGGGTATGTTTACTTTGCATCAAAAGACAAAAAAAAAAAAAAAAAAGTAAGGAGTGATTCCTTTTCCCTTCAAATAATGTGTTAAATTATAAAATCAATAATAAGAGTTTTATAGGCCTCACGCAATATAAGAAATGAAAAAAAAAAAAAACACCAATCCACGTATACCTTTTGATATTAATTTCCTATCAAAAGGAATAAATATTATATATATTTAGATGTCAAAATTTAAATATTATTATTTAATAGCTATTAATTATGTAAAAAAAGATATTTTAGTAATTATATTAAATGAGATTTACGTTCCTAAATAAATAAACATTTGATAAGAAATATAACTGTTTTTCAATTCTCCTATCAAATAAATAAATAAACATTAAAAATAAAATGAATGATATCCACTTCTATTATTTCTTTCTTTTTCAATCTCATTACCTTTTCTTTTATATTCCTTTAAGATTTGGTAAACATCTCCTAAGCGAACAGACCCTGGGATATTTGCCTGTGTTTAGCAGGCATTTCGCCTGGCAACTTCTTGTCAAACTTTCCCCCACTACCCATTGAGGTTGCTGCCATTCCGGCCACATTCCCGAGTTCCACTTTGCTAAACCTCTTGGGCACAGCCTGGGTTCCGGTTATCGGCAAAGCTGTAGCCTGCAGCAGCTAGTTGATGGCTGCAGAAAATTTTCTGTTAGAAACTTCATTGATTTTTTTTTCCCCTTTCCCTGTCATGTATTTTTTATTTTTCTTTAAAAATATGGAAATAATTTAAAGCATCTGTGACAGAAGGATTAAAAAAAACCTTGGCAGAGCACCAACTTCGACAGCTTCTTTCAGGTTCTGTGACAATTTTTCTCTTCCTTCTCAATTTTTTTTTTTCTTCTTTTTGTCCGTGCGTTTTTTAGCGAAAGGATCTTCCCCTGGCTCTGCAGAAAATTGGAAGCATGGCTCATTGACACTGATCTAATGACATAACATTTTCAAAATAGTGCAGTATTTTCACAGATAAAAAGTCACATGAACAAAAAATTGCAAGTTTACCAACCATCAGTAACCTTTGCATCAATTATATGTTTATGTTTGTTAATTTGAGTTGTCTTGCAGGAATCAAGAAGCGGAAGAAGGATAAGATTGTTTACGACGAGCAGACTGGCCCTTGGAAACGCCGATATGGTTATGATAGCGCAAATACAATCCTTAATTACAATCTAAACGCCCAAAAGCGTAAATAGCAAGTTTAGAAGCTTAGTTTCAACGAAAAAATTTGTTAGCGTATTCTCTTACAAAATTTTTAATTATTATTAGAGTGTTTAAAAAGTATAGTTTAAAAATTTTGTTAAAACACATGTTTGATATTATTTTCAAAACAATTGTGCTTTGAAAATTTTTTGTCTCGATAAACGTATAAAAATATTTTCAAAAATTTTAAAAACAAAACAAACAGAGATAATATGTAAAAGTTTTACAATATAACTTTTTTTTTTCTTACGCTAAAATACATGAGAGCTATGTGTTTTAAGTTATTCGAAATGACTTTTTAAAATATAAGCTTAGGAGATTAAAAAAAAAAACTCAATACATCAGCACGTAATATACCTATTTATTTTTATAGTATTTTCTTTTCGTTGAGAAAACAATAAGGTACATTTTAAAGTTTAAAGGTAAATTTTAAGAAATATTATAGTTCAAGAGGTATGGTATCTGTATTTTTAAGTTGAAATGACATACTGAAAATGTGTAAAATTTATCCAAATCCATATTTCAAAGTCATAACCATTTTTGCATTTGATCGTATCAAACAGATTATTATAGTTATTTTTGTGCATATATAATATAATATAATAACAATTGACAATTATAATAATAAACTATGATAATTGCTGATGTAAATTGATAGAACTGGATCCAACAACAACAATTAATCAATCCTATTCATAAAATATTTTTATTTTTTAATTATATATAATAATAAAATATGATAATTACTAATGCAAATTAATAAAATATGATAATTGCTAATGCAAATTGATTGAACTAGATCAAAAAAGATGAACTAATCAACTCTATTCATAAAGTAATTTTTTGATAAAAATATTAACCCAAAAAAAAAAAGATGGGCAGAACTAAAAGAGATATTTCTAGTTTCTAGCAAAATTGAGATACTTTTAGGTAAGGGCAATTTTTAAGCAACCTAATAAGGGACATAAGATATTTTCAAGTTGGGTTCTAAATCGAATGTTCGCCTTCTGAAAATTTCAAAATTTAAAAAGATATCATAATTTGATCACAAATTTTTTTTATTTTATTTAGGAAGTTTTATACGAGATCACCCCTACAAACATGTCACATTTTTTTTTTTCCGTGGAATTCTATTTGAAATGTTAATTAGCTTCACCTCTCGTTGACTTTTCATTATTTCGCATTAACACTACAAAAAATAAAAATAAAATAAAGACGCGTTTGTTTCACCGATAAATAGCTCCAAAGGAAACAGCATTACCGGCTCTAATAGCTCCGCCTCCCAGACACGGCATTAAGTAAAAGGAAAAAAAATAAAAAATAAAGATGAAATGAAAATGCGAAAACTCATTTTGCAGTTCTCTAAGCCCCAAAAAGCCCCTCTCTCTGTGCCCCAAATCCCCCAAACACTAAAACCTAATTTCGATCAATCTCGTAGTTGCAGACGAAAATCATCTCACCAAACCTCTCATCTTGATCAATCGCAATCGTAAGTTCAATTTTTTTTCCCAAAATTCCCTCTTGATTTGGAGCAATCTTTAAATTCGATCTTGACAATTTTCCGATTTTGACATCTAATTTTTCTCTGATGATCAGTAGGTTCTGGTAATTCACAGTTCTTGCTCGTCAACCCTAGTTTTCTAGGGTTTTTGGCGGATTTCCGGAGATGGATGGGAACAAAGACGACGCTTTGAAGTGCCTCAAGATCGGAAAACAAGCTCTGGAATCCGGCGATCGACTTCGTGCTTTGAAATTCATCACCAAAGCCCAGCGTCTGGATCCGACGCTTCCTGTCGACGATCTCCTATCGGCGATCGAGAAAGATTCCGTTGACGGATCGCCTAAAGACGCCGGAGTGACGTCCAACGGTCCTCGATCCGATTCGCCTTCGTCTAAGCCATCTGATCAACCTTCGCTCCGCCATCGGGTTCCATCGACCGGGGCTTCGTCATCGTCCTCGGTGGCGGCTTATACCGAGGAACAGATCGCGATCGTGAGGCAGATTAAGAAGAAGGAGGATTATTACGAGATTCTAGGGTTAGAGAAGAGTTGCAGTATTGAAGACGTTCGAAAGGCGTATCGAAAGCTGTCTCTGAAGGTTCATCCCGATAAGAACAAAGCGCCCGGTGCTGAGGAAGCTTTCAAAGCGGTTTCGAAGGCGTTTCAGTGTCTAAGCAATGAAGAGAGTCGGAAAAAGTATGATCTCGTCGGCTCCGATGAGCCGGTTTACGAGAGACGTACGACGAGGCACGCCGCGAATGGATTCAATGGAGGGTTCTATGAGGCCGAATTCGATGCAGATGAGATCTTCAGGAACTTCTTCTTTGGCGGAATGGCTCCGGCGACGCAGTTCCGCGGGTTCAGTTTCGGGACCGGAATGGGGCCAAGGCCGGCTGACCATCACCACGGCTCCGGAGGGTTCAACCTCAGGGCATTGATGCAGATCCTACCGGTTCTGCTGATTCTGCTGCTGAACTTCTTGCCGTCTTCGGAGCCTATTTACGCGCTTTCGAGATCATATCCCTACGAATACAAGTACACCACGGAAAAGGGTGTTAATTACTATGTTAAGTCTACGAAATTTGAGGAGGATTATCCAATGGGTAGTCAGCAACGAGCTAAGTTAGAACATCAGGTCGAGCGAGAGTACTTTAATATTCTTGCTCAGAATTGCCGGCTTGAGATTCAGCGTCGTCAATGGGGGTTCATACGCGAGACACCGCACTGCGACATGTTGCAGCGGTTCGAGTCGAAAGCATACTGACTTGAATAGAGGTCATATTTCGTTTTTTCTTGCTATATTTTTTCTTTAGGTTGATGTAAAATTTCTCCCCTCTTGTTAGGGGATAATAGTAGTTAAGATATTGATAATAAGTGATTTTGCTCCTTTTGTTTCCACAGATAGAGTGAGCATGGTTATACTCCAATGTAGAAGATTGCTTGATTCTTACTAGTAATTACTATCTTTTTGTTTGTTATTTTACCTAACACTGTATAATTGTTTCAAATGCAATCTCCAATATGGATTTATCTGCGTGTTTTATTTATTCCTTAAGTATTGTAGGTTTTAGTCACAAAAATTATGCCAATGCTCTGTTCTTGAACAGTAAAAGCTAATTGATTTCTCATATTAGGCTTAGTTGTGTGGAAGAATACACCCAATTTATCAAACAGAATAAAGTTCCTTCTTTTCCAAGTTTCTTCATAGTATGTCATCCACAATTACTACACAGCAACTTTCAGGTCATACTAAACCCCATCACTAATATATACACACTTAATGCACTTTCAGGTAATAACATGTTGAATTTCCCGTAACTAATTAGAGTCCTGCCTTTCCATGTTATTGAGCGAGTTTGTAGAAGTTTATAGGGCGATTTTCAGTGTTTTTGTTATGGCTGAATGAGAGATCTTGTGTTCAAAGTTGGTGTGTTTGTCTCTTGCAGAGTGCTTGTTTGGTGGCATACTAAAAGTGGTCCAGTATTTCCTGTTCTGAAGACTACACAACGATATCGAACTTGCACAAGAAATGAAGCATATACTCGTGGTTTTTCTTTTCTTTTTTATTTAAGAAATGCATTATAGTAGCTAGTTTGGTAAAAACTTGATCTTGCCTGCAAGCGCTCCTATATTCTTCTCACATGTTGCAACGTAATTTTTTGTGAAAATCTCTGATTGGGCTAAATATGCTTGCTGCAATAAATGTGTCCAAATACCCAATTTCAAGCCTTCGTATCATTGAGTTCACTGGTTCCGCTGAATGCCATATGCAGATTTTGCCATAATCTCTAGTTGCTTGAATAGATTTTTTTTGTTGGGTAGATAAAAGCCATATTGCACAGGCATGAATCCAGTTTTGCTTGGATTGAATGGATAACGAATACACTTACATTTTTAGTTCATAATGAAGTTACTTCTCAGGAGCTCCAATTGTTTGTGATATGTTACAGCTTAGCAGTTGGTCCTCTTGAAATGTCTGCCTCAAAGATAGAAAATCTGTTCCTTTTTTTTTTTTTTTTTTTTATCTTTTCAAATCTAATTTGGAAAAGGGAAAACTAGAAGAATGGCCCCCACTGGTAAGTGAAGCATAAAGATTAATTTTACTTCTTAGAGGATTATAATTTTTCTGCACTCACTTCCTCCTTTTAACTTAAAAAGGTGGAATTTAACGAGGACACAAAACTAAAGACCGGAGTTTAAAGGGCACAATCCCTAATTTTCTCTTTGTTCTAAAATAAATGAAGATAGGTGAAGTGAACTCTGCTGATTTGTGTTGGTGGAACCATGATTGCTCGAGTTCATTATTATTATTATTATTATTTGGTGAATAGCGAGGATATTTTAGTGCAATTTCACCAAGTAATGAAGCAACTGAATTATCATTTTTTTTTCAGTAAGATAAAACGTACTACATCTTCATTGTTCTCATACGGTTGTGAAGACAATAAATCTACTGGCCCTAGAAAATATCAAGCATTTTTAAGTGCTACAAAAAATGAACAAAAATAAATGCCAACGACACAATCAAAGCCTAACAAGAAAATTCAAACAGCAAAATGCAATCTTAACAAAAAGGGCACATTCATTTTTCAAATCCAACCAAAAAAAAAAAAAGCTAGCCATGATTGTGTTGGAATTGTTTAGGGATCACCCAGACCAATGCGACAACCTGGGAGAGAGTTTGCCTGATTTGAATGGAAAGCACAGTTAAACCGAAAACCTTTAAACTGAAATTTATATTATGTGAGAGTTTTATATTATAGTTTATTTATTTTTATTATTGTAGCATGTAAAAACTTTTCAATGTAGCAATCAAAAATTTTAATTAAAACCTATTTTGTCAAATACCTATAAATTGATGCCAGTATGACGGAGTTAGGAATAGTCATTCCAAATTTTGAGCTGATAACAAAATGTGTATTGATGGTCAATGATGGCCATGGCTGTGCCGAATGACTAAGAGCCCGTTTGGTTAGTAGACTGATCTAATTTCTATAGACTTTTAAAATTCTAATCACTTAACTGAGTGTTTGGTATCTCCAAAATCCAAATCACCCAAATTCTTTGAATCCTTTGAATTCCCATTTTGAGAGTTTCCCTAAACTCCTAAAACTCAAATCGGGTTGTTACAGTAAAATCTCTAATTCTCTCTTCTATATTTATAAAAAAAAAATTATAATTCTTCATTTGATATCCAATTTAGACGATTTTTCTTTCATTACCTTCTTAATGAAAAGAGAAATAAATCAAGATCTATATTACATATTTTTTAATATCATAAACATTAAGATTTAGTTAGATTTGCTAATAAATCAAAAACTTTTTCTACTACCTATCTAAACATAAATTTTAATTTTATTCTATATTTAGATTAACATTTAAATGCACATCTAAATGTCAATTGGGATTGCAATTCAGATCACCCAATTCAAATCACACAAGTCAAATTAAAAAATCTAAATCAACACAATTTAACTCTATTTACCAAATGGACCCTAATTTTTGGCTCAACAAAAGTTGACATGTGGCCAATGTTTGTATGTGATAACTTGGCACTTCAGATGCTCTTATGACACGTGGATTCTGGCGGGCCCACCAAAAAAAAAAAAAGCTTGCTTGATTACCAAATCATTTTTGAAGGAACATATCTCACATCCGGATTCACTGTTTCGAGGAACAATAGACGCTGGGGACATTAGTTTTGTCCAACAACATACACTAATAAAACATAAGTCGGTCTGGATGAAACTCACAGTATTAGTTGTAAGGCTTAACTGGGAACCCGGTTGGAACCAATTATTTCAACCAATAAATAATATAAAGCTCTCAACAACTATAGTAAACTGCTATAACGTAAAAGCTTTTACATGTTACAATTTTCAAACCTACAACTTCAATTTCACTCGCTCTTCTAAACAACCTAGTACTATTGCACACCGTTGATGTCCTTTTTTTTTAATTTTGGAAGCCACGTTTCCTTGAAAAATACTTGAGATGGGCACACAATAAATACTAGGGCTCCACATGAACCCTCCCAATTTAGTAAGCATTTCACTAGCTCAAAAATGAAGACATAGCTCCCATTAATAGTTGCCACAACAAAGCTGAAAAAAATAATGAAAGGTGTAATGGTGTATTACATTCACAAAATGAACTTGAGGGGCAAAACAAATTGCAATTTGAACGACACCGTTTCATCGTTAAGCCCCTTGTAATGTTCTCTGTATTTAACCACTGTCAAAATGATCCTTCAATTTTCCAACAGAAAAGGAGTGTCTTAAATTTAATGGTTGATTTGAAGCCATGTCTGTAGCCTTGGAAACTTGCATTCCTAATCCTTTGAGGTAATAACTAGCAATCCCAATGCGCCTATAACTACATACTGCATGGAACAATTTAGGTTTCACCAATGGGATGAAAGAAAGCAAAACGAACAAAACATTCCAAAAAAAAAAAAAAAATCTTCAACAAAGTTGTGAATCTTCTCCAATTTTCAGTGAAAACTAACCTTGATTATAGGTTTCTCTGTCATGATTATTGTCAGCCAGCCAACATAAGGCAAGAACCTGTAGCATAAAAGCTAATTACATCATGACAAATCTCACCGTGGAGATCTTCCTAGGAAGATATGGGCTTCTAGAAACTAAAGACGTTTAGTTTCCTTATCCACATATATAAACTTAATCACCACTATTGTTATATCAAAGTTCGCGGCTTACCCGACAGCTCTTCCCATTATATGTTGGCGTTCCAACCACTTTTGGCCAGGAGCATACAACATCCTATCATCCACATCATTATTGTCTCCTGGAATAAATGAAAAATGAAGCGAGGAGTACAGAGTTTTGAGCAAGCCATAATTACAAGAACCGACTAAGGATTTGTATATGAGATCCACCGATAAAGTATAGCAAGTGTCAACTCTTTCAAACCCAACGACCATTTTTCTGTTAGCATTTATGCCATCCCGAACGAGCACAGATATTAAGATTGTACCCAATATTTTTTTTGTCCAAATATTATTATTCATTTATTTATTTTTGGATGGCAGGGGGCGGGTAGGTGGCGTGTGGGGTGATTACATAGAGATGAAGGAGATTAGTACCTTTCGTTAAGACATAAACCTCTTTGGTATCCTCTCGCTCATGAACCTACCAAAGAGAATAAAAAAAGGCACTGATCAGCCATTAAAACAAAGGACAAGAAAAAACAAAAAACAAAAAACAAAACAAAACAAAAACAATACAAAACAACAAAAAAAAAAAAAAAAAAAAAAAAAAAAGGAAGGAAAAAGAAAAAAAGAAACATATGCAAGGCACAGGAAATAAGTTAATTACTTAATGAATGCATAAATCAATAGTAAAAACAAAAGTACTTTAATTTTATGAGTTAGTCTTTTGTTTTCTGAGATGTTATTACCAATTAGGGAGGGAAGTGATGCATCTCTTAGCTTAATGCTTTAGCTACTAAAAGATAACGTATATTTCTACACAGGAGAAAGAGCCATCCGTGAAATAGAAAACGTCAAGAGAAATAAAGGACTTTCTATACAGAAATTGATACTGCAAAGTTAGGATCCTTAGAATTGTCACCTCGATTGCTCGATGAACGATTGAAATAGGATGTCCCTAGACAGCATACAGAAGTGAGGTCAGCAAGCAGGGGAAAAAAGAACGATCGCAAGAACTCAAAGAATTTTAAATTGCACAGTCCCCTAGTAAAGAACACATCTATTAAAATTTAAAGGCCTCAGATTATAACCCCAAGAAATGATAAGTGTTCAAAAGAAAGAAACCTACTCCAAGTAAGTCAAATAACAGAATTTTGTAACAATTAGGGGCAAAAAACACTGAAGACTAACAAACAAGTTAGTAAATAAAATAGTGTAAATTAGAACTTACTTCCACATTGAACACAATAATTTCTCCTGCACGTATGGGATCCTCGCTCATAGTCAAGAAAAGAATGTCGCCCTGCAAAAAAATCAAAAACAAATAGTAAAGAGAAACCAAATAGATTAATGGTATTTCTGTTCACGATACAGAAGCATCAGATGTGAAAGGTGAAACAAACTGCAAGCGGAACTAGATGCTAAGCAACAAGGTGCTTCAATCTCCATCATTGCAACAATCGAGGAAAAAAGAAAGGCTTTTCCAATGTAGAATGATAGTAATTTCTATAGCTTAAAAGTGTTAAACTAGATGGAATGTTTAACTCCAACCTATATGGCAAACAAAAGACTTGTATCTCCTGTTAGTTTCTCAAATCCGTTACCATATAAAGTTCATTCGTAAAACTTAAAACCTGTAAAAAGGACTCCTCTCTTAATCCAAAATCACAATTTTGATATTACGATCGTTCACTACATACTAAACCAAAAGCAATTCTCACAATGTGAGACCCCAAAGAAAAGAATATGTCTTCTGCCTTGAATCATATCTTGGATCCTAGAAAAGGACAAGCATTTGGGTACAATCAAACAGCAAGAAACACAAGTCTTTAAAAAGAAATCAACCGAGCAAACTCAAGAAATATCCCAAGTAAAATGTAACAAATCTAGAATTCCAACAACCAGTAGTTTGATAAAAGATCCCATCTTTGACATTTTGACCATTCACTATAAACTAACCCAAAATCAATTTTCAAAAAGTTGGGTAACATAAATTCGGCAGCTTTGGACCATTACTCAAATCCCATAAAAAATCAAGCTTTTGGGCACAATCAAATATCAAAAATCAAAAGTGTTTTCTCAAAAAAAAAAAGAAAAAGCAAAAAAAAAAACCAAGTTGATTCAATACTCACCCTTGCAAAGCCAGGTTCCATGCTCTCAGAGAGCACAACCACAACAGGTGATTCACTGCCAGTTAAGCATATTAACCCTTTCCATATTATCAATGCCGAAGACACAATCAAGCCTAGAAAATACAGATATTAAAACGGAAAAAAAAATCCAGCTTTAGCAAAAGGGCATTTTCAATTTTGCAGTTACAAAGAGAAAAGATTGACAAACTCAACAAAAAAAAAGGGGGGGAAACAAAGAACCAAAGGCAAAAGAAATATTAGTTTGGGATTTGACGGACCAAGAATGACGATCTGAGAGAGAGTTTGCCGGATTTGAATGGACTTGATGGAGTCTAGAGTCTCGCCGAACCAACCCATTCCTCGGTTCAGCAAAACGATGACAATTTCGGCGAATAAATCGTCGTTGGAATTTTGTTGCACTTCAGAATGACTGTTCGGAGTTTTTAACTCTCAAACAAACTGTTGAATTTAATGGTTCTTTTTTTATTTTTTAAATGGGCTCTTTATTTTATTTATTTATTTTATGAAAATGATGATTGTGAATTTGTCAGCAGAGTTAACGTGGCATTTCAAATGCTTTCAGGACATGTGGATTTTTGTGGGCCCTAGAGAAAAAGTCATAGAAATTGCTAAAGTATTAAATGAATCAGTATATATTTTCCTTTAAAAACATATTCTTGAAATAAAACTTATGAAGTTCATTTCGCTCGGGGGAAATGAAGAAGAAGAAGAGAGAAGTTCGTATCTGACCTTTCTTAACAATTGAAAGCTACTACGTCTCCTGTTAGAACATGCTGACTTAAATTCATTTTGGTCCGACCTAAAAAATTTATGGTATGATAAATTGTGGTGAAAAACAAAAGTGAGATTTTTCATGCCTAATCCCATAACCTACCATTGATTTTGTCGGGGTACGGACCGTTATTGTTGGGCCGTTTAGTTTATGTTATTGGGCCCATACGGTTTTTACTTATACCTATATATATGTATGATGTATTACGTTAGGGCTTAATTATTAGAGAATTTTGAGACTCCTTAACGCTTCCATTGTAATCTTTACTAGTTTAGTAATTTTCTTCTCCTCTGTCCGTGGTTTTTCTCGTTTTGGGTTTCCACGTAAATTCTCTATGTGTTTTTGTTCTTTGTTTCTATCGCATTAATTTCGCAACATCTCCCATTGCCAATTATATCCAAATTTCAAGTAATCCCATATCTCATTGCTATTTTTATTTTGTTTAAAAGTATGAAAATAACATATAGTTAAATGCTACTTTATTTTCAGAGAGCTTATATCTTGGAATCCGATATCTTATATCTTGTAAACAGTCATTAAACTTCCTAAAATCTATGACAAGCTTTTTCTTTCTTTGAACCTGTTCAGAATGCTTGTTGACGAGATGGCAGAACTAGCCCAATTAGATTTGGAGGGTCTAATCAATCCCATTATCAACAAGGCACCAATCTCTTCTTTGCATAACGCTTCATCTTGCGGCATCCCTGGATGCGATGCTATATGATGTGGCTTGCGCCATCCATCTTTATATGGCAAGTTGACATAGTGTTGCTCTTGTTCCTGGAACTTGTTCTGAATGTTAGCGCAACACTTGCACAATAAACACTTTTCTTCTTTGTAAGGATCATTAGGCATGTCCTCCACCCCAAAAAAGAATTGTTGCGTGACCCAAGGGATCAACAACGAATCATTTGTTCTGAGGCCTTCTGGTGAGAAGGTAAATGGTGATAAAAGGGTAAGAAAATCTGTTCCTAAAATGACATCTTGGCTGGAATGATAAAAAAGATAGAAAGAATGCCTATCTTTAAGAGCATATGTGAGTTGGACTGCTAAGGGTTTGGTATAGCCGTAGCTGTTGAAAGATTTACCTGAAGCAGATTTAAAACTCATTTTGGTAGGTATCTAGTATTTAGTAGGAATGCTACGACTATGGATCATTGAAACATAAGCTCCAGTGGCGACCAATGCAGTAAGAGTAAGAGGAGGTGTTTGTGGAGATTGGATTATGATTTTGATACAAGGTCGAAAAGATAGAGTAGGGTATTGAGATACCTTGTCTATCTCCATGTTAACAGAATCATGGTCATCATCTGAAGATTCTGAAGTGACATCTTCAATATTTGAATATTCTTGAGTTTCTTCATCTTCGTCTTCATCAAGAATAATGAACACAGCTTCTTGTGGTTCTTCGGACCAATCGTACTATTGATCTTGAAATTCAGGTCCATCGATAAGCTGAATTAGCTTTTGTGGACTCCTCGTCTTCGTAGGACATTGTTTGGCCCAGTGTCCCTTTTTTTCCACAAATGAAGCACTTATTGCTTTTTCGTGGCCTGCTTCTTCTTCTAAAAAAGCAATATTTGCTTCCCTTTTAGGATCTCCACCTTTTGTAACGCTTCTTGATCTAAACTTGTTTGTTAGGCTTACAAGGAGCACAATATCTGGTTTCTGGGCATCTATAATTCTTCTTCTAGCATCTGAATCCTTATTAATCCACCATTTACGTAGTGAACCAATAAATCCAGTGGCAAGTCTTCCAACAACTTCTTTAAGATTGACCACAAGATTCCTCATCAATTCTCCATCTTTTCAGGTTGCCATCTTTTCAAAGTTCGGTAGCCTTTTTTCAGAAGGAACATCACTAATACTCCAGAACAATTTATGATCTGGGGGATTAGATACATTATACCTAGCGGCCCTTAGCACACGAATAGTAGCTTCATGATCTTCTAGATATATCTCAGATCCTTCTTGTCGTTAGTCTTGTTCTTGTGCTTCTGGGGTTGAAGATGTTGCTTGATCATATCCTGTTGTAAACTGTGATGCTGGTGAAGGATCTCCCAATGGTTCAGCTTAGGTTGCTAGACGTTTTCCAAATCTTTGAGTCAAGATTGTTGCAAAAGGGTAGGCAGGATTTTACATAAAGAGCTGACCACTTGTTGCTGTAGGAACATCTGTTTTCAAGCTCCTGTTAAAAGATTAAAAATTATTTTTCTATCAGTTCGACCAATAGAGAGAGTTTGTGAAATACAAGATTAGTGAGGAGCAAATAAAGATATCGAAAAAAGCCAAAGAGACAAAAGATGTATATGATTTTGAGCACTCTTCGGGTGTCATTCGTGATATAAGAAAGCGGAGAGGGAATGGATACACAAAATTTATTTACTTTATTTCTTCAAACTTTGTAACTTTTGTGCAAAATTTAACTAACCTTACCTTTTAATGCAGATGAATCTATACAACACCATTACACCTCCTCCTTGTCACGTTATTTAGAAGTTCATCTGACAAAAAAAGGGATAGAGCTTTTAAAAATCCAATATCCAAGAGAATCGCCAACGAATTATGAATTACTTGATTTTTTAACTTTTAAAATGGTATAATTAAACATATTTCAACTTTTACATTTAGAGTTATTAGTTTCTACTTTTATTAATTTTGTAATTATAGGATGATTATGAAGAGCAAGTGTCATAAAAGCTCATTCCAATCACAAGAGATGAGTGATATATTGACTGACACAATGGCAATCCTAAACATTTGAGATGAGCACATGGGCAATCTCAGTTTGTCAAGCAGTCCCATTGCTTTCATTCCACCCGCAACCGAAGCTCCAAAGCAAAGTTGATCAAGTAACGTAAGAAGGTGAAAATAATAGAGTCTAAGTTTTAAGAGAGCATGAGAAGTCAAGTTAAAAGGAATTCCATCTCCCACGGTAAAAAAATATGGTTTCGACAGTGAAACAACACACCGGTGAGAAAGCAAGTTGCATAATTCATACCGTGTCAACACCAACTATGGAGCTGCCCTTATAAATTCTCAACAAGGGTGAACCTTGCCTTCTTCTAACATCATCAATAGCTGATGAAGATGGTGTATTCAGTTAACCATCATTGCAGGAGGAAGAGCGTGGATGGATACTCGTCCCACGGATGTCCTTCAATATATAACACTTAGGGAAGATAATGTGCACGTTATAGTTGATATCTTTTATGTAAGGGACGAGCCTTTACCTTTCCTAATAGAGGAAAATAGGATTATGAGCAATGCCCTTGGAATATTTGAAGCTTGGCCCAAAGTATGGATTTAAATTGGGTTGTTAAATCAATTTAGCAAAGCTTTGATTAACCAACACAATGTGGTCGGGCAAAGAGCCTATGACACCTATGGATTAGCCAATCAAGGGAGGTTGTGGAAAGAAAAAGACCACGAAAAAGAGGCAATAAAAGGAAGATATATTGTAGGTGACACAACTAATAGATGATTTGGAAGGATTACCTCTAAAAATAACAAGCTTACATAGGTACTCAAAATAATCCATGGACTCCTCCAATATAACTAAAATTATGATGCCTCATGACATTACTTAGATCGAGAGTATGATCTTTTTTTATCACTATCAAGAACATTGATTGGTTTGTTAGGTTTATTTAAATTAGTTTGAGCTGTGTCATGGTATACATAAGGTTTATTTTTTTATTTTTTATTTTTTACTTTTACTTGTTACTTATCATTATCTAACAATCGTTGTTTCTTATACTCAGTTTCTTATGACGCCTTTGTCATGTCAGAGACTAACTGAACAAATATGAGTTTATTAACCCCATGATCACTTCCTATGTGTCAGGCCAATCTGGGGTTGCAATTGGAGAACGAGCAAGGATGCTCTGTGAGTTTTTGGATAAAAAAGGAGCCAAATGTTATTTGACACCATATAATTGTAAAGGTCATTCGATATTGGCCTCATTTACCCACAAAAAAACAGAGTAATCTGGTTGGATTCACTTGGTTAAGACGAACGCTCCAACTTCAAAAGGAAGATTCAATTGTAAATGTATTATTTTAAACTATATTATTTATTATTGCTAATTTATAGCATTTGTGTTAAGGGCTCCAAATGAGTGGAAGTTGAAAATAAAAACTCAAATCTTTTTCAATCCACCTCATGAATATATTAAAATTCTACGACAAAAGGTAAGCATTCTACTATATATATATATATACACTTGTTGAATTGTAATTAAAATTACATATATTGTTATTTAAACTGATATACCCGAACAAGAGGGAGACAAAGAATATGGATATTTTGTATTAAGTTACATAAAAGATATTATAAATGGGGAGACATAAGCTAAGACAAGAATTTTATACTAATGAGCATTTGAGTGAGGTGATGAATGAATGGGAAGAATATATACAACTATACATAGACATGTAAACCATACATTTAGTTAAATTCTTATATTTTATTATGTTTAATTTTTATAAATTATTGTTTTATGTCAACAGTGAATTGTAAGGCTAATTAGAACAAATTGAATACGAGAAGCCACCCATGGGCAGAGGAAATAAATCTTGTCATATTTTGTTTAGGGCAAGACATTAGACGACGGTTCATTGATGAAATTGTCATCTAATGTAAAATAGCAAAAAACCTCATTAGAAGATGATTTCTTTAGGAACTGTCGTCTAATACTAATTCATATGCATGATCAAGAACATTAAAAAATGGTTAAAAACGATCATCTAATGTACACATATTATGACGGTGGATTAGACAATGGTTTGGTTAACCGTTGAATCTTTTGTCTATACTATTGTATATTAAATATAAATTTAACGAGATACTATTTATATATTATCCCAACGATGAAACATCTTTTTGATATTCTATTAAAAAGTACATGGTATCAACATGGTAAAAATTCTTACACAATTCACATCTATCCGGTATTTGGCAATGTGAGTTCTAACCTATGAGTTCTAACTCAAATAGTATAAAGCACTCACATGCTACAATACTTTTAGTTTTAACTCTTAATTCTAACTTACTTCTTAGACACCCTTCTAGTTATCTCTAGTTGTATGAATTCCCTAAGATAGAGTTCTCTCTTATCCTTTCTACAACTCTTGAACATTTTACCTTACAAGAGGTGCTAACAGACCTAACCACCTAAAGTACAGGGAAAGTTGTGATTTCCTAAAGTAGAACTATGGATGCTATAAACTCATTCTGCAACTAAGATAAAGATGAAATAGTTACAAAAACATCTCACGTATTTATAGAAATGCATAAATCCGTCATGTGTTTGTACAATCACAATAGTAATAATAATAATGAAAAACCAGTACTTTCAAATACCAAAAAAAAAATTCTAATTTTCCCCTTCTAGTTTTATAAATGTCTAAAGTATCGATCAAATTTTTGAAAATACAAATGAAATATGGAGGGTATTTTCAAAGTTTTCCTAGAGCAAGATAGACATAGAAAATTTTATTTATAATAGTCAAAGAGCATGCACTATGCGTATATGTATTAAACATGTTAATAAAAAACAAAGAGTAAAAAAATTGAGTAAAAATAAATATGTATAAAAATAGGACAAGGATGAGAAAAAAAAAAAAGAAAAACAAATGTGCATGACAAAAAAGCAAAATAATAGAAAGAAAATGTGAGAAAAGAGAGAAAAAAAAAAGAAAAAAGAAATAAAAGTTGAAAAAAGGTTTCGGTAAGAAAGAGAAAAAAAAAGTTTTGAAAGCCTAAAAGGGAAAAAACGTTTTGGAAAACCTAAAAAAAATTTTTTGACTAAAAAAAGCACCCAAATGTTGTTAGGTTTTGAGTTTCTTTATAGCACCATACAAAACTCATATAATGTTTATGTTAAAGATAATTAACTTCACAAAGCTATATCATTCATTCATATTAGTTTCATGGGAAGAGGGAATTAGTTTTAGAAAAATTATTTTGATCTTCATGAGGTTCTAATTCTCTTACTCATAAATCTGTAGACTCCAGTCTAATATGTAGCATATTTTTTAAGCTAGATCTTATTGTTTTGTTATTAGCGGGTTATAACCCTATAAGATTGGATAGAATTGCTCTTAGTTTTAACCTTTAGCACACATCACATCGCCATGTCATTATAGTTAAAACAAAAAAGACACATCCTTGAACCATGAAAGTGGAAACGACATTCAGCGTTAACTTGAAGGATAAAACGACATGCCTTTTAGAATTTGTGTCGTTTTTGTCTCCCAAGCAACAACAATCGCATGCAATATATTGCACGTCTTTTGAACTGAAAATGATGAAATGGGTTGCTTAAAACGACATGTCTTTTATCCTGACTACAAAAGAAATGTTGTTTAGTTTAGAAAACAAGACGAAATGACATGTCGTTTAGTTCCTTAAACGAAAACAACATCTCTTCTTTGCACAAATAAAACAAACATTTCTTTTCTGCATAGCGGAAACAACGTCTTCTTCGCATTAAAAAGACATAGGACATGCCGTTTAGGTTCTCTAACTTAAAAAATATTAAATTCCCTCTCTTTTTTTTTTTTTTCTTGTTTTCTTTTTGCTACTGATGTTGTTTGTTTTCCGATTACGAGAAAGAGACATGTCATTGTTTTTTCATGTCGTGAATTGCAATGGTGACATGTTGTTTTTCCTTAATGTTTTACTGTTATTGCCATTGTTTATAGCTATCGTCTCCAACTGTATTGAGTGTGTTTGAAAGAGGTTAAAATTTATTAGTTTTAATTTGTCTACAGTGTAAAACTCTTACATATTACAGTATAAAGTAAAATTATGTTACAGTAAAAAGTTCTCACATGCTATGATGTTTGAGTTCTAACTTGCTTTCTAAACACTCTAAGGCTCCATTTGAAATAGCTTAAAATAAGTTTCTTTTAACTTATTCAACCTAAAAGTTGCTTTTGGACCTGTTTAACTGTTGTGGTTTTTAGTTTTTATAAGCACTTTTAAAACAAATTGCTCCTTTCATGTTTATAAAAAAAATACTTATAAAAAAGTGCTTCTAGAGGAGTGTTAGCTGCACTCTCTTGCTCACTCTCTTTCTCACTCTCTCCATTCACTGCGTGACATATAGACTCTACTATCTTACTTTTATTTAAATAATGATTTACAATGTTAGTAGATTTTACACGTCAGTTAGTGATCGAAAAAAGTGTTAAAATGATAAAAGAGAGAGTGCATCTAAAACTTATCAAAAAGTAATTAAAAAGCTTTAGTTTATGCTTTTTTTTTTTTAATGCAGCTTAAAAGTAAAAACAGAAGATATCACAGGTCCTAATTGTTGTTGTCAATGGGTTTGTTGAATTTCCATCATCTAGGCAATCTTAGTCTCAGCCCAAATTCCACAAGAGGCCCACAAAACTGAAAGGCCATATTCTCTCCAAATCCCACCTTTCTCTATAAAAACCCTAAATTTAGCCCTAAATTTCTCCAAAACTGAAAGGCAACAACGCTTCCAACCTTTAGCAAAGCTCTTACTTGCTTAAACCCCAAATTTAGCCCTCAATAAAAACCCTAGCCTCAATTCTCCAATCCTTATTCGCACCAACAATGGTACTTTCTCTCTCACCTTCTCTCACTTTCTCGACCGAGAAAATTCTCGATTGATTGATTCATTTTTCGCTTCTTATTTTTTTTTTAATTTTTTTTTTTTTTTGCGCAGCCGGGAGAGGAAGTGAACCCAAAGGCGTATCCTTTGGCCGATGCGCAGCTCACGATCACCATTCTCGACCTTGTTCAACAAGCCGCTAATTACAAGCAGCTCAAGAAAGGAGCAAATGAAGGTTTCTTGTTTAACTTTTTTTTTCGATTTACATGTTTTTACTGTTGTTATTGATTATCCTGTTTTGCTTTTTTCGTTGTTGAAAACTTTATTTTTTGGGTGAAATATTTTATTTTTATTTGGATTTCAGCTACTAAGACTCTGAATAGAGGTATCTCGGAGTTCATTGTTATGGCTGCGGATACTGAGCCGCTTGAGATCCTTTTACATCTTCCCTTGTTGGCTGAGGACAAGGTAAACCTTGGTTTATTTTAATATTTTTTATTATTATGTATTTCTTTTGAAGTTTCTTTTTTGGTTCATTACATTTTATCATCATACATTAAAAAAAAATAGCAATCATGCAAAAGTAGTTTAATGAGACACCATGAAACTAAAATATAAGTTTAATGTAGGGAGGAAAGGGGCATTCAGTTTTACAGATTTTTCTTTAATTTGATACGTATGGAATGTTTATGTCAAAATTTTTTTCGTGATTTATAGTATTGCTGTCTGGTAGAGGGGCTAATGTTGTACTAAATTGGCTGGATTTTAGGATCTTTCAATACTATTTTTAGATTAATATCTTTTAGGTGAATTAGAAGTCATGTTATGATAAGCTAGGTGTTCTTTTTTAGTGTCTGCTTAACAAACTGTGCTACAAGCAGAGTGATATGAGGTGCACTTTATAAACATGTTGTGTAATGATGTTGGGTTCATTGGCTTTTAGATTTATGGTTGTGTAAGCACGATGAACTATGTCTAGAATCTCTGTTGCTTAAATACAACGTCTTTGCGTACGTGCTACTGTTTTTTTAAGTGTAACTCAGGAAATGTGTTGTTGGCTACAGAAAACTGTCCATGTTGTAGTTTGCTTCTTTTTTTTTTTTTCCAAATAATGTTCTAATTACTAATTTTATTGAACTTTCTAGAATGTCCCGTACGTTTTTGTTCCGTCTAAGCAAGCTCTTGGCCGAGCTTGTGGTGTCACGAGACCTGTCATTGCCTGTTCCGTTACCACAAATGAGGGAAGCCAATTGAAATCCCAGATACAACAACTTAAGGTAATTTTTCGATTTTGCCTTGCTAGTATATATCCTGATTGTTTTATGTTGCCACCTTAGGGTATTCTTGTTTTAAATTCTGAGGCGCTTTACCTTAAAATGCAGGATGCCATTGAGAAGCTCCTTATCTAAGACTACAAGGGACTGCTATATTCGGTGTGATGGGCCTCTTCGATCATAGTTGTCGCATCTCTGGAGGCTTTGACTGATGAACTTGTGCTATTAGAAACAATGTTTTTCTGTTAAATTATAAAAATTTTTATTTGTGTGCAATGCAAGAAAGAATACTCAAAAAATATATCTGCTTGAGTCAAGACGAATTATGTTGATGTTATAAGCCTTATAAGCTACTAGATTAATGTGATTTGTTCTGTTATTTGTTTTTTGTTTCAATATTGTTATTAGAACTTGTTCCTAATGATCTGAATGTGAACTATGCTTACACTAAAATCAAGTCACTAGATGGATATGAATCCTATCAATCTGTCAACCTGCTGTTAAATGTTTAAGCTGTGTGGTTAAACTCGTTAATCTGTGTTTCTGTTAAACTTGTTCCTAACACCCTTTGTCTATTCCTAAACTTTTTTTTTTTTTTGTTTCTGGTTTTTTAATAAGAATTGTCCATTCTTGAATCTGGTTATTATGTTTATGTCGTTTACAAGACCAATATATCTCAACTTGGTATTATTACTACATATACGGGGGCGTATTTTTGCAGCTTGCAACTTTATTCAAGGTGTACACCGTTTTTTTTTTGCACTGCATAGTCCTGCTGTGATTCGTTTCTTCATTTCAACAAACTTAATTATTGTTTGGAGGCTTCATTTATGGATGCAAGTGTGAAATAAGACAATAATTCGCCAATAATATGAGCAAAGCAAAAATGCCTTAGTATAAAGAGGATAGTTGATGGATAGTAAAACAGACAATCTATATCTGAACTTGTAACTTAATGTATCATCAAAGATTTCGTGGGAGAATTAGTGTAATGGTATGAAGATTTTGGGCCTCTCTCTACACTCTATTCGATACGACCCTTCTTTCTCATTGTGAAATCAAATTAAGAGGAATGCATTTCTGAAATGGAGGAATTGGAATCATAAAAGTGAGTTGACGGGGGTTCCTTAAATTCCTCTCTTTTTATTTAAAAAATCTTTTTTCTTTCTTCTTTTTAAATAGTAATACAAGTCCACTTGTTTTGTTATAGTACGTAGATGGATAGATATCCTAATTAGAGCATTTTTAATATATTGTTAAATTAATGTGTTAATGGCAAATCTAGTTTTTGAGTGTAAATACTTTACAATACAATGTTATTTTTATGCTTAATTTACTGTATGCTGTTTGTTGTAAAGTTAAGAGCAAATTTGACATTTGAATCCTATTTATGGATATATTGACTTTTTTGTTTTAATAATTACAACATTCTTATTTTTAAATTGTTTTAATATTAAATGTTTACTTTTATAAATTTTAAAGTTTAATAATTATTACAAAAGGCAAATATGGCGTATTAACATTATGCATTGTAGCATAAAATAAAATAACATATCAAATATGTTACTTACACTTTTTGGTGGCAAATTTAACATTGGCGTTAACGTTTGCATTAGAGATGGTCTTAGTTAGTATGCCACTTCTTTGGCAAAATTATACGCTATCCCATACTTTTAAAAATTGTGTTTATTTATGCCACATTTAAAAAATTGTGCCATATTATTACTCAAATTATATGCTTAAGTTATGTCACACTACAATATTTATGGCATTTATATAAAGTAAGCTTCAAAAGATCACATTTATGGAAATTCCCCTACTTCTTTACTATCATTATTGTGTTCAACCACTTATTTTTTCTTTGTTTGATTCATACCACTTCTCCTAACCAAAAAGGCTAAAATACATTAGATAACACTTGTTTACCTAATTCTAATCCAAAATACTTATCATTGATTATGTCTTTATGCTCTTTGAAAGTGGTATATCTCAAACTTTTCTCATAAAAATGGTAAGAATGAAAAAAAAACTCAAATTGACCCACATATTTTGACCCATTTGTCTGTCCCAGCCCCTCCCTGTAATTATTTTTGGATAATAGATTATTTTTATTTTTATTATAAAAGAAATATGATGTTATATTTTTTGATGCACTATAAAATGCATCTTTAAATTTCAAATTCAAGTAAAATATGCTCTTTTTCTGTCAGCCATTGAATGATAAATTGGCGGATTTAACCGCAAGCTTATAAATGAGCCTATAATTAAATACTAATTGAACATTACGTCTTATCTTGAAAATATTCATTTTATATGTTTTTTTTGTTTTTTTTAAACATACTGCCTATGCAATGTTTGGCTACAAAATATATTCATTCGATGCATAAATTAGGGGTCAAAATAGTAAGTATCTTGTTTAGCGTAAACAGACAGCTGAGAAAATCAACAAGCATCTAAAATATAAAAAAATGCATTTTCAATAAACTTAGAATATATAAAATGAAATTTTAAAAATGCTAATTATTTATTATTATTATTGTTGGGTTAATTACATAATTATATCTCTAAATTTTAACTATTTCTTAATTTGTCCCTCTGTTCTTAAAAAATACAAAGGTATCCTTGAAATTTTAAAAACTTATTTCAATTTCATCTCTATAAATAAAAAAGAATTAGGCAAAAGAACATGACTACTCTTAAATAGTTATGATAAATATTTTATATACTAAAAACATAAAAAAATTATAAAACAAAACATTAAATTTCAAAAAAAGATCTTAATTTTTATGACTTTTTAAATTTAAAAATATATTTTTAAATTTTTCTCAAACAGAAACATATATTTCATAAACAAATTAGGTTTTATCAAGAGTATTTTTATTTTATCTCTATATTTTTTAATTTTAAAAAGTCTACATATTGAAACAAGTTTCAAATTTAAAAAATACTTTTATAATTTTTAAAAATATATAAACAAATTAAAAAATAACGAAAACTATAAGATATAGTTATATAATTTTCCTTCATTTTTTTCTCCTATAACACACTGGAAGTGGGAATGTTCCAGTACGAGAATATATTCATATAAAATGTGGCACAGTTGACACCAATGAAATAGTGGGCGTGCCGGAGTGGTTATCGGGCATGACTAGAAATCATGTGGGCTCTGCCCGCGCAGGTTCGAATCCTGCCGCTCACGCTTTTTCCTACCACCCGTTCTTTTTTCTTTTACAGAACATTGCATGTGTTTTGCTAGACAAGAAGTTGTTCTTTGAACGGATTTATATCCAAGAATGTCAGCTTGTAGAACACCAAGGAGATATATTAAAAATTTCTTCCAAATATATTTTTACATCTGCAAATATAACCATCCACTTTGAGCAGTTTCAAGGAATTCATTGTTGCTAAGATTTCCTTGCAAACACTCATTACCCTCTCCCTCACTCAACAACCTCATTTCAAATCCCAAGTACTTTGCCATCCTAAAAATCTCCTCAGATTTGGCGTGGGACTTATCACCTGCTGAAAACCCATGTAGATTCAATGAACCTCCACCAACATCACCAACGTCAACCCAACTAAACCCCACTACTTTCTTCACTCCTTTGTTCCTCATCCCTCTCCGAATTTTTGCAACCTTTTCCCATTCCCCCTTCTCAGCATACAAGTTTGATACCAACACATAAGGGCCTGATTCTGTTGGCTCCAATGACATCAATGCTTGAGCTGTTCTCTCAGCCATTTCCAAATTCCCATGCATCAGACATGCTCCAAGCAAGCTTTGTAAAACCGACAACCCGGGCTTCCCCGGAATCCTGCCTAGCATTTCCTCTGCCTCCTTGAGTTTTCCTGCCCAGCCAAACAAATCCACCATACAAGAATAATGCTCTGGGGATGGCTCAATCTGATGGGTCTTCACCATCAAATCGAAGAGCTCCTGCCCCGTCTCAACCATCCCCTTTCTACAGCACGCGGTTGGTACAGAAAGAAATGTGATCGAATCGGGTTTTACCCATTCTCTCTCCATCTCCCTAAACAACTTTATCATTGATTCGTAGTCCCCATGGCCAGCATAGGCAGAGATTATTGCTGTCCAAACAACTTGGCTTCTCTGAGGTGTGTCGTCGAAAACCTTTTGAGACTCGTAGATGCTCCCCCGCTTTGCATACATGCTGAGAAGAGCACCAGAGATAATCGGGTGAGTGTTTAAGCCATGTTTTATCAAGTACGAATGGCATCGTTGGCCATACTTCAGAGAAATATCTGCAGCATCGGCAATTGCACTGAAGGCACTACCAAAGGTGTAATGGTTTGGTTTGCACTCGGTAACCGCTAAGAGGAACATCTGCAGAGCTTTGTGGTACAATCTGTTTTGAGCACACCCCGAAATGAGTGAATTCCACGATGTGATGTTCCTGTATCTTAGCTCCTCAAAGAATTTCAAACACTCTCCCATGGACTGGAACTTTGCATACATGGTGATGAAACTATTGCAAACGTTTTGTTCCGACAAAAACGCGGTCTTTATACAAAGTCCATGGATCATCCGGCCTTCTTCAACCAAATTTCTTGTAGTTACAGCATGGATTAGTCCAATAAATGTTACATTGTTCGGATATACTCCTTCTAATCTCATGCCATTAAATAGACTCATAGTGTCATCTTCATTTACAGAAATCATCGAAGTCCAGGACACAACATTTCGTCCATTCATATCCAGAAAGACTAATTTTGCATCTTCAACAACCTCACACTTCGAATGCATCAAGATCAACACATTGCAAACCGAAACATGCATCCTATATCCTGATTTTATAACCAAGCCATGTATCTGTTTCCCAAGCTCTAAATTTTTGTCATGCCTGCAAGCCGAAACTGCACTGGTAAATGGACATGATCAAGCTCCATTCTCCCTCTCACCATTTCAAGGAAGAACAAAGCTGCTTCTAAGCCATGATCTCCATCCTGGGTATACCCTGAAATCATTGCATTCCACGTAACCAAATCCTTATTGGGCATTTCATCAAAAATTCTTCGAGCCTCTGAAAGATTTTCACATCTCGAGTACATCGACACAAGTGCATTCCCCACAAAAACTTCACAATCAAATCCCAATTTTAAAACAAGGCAATGCAATTGAATTCCAAAGAGAAACTCTTCATAATCCGAACAAAAAGTGAGAATCGTAGTATAACTCACGGGGTCAAATTTCACCCCGTTGAAATTCATTCAGAGTGCGAAATCAAAAGCATCCTCACTCCTTCGAAATCCTGAAAGGATTGTATTCCAAGAAACAATACTAGGATTGCACAAACTCTCAAAGAGACACAAAGCACTTCCAAGATGCCCTGATTTAGAGTACATATTCATCAAAGAATTCGAAACTACGCAGCACCAAATAAACCCAGATGAGATTGCAAAACCGTGGATTTGGCGGCCGAGTTTTGGCTCACCTCGACAAGCCTTGAGAGCAAGGCCAACCATAGCTTCGTCGGCGTTTCCAGCCAAACCCATTTGAAGTTCATTCTTAATGATATGAAGAGCTTCGTGCGGAAGATTTCTCTGCAAATAGGCGAGCATAAAGCGGCTAAGGGAGGCAGCATCTGGTTCAGTATTTTGATCAAACGGTTGGTATTCATTTCTGGAAGAGTGGAATAATTTTAGCTTAATATATCGTTGCTTTGGTAGTCTGTGAAGAACAAATTTGAAATTCAGTTGGTGGGTAATCATCAGAATTTGACATAAGGCTGTTGGAATTTGAAAAACCGTTTTGAGCAATAGAAACGTTGAAACCCTCTTAAAACCCTACTCTTTTTTGGGCCAAACATCCTTTCACTGCCCTTGCTTATGATGGGTTTTGCCGATATGGGCTTTAATTTTGGGCTTAAAAACACAATCTAATTGAGAACATTTTTAAAATATTTTAAATAATGTAATGAATTTAAAATTTCATAATAATTAAGTTATGTATTGTAATTTTTTTCAATTTACTATCACTGTCAACTAAGAGGGTTTGTCTTTCACTCTGGATGGCGGTGCCATTGTATAGAAAAGTACTGAGCAAAGTTGTGTTGTAAACTCAAGTTTGGAGAGAATGCCATGCCAACATGAAGTATGGTTAATAACGTAGTTAGAACTAAAACTATATAACATGTGAGAGCGTGTTTTTATTTTATATTATAAAAGTTAGAAGTAACAAATTAGAACAACGTCCTCAAACACACTAATATTTAAAATACCCAATATATCTCTAATTGTATCATATTAAGACATAGGCAGTGAGTACTAAGACTGTTGGTAGATATATGCTGCGACACAAAAATTGTCGAGACCGGCGATGGGCGATAATGGCCGGATGGTGATTGTCGGTATCCTACCATGACACCATTTAGTTGTTGGCTAAAAACATTCGTTATCTTAGCGGTGATATTTTACAGTCACCGGTCAGAGACAACCAATATCTTACCGTGTTGGAGGTAGTTGGTTGTGAAATCGAAATTTCGATCTCAAAGTCGCCTATTGCCGATTTCCTCCCTAAAATATTTGAAAAATTACAAAAAAAGCAAAAATACAAAAAAAAAAAGCCACAAAGGCCACTGGTGGATGGAGATCTGATTGCAAGGCGACCATAGAGCTACAAGGGTGCAGGAAGCTTAAGGGGGCACTTTCATAACAGAATAAGATGATCTGCAGATTTGTGCTGTGCTTAACTAAAGTGAGGTATAATTCTAAAGGAATAATGAAAAGCTAGAGAGCTGAATAAAGGGTAGATTCCTAAAGTTCACAAACTTTTTTTTTATTATTATTATTATAATATGGACACGTAGGATCTAACCATATATAGACCTCATAATTGACAATCATTTTGCTTCTGGTGTGTTTCTTTTGGACATTAAAAGAATGGACTTGAAAACTTTGTATTGTATCTATACCTAGATATTGTCTTTGAGTCTAAGATTTTCGTTAGATTCTGTCAAAGCCACATGATTTTATTATGTTTGATATTTTTATTATGACCTAACCTTTTAAAACACGCAACAAGTAAGTGTAAGTATTATTTACCATAAAAGTTTCCACTTTTGTTAATATTTAAAAGAAAGTCGTAATCGTGTTTGTTTATATCTCAGTTTTTTTTTGGGAAGAAAAGAGTACCAACCTAGATAATCTCAGCAGGTGTAAGTGGCGGAGCTGGAGTTTCTTCTCAGTGGGGCATTATGGAAAAATTAAAGATAGTATTTTATTAAATAAAGATAGATAATTATACATTTCGATTATTGAGGGGGTATAATTATAATTTTTCTTGTAAAATAGGGGTAAAACAATAAATTTGAATTATTTTGTCAGAGCACAACAACATATTTCAGTTATTTTGTGAAGGCACAACATTATGATTCAATTATCCTGTGAAGACAATATTACAATTTTCTTTTAAAATAAGAATATAACTAAAATTTTAAATTACAAATTGAAGATTAAAATCTAAATTTTAAAAAATGAGTGGAAGTACAGCCTTCATTTATGACTACTGGTACTTCGTAATGGCATATGGATGTGAGTTGTTTGTGCAATTAATAACAACCATAAAATACAGAAAACGGAAGCGTATTGGATCGAATTCAATACCTCCAGCCATTGTGTTTGATGCTCTGTTTTCCACCGAATTTGCACACTGTGTTCCTCCGTGAAAATGTTGTTTTCTGGGCACTCACAATTCTCACTTGATGGTGTAATTTTTGTTGTTTTCCACCGAATTTGCACACTGTGTTCCTCCGTGAAAATGTTGTTTTCTGGGCACTCACAATTCTCACTTGATGGTGTAATTTTTTTGTTCAGAAAAGTATGCCCAGGGACCAGAGAATTTAATACCGTGACCATCACACGGGTGTAACGATTACCAACCGTTACAAGAGACAGTTGAATCTCACGTGGGCCAAATCCGTATCACGTGAGCAGCACATATCACGTGGGCAACACGAATTTTTTAACATTCTCCCACTTGGCTCACGTATTACATCAACTGCTATAAAGAGAAACAAAATACATGAATCATGGCGACAGGTCCTCTAAATAACGAGTATTATCTTCCATGTATCACAATATATCTTGTTTCTTAGATTTTCTATCTTATCTTAATGAATAAACCCCATGTTTATTCTAGGTCCTAAACTTTAGCGATATTTCTCATAAATAAAGTTGCGCACTTAATTGAAGCTGAAAAGAGAAATTATCATAAATATAGAGTTTCACAACAAGTAATTCAAAATTACATAAGGGAACCAAGTCCCATTCTATCCACATGATCCCTAAATTTTACTGGTGGCATGCCTTTAGTCAAGGGATCGGCAATCATCAATTCAGTGCTTATGTGTTCAATGACCACTGCTTTATTCTTAACACGCTCTCGTATGGCCAGATACTTAATGTCGATATGTTTGTTTCGACTACCGCTCTTGTTGTTTCTAGCCATGAAAACAGCAGCTGAATTGTCACAGAATATCTTCAGCGGCCTAGAGATAGAATCCATAATCCTAAGCCCAGAAATGAAACTCTTGATCCATACACCATGTGAGGTAGCCTCAAAACAGGATACGAACTCGGCCTCCATAGTGGAAGTAGCAGTCAAGGTTTGTTTGGCGCTCCTCCATGAAACAGCTCCACTAGCTAGCATGAAAATGTATCCGGAAGTTGATTTCCGTGAATCAATGCAGCCAGCAAAGTCAGAATCAGAGTAGCCAATGACTTCCAAGTTGTCAGTCCGTCTATACATAAGCATGTAGTCATTGGTTCCTTGTAGGTACCTCATCACCTTCTTTGCAGCCTTCCAGTGGTCTAATCCTGGATCACTCTGATATCTGCCTAACATTCCTACAGCAAATGCAATGTCAGGTCTTGTGCAAACCTGAGCATACATAAGACTTCCAACAGCTGAAGCATATAGAATGTTGTGCATCTGTTCTCTTTCAAGGTCATTTTTCGGGCACTGATTCAAATTGAATCTGTCACCCTTCACAATGGGAGCTATACTTGGTGAACAATTTTTCATCCGAAATCTCTCCAAAACTTTGTTGATATAGGCTTCTTGAGACAGACCCAAAGTGCCTTTATATCTGTCTCTGTATATCTTAATGCCTATAACGAAGGATGCATCACCCATATCCTTCATATCAAAGTTTTTAGAGAGGAATTGTTTTACCTCATGTAGCATACCCTTGTCATTGGTTGCAAGCAAAATGTCATCCACATATAGAACCAGGAAACAGATTTTACTCCCACTGACCTTCTGGTATATACATTGATCCATGATGTTCTTTACAAATCCAAATGAAGAGATGACATCATGAAATTTCAAATACCACTGACGGGAGGCCTGCTTTAACCCATATATGGATTTCTTAAGCTTACATACTAACTGCTCACCATTACTAGAGGAGAATCCTTCTGGTTGTTTCATATAAACCTCTTCCTCTAGTTCACCATTGAGAAATGCCGTTTTCACATCCATCTGTTGTAACTCTAAGTCAAAATGAGTAACAAGTGCCAAGATGATGCGGAGAGAATCTTTCTTGGATACAGGAGAAAAGGTCTCCTTGTAGTCGATTCCTTCTTTCTGAGTGAATCCTTTGGCCACGAGTCTTGCCTTATATCTTTCGATGTTGCCTAATGAGTCTTTCTTCGTTTTATAGACCCATTTACACCCTATGGCTTTTGCACCATCAGGCAACTCGACAAGATCCCAGACTCCATTGGATGCCATAGAATCCATCTCATCCTTCATTGCATCGTACCAAAGTTTCGATTCTTGGCAACTTATGGCTTGTGAAAATGTTTCGGGATCATTTTCGGCTCCAATGTTGTACTCCGATTCCTGTAGATACACAACATAATCACTAGAAATTGCCGATTTCCTTTCTCTAGTAGATCTCCTTAATGTTGGTTCAACATTTTCCTGAGGAATCTGTTGTCCAACTTGTTGCTCAATTGTTTCCGTTGGTTCTTGAGCAACTTGACCTTCTAGATTATTATCAGCAATTTGTGGAACCTCAATGATCGGTTGCACAACACTCGGTTGGACTATAGGAGTGCTATGAACTATGATCAACCTATCACTTGATGTAGATGGTTGAGCTTCAGTATGATCTCCTTCAGAAACTATGTTCCGAAATTGATCGCTCCCACTAATCAAGTCATTCTCAAGAAACTTGGCGTTCCTTGATTCCACAAATCTAGTGCTATGAGTTAGACAGTAGAATCTATATCCTTTGGACCTCTCGGCATATCCAACGAAATATCCGCTAATGGTCCTCGGATCTAGCTTCTTCTCTTGTGGGTTGTATACTCTTACTTCAGACGGACATCCCCAAACGCGTATATGTCGCAAACTCGGTTTCCAACCTTTCCATAACTCAAATGGCGTCTTTGGGACAGCCTTAGTCGGAACCCGGTTTAATATATACACAGCCGTCTTAAGAGCTTCAGTCCACAAGGACTTAGGTAGGTTGGAGTTACTCTGCATACTCCTCACCATGTCCATTAATGTTTGGTTTCTTCTTTCTGCTACACCATTCTGATCCGGAGAACCAGGCATGGTGTATTGGGCAACTATCCCATGTTCTTGAAGAAACCTTGCAAATGGACCTTGAGCTTGTCCATCCTCAGTGTATCTACCATAATATTCTCCACCTCTATTTGTCCTCACGATCTTTATTTGCTTTTCGCATTGTTTCTCTACTTCAGCCTTGAAAACCTTAAAGGCGTCTAATGCTTCGTCCTTTGTATGAAGCAAGTAGAGATACATGTACCGTGAGTAATCATCTATGAAAGAGATGAAGTATCTCGGACCATATGAGTCCATTATTGGACTACAAATATCTGAATGTATGATTTCTAATATTTCTGAACTCCTCTTGGCACCTTACTTAGACTTGTTGGTTAGCTTTCCCTTAATGCAACCTACACAAGTCTCGAAGTCAGTAAAATCCAAAGTACTAAGTACTCCGTCAGTCACTAACCTCTTGATTCTCTCAATGGAGATATGTCCTAATCTCCGATGCCACAACATAGAGGAATCCTCATTTATAACACAATGTTTAATGCCAGATTGAACATGCATAGCAGTATGATGTGGTTCATTTTGCAAGTTAATTGAGAAAAGACCATCAGACAAAATACCATTCCCAACAAGATCAGATTTATAAAATAAACTGAAATATTTGTCTGAAAAAGTAAAGGAATATCCCAAATGTACAAGTCTGGAAACAGAAATTAAGTTCCTAGAAAAGTTTGGAACATAAAATGTCTTATCCAATTCCAAAGTAAAACCACTACTTAAAACTAAGGTGCATGTTCCGATGGCTTCCACATGTGAACACATCTTATTTCCTGAAGAGATGCTAAGCTCACTTCCCAGTGGCTTCGTTAGTTTTCGCATACCCTGCAAGGTATTCGAAACATGGATTGTAGATCTAGAATCAATCCACCATGTGTTATAAACAACATCAATCATATTAGATTCATAACAAACCAATGAGATTGGATTACCTTTCTTCTCAAGCCAACTCTGAAATTTTGTGCAATCCTTCTTCATGTGTCTCTTCTTTTTACAGAAGAAACACTTGGATTCCTTCTTAATGACAGCTTTGGGAGGCATTTTACTCTTCCCTTTGTCCTTGGCCTGATGTTGGTCTTGATTCTGATTCTTTCCTTTCGTGGTTGTAAGTGCAGTTTCACCCATTTCCATTATAAGCCGCCCCTCTTCCTGAGTACACATGGTCAGAAGTTCATTTATTGACCATTTGTCCTTATGTGTATTATAGGAAATCTTAAAGGGCCCATATTGTTTTGGTAGGGTGTTCAGAATGTAGTGCACCAGGAAAGATTCAGACATATTCACCTCAAGGTTCTTTAATTGAGCCGCTATGTCCCTCATCTCCATGATGTGCTCACGCACACCTCTCACACTGGTGAGCCTTAAGGATGAGAACCTCATGATTAGGGTGCTGGCAAGTGCCTTATCTGAAGTTTCAAATTGCTCATCAATGGCTTTCAGTAATGCCCGGACCTTGTCATACTGTTCGACGGAACCACGTATACCAGCAGAGATTTTGGTCTTTATGAACATGACGCTAAGGCGATTAGATCGCTCCCAACGTTCATAAAGAGCAATCTCATCCTGAGTGCTGGTATCAGTTATTACGGGCTCGTCTTTCCTTATAGCATAATCAATGTCCATCCACCCTAAGTGAAGGAGTATTCTCTCCTTCCAGACCTTGTAGTTATCCCCTTTCAGCTCAGGGATATCACATCGTACATCAGAGAAATTCACAGGTTGTATGACTGCATAATTAAAATAAGCATGCTTATGATCAAAATATTGAGGCTAATAAACATAAATCATGCTTTACCAATGTAAATCATGCATAATATCATGAATCTATGACATAAAACTTGCCTGTGGGCTAAAGTTCTAATTCAATTAGATTCATTTAATTGTATGATAAAACTATCAAATTATGTTCCCTTTTCTAATCCCTGTGGGTAAATCAGAAAATATAATTTGATATTTTATCCTAATCAGTTATATCAATATAATAAAAATTCCTGTGGGATAAAATTTATTATATTAAATACAACTAATTACAATAAATGTCCTTTAACCAAAAGTGATCCTAAACAAATTAATATATAATTTTACATAATTAGAGTTGCTGTGGCTAAGCTTCAATTATTTAAAATTATATGGATCATTTAGACTTTTAATTTTGTTCACGATTATTCATGATAATTGCATGTTCTATAGGCAATATAATAATTATGAACAAAATCTTAATTTGTGCTAAATGAGTTAATTAACTTAATAACATGCATAATAAAACTCAAAACAATGCATATAACAAATATTTAGCACATAATGCTTAAATTGAATTTCCCATGAAATTATTGCAAGAATTATGTGCATATCCAAAAACCAAAAATTTAAATTTTTTTTTTTTTGGATTTTCGGATTTATTTATTTATTTATTATTTTTTTTATTTTTTTTTTTTCAAAACGACGTCGTTTCATTTAAGGGGGGGTCCCTTAAACGGCGTCGTTTCGCTGAAGAGGGGGGGGTCCCCAAAAACGGCATCGTTTCACTGAAGGTCGTTTCTCGCGCCTGCTAAAACGACGGGTCGTTTTGCTGCCGAATGAAAAACGACATGTCGTATGGGTCGTCTTCAACCTCCAGCCGGGTCGTTCTGACCCGGCTGCGACCCGCGGACCCGTCGAAAAACCCGACGGTTTCTCTCCCCTCCGACGTCAATTTCAGGCGTTCCAAATCCCAAAATGCTCAGAAATCAATAATATGATGATTTATGAATTCAAAATACATAATAAACCAAGTATTCATATTGATCAATATATGCTTTTCACGGCCAAAAATCCGGCATGCACAGAGGGGAAAAACATGTAGAATTCCTCGGTTTTTTATCATAAAACATCAAGAAAACATTAACCCAATGGTTTTATAGCAGTAACATTGAAAAAATATCAAGGAAAAACAAAGTCCAATTCACGGTACAAAAACCGTGGGAAAACAGAATTTTCGTTCAAAATTTGAACATCAAGGCAGAGGTATAAGGCTCGGATACCAAATGTGAGTTGTTTGTGCAATTAATAACAACCATAAAATACAGAAAACGGAAGCGTATTGGATCGAATTCAATACCTCCAGCCATTGTGTTTGATGCTCTGTTTTCCACCGAATTTGCACACTGTGTTCCTCCGTGAAAATGTTGTTTTTAGGGCACTCACAATTCTCACTTGATGGTGTAATTTTTGTTGTTTAGAAAAGTATGCCCAGGGACCAGAGAATTTAATACCGTGACCATCACACGGGTGTAACGATTACCAACCGTTACAAGAGACAGTTGAATCTCACGTGGGCCAAATCCGTATCACGTGAGCAGCACATATCACGTGGGCAACATGAATTTTTTAACAATGGATCCTCAGAAGTGGATTACTAGATAAACTCCACGTATAGCAGGGTAATTAACTCGAATCAAATAAAACATATAAAGTATAAAACAAAAAGAAAACGTATAAAGTATGAAGTATGAATGATGGGGTTAGTTAAATTAAAATTATAGAATTAAAATGATATATAGGTTGCTTCAAGAAAAAAAAACGGAGGTGATTTAAAAAAAAAAAAAGTTAATTATATGCCTATATAAAGTATAAAACATATGGCATCAAATTACTGTTTGTTCAAATAATAAAGTAAAATAATCAAAATAGAGTCATAGGCTATGAATCCCATAGTTGCTTTCATTGTTTAAAATCGATAGTGATTGATTATGAACAATTGATTATCTTATCTTTGAACTACTCCTTCTAAATCATAGTTTGCAAAGTCAAACATGATTGATCACATATGACTATCATAATTTAAGTAAATTAAAAATCCCACTCGCTCCGCAGAGAAAAGATCCTAAATAAGATTTTCAAAAAGTAAGTTGATATTGAGATTTAGAAGTTAAAGTACTATACTGAGTTCGCCAAATACTATATACAACTTCTCAATTATATACGATAAGCCATACATTCCAATGAACGTAATTGATGCTCAAAACTTTGAGCTGTAAAGGAATTCATCATTGCATTTTCCATGATGCATGGAAAAAGTTGGCCTTAAAAATTGACGTTGGAGCTTTGTTTATCCTTTGAAGATCCTGAAAAGCTCTTGCAGATTCAGACACTAGTGACAAACGTAGCAGACCTCTGCATATATACAGTACTAACAGGGGATCTTCTCTGCGTGAAAAGAACAAGAAAGAAAGCTGATCCATTGGAGCTGTTCCTTTCCCTAGAAAGCTATGTCACATGAGTACTATTTGGTTTTTTCCTCCTTTTTTCTCTCTCATTCTTTGTCTGAGGGGAAAGTAGTGGTACCAATGTACCTATGGTGATATAACGCCAAACTTCTTTGGAAGAAGCTATGTTACATCATGCAACCAAATTTTAGTAGTTGGATGAAAATAAAAGAACCATTGAATTCTTTTTTAGCTAAAATTTTGACAAATTTGTTAATATACTTGAACTTTTTCATGTTAAAATTTAAACTATATAGATGGTGATTTCTTTAGAGCCACTAATTTTGTATTGGATAGTTAAGGCTGGATGTTTGAGTTTTTGGGCTCTCATATTATGATAGAAGTTAGACTCTTTGAGGATTTGGACTTAAATCTTAATAGGTCAACATGTTATCTGAATAACACTATATCCTTATAAATTGGGTTTTGGACACTTTTAGCTCCTAAACTTTATGCATTTTTGCAATGTGGTCCTCAAATTTGTTTCATGGCAATTAAGTCCTCAAATTTAGTTAAGTGTGCCAATCGAGTCCTTAACCACAACATTTATTAAAATTAAAATAGAAAACGATCACATGAGACACACCCATTTAGAAGTGAAGGGGTAGCATTTTGAGCACAACAATGATTAAAGAATACCTATAAGCTAATAAAATTGTTAAAAAATCATAAAAAATAATATAATATTTTCACCTATTATTTTTTGATATAAAAATGAACAATTTAACTCTTATTAGAAACAAATACAGTTTATAAATCTGCTAAATGGATCTCATGTGTCTTATGCGATTCTTGTTATGTTGTTAATGATGCATGATCAAGGATAAAGGATAGAGGCAAATGCATTGAAAGGGGTGCTTGAGTCCTCTCAATTTTTTGTTCCCTATCTATCTATCTATATATATATATATATATAAACAAACATATAAAATACATTAAAAATTATAAGTCACCATAAAAAAATTGAATATATAACATGTTAATTGTTTCTCAATATTAACCCTTTGAATATATAACATGTTGATTGTTTTCTTAATATTAACCCGTCTGACAAAAATTTTTAGTTAGCATGACTCCGTTTTATTTTGCCTCTATCTAGAATAGACCATATAGTTTCCATTTCTTTCCAATCAATCTCGATCGCTTTTGGGACCTTTGAGATTCCAATCCAAAATATGTCAAAGATACTAATTTCGCACCTCACTGTGCCACATATGCTTTGGACAAGCTTCATGGGGTCACACACAAAGTCTTTCTATTAAATGATTAGCATAATTAAATGGTTTCTTTTACTTTTCTGGGATCATTAATTTGCATAAACATTTATAATTTAGAGGTAAAGACATTCCGACAAATTTGACTATCATATTCTCAATCACCAAAGCCATGGATACACCGTACATGTGGAAGCTGTCTTTGGTGCAAAACAAATTGCAGGATTATACGGCATAATCTTCTATTATTAATGCTCATAGTCGTGAACCATATGAAAAGTAAAAAAAGGTTTTAGTATGTTTATTTTTTAATTAATTTTCTCTCCATTATCTAAGAACTTTGAGAAGAATGGACCCTCTTAAGGACATCTTTGTGTTCACATAATTCAGGATTTAGACATCTAATCTTATCACCATTGCAACAAAATCTCTTTTTTAAAAACATAAACATATTTTATGAATGCCACAAACTTTGGGAAGCAAATCATGTTGATGGGAACATATATATTATGCATTTGGTTGATTCATGAGATATAATTGTACTATCATTAGTAGAAAGGAAACTTACAAGTACCATCCAAGTGAATTTCTGATATCTTTGTTTATTTTGCAACACTTTACACATGTACAAGATAGAAGAAGGGAGCCACCTGAAATTGACTTCCAAATAAAAGCATATTCTTCATTACTTTCTCTAGGATTCTTTTACTTCCTTACAATGAATTTCATGATTTAATTAAGGATTTTAATGATTTTTGGTATTTGAACAACGTGGATTAGCAAGCTAAGAATTTCATGGAATAAATGAGAGATTTCACAGCAATATTATGGTTGGTGGGAGTCGAACTTTTGCCAATCAACACAAAATATATGGCTTTAGTTCATTTGTTGAGTACAATTAACAATGTTGAATCTTTACTTAAAGAAGATTTGTAGTTGAGAAGCTTTCTATGTTGGGAAATTTTAGTTTAGCCACTTTGATTCCATGCTAATATAACAGATGGACCACATTGAAACTTAAGTGTAGCCTAAAGATAAATGGCATAAAGTTGTACACTTAAAGAACTTATGATATAATTGTTTCAGGAATTATATGTAGCCTAAGTGGGAGATTGTTGGGAAATTTTAGTTTCCCATTAGGTTATGGGCAAGATAATAGTATAACAATTATATTATAGCTATTAAATTATAGTGGGCTAATTTAAGTGGTCAATATATGAAAGTCCATAGGCTGCTAACTGGGTATGGTTAAATGAGTGGATACCCAATACTAACTCAACTAGGTTTAATGGGACCCTAGCGGAAAAGTATATAAAGGCATTACAGGTTATGATCCCTAAGACATCAAATCATTCTAAAGCTTTCTGCTCTCCCAATCAAGAAGAGAAAGAACCCATTGAAGACTAAGGCAATTTTATTGGGGAAGACAATAACCCATTCATCTCATTCGTTTATCATCATAGAAATTCCGCAAAAAAGTTGATAGCTGCTACCATAGATACATGTATTTATTTCTCATTCAGTTTCTTAATAATCTGGTATAGTATGATCCTAGGACTGTGATATGGTTATTCTAAGATTCTAGAGACTTAAGAATATCTGGAATTAAGAATTCTTCTAGACGCTGTATCACAAAAATGCAAGCAAGAAAGCTGGAAAAAGGTTATACCAACTCATTAGTGGTTGATATGCTTTCTACAAAAAAAATATGGAGAAAAAAAAAGGGAGAAAAGGTGGGAAAAAAAAAGGGCCGAAGCCTTTTTTGTTGTTTAGTCATCTCAGTGAAAAACAAAACTTTGGAAATTTCAAAAATATTTTCCTATTGAGCTATACATGACAAAATTTGCAAAAATATTTCTTTTTTATGTTAGGAATTCATTAGGTGTAGCCCTCTTGTAAAACTGGCTTATATGAGTATGGGATTCAATGTAAACTTACTAATTATCTAATAATTATTATTTTATGTGGGAGATGTAACATTTTCCCTTTCAAATTTGAAATGGAAACAAAAAACGTACTATTTTCATTTTTGTTCTCCATTCTAAACTTTGAATTTCTTGGCAAAAAGCTAGCTATTGACATTTGGATATAATTCATAGGACATTTATTAGACATTAGATGGTGGAAACAATCAAACAAAGACATATTGAAAGATAAGAATTGATTCTCCAAATGAATTAGTTCAAGTACATTCTCTTTAATTGCAACAAATTGAATAGAAAAAAGGTTCTACATCATTGTTTCCAATAAGTTATGCATATCCCTCCTTGAAATCTTTAAGCAATGAGTCAGAAACAGATGTCCAAAGAGTGGTAGGGTACAAGGCCAGAGCACTAGTAAAGATTTAGGTGGATAGAGCCTAGAGGTGGTTGTGATTTATGGGATATAAATAAATAAATACATATTTATACAAACAAACTTTTTTTTTTTCAAGAGTCAAATGGGATTGTGCAAATTGTTGGCTGCATATACAATTAGTGGTAAGAAATGGGGTAAGGTTTGGGGGACCAACATGGGCGGTCTGGTCATGGGATTGGTTTTGCCCATTTCTGTTTATATGTAGCAGTACTATAGCATCTTTTTTCATGTTACACGTTCTGCATTTGTCAAATGGCTGGTGGTGTGTGACAAATTTCTTGTTTTTTTTTAGTGCTGTCTGTTGGTGCATATTCGCATATTTTTACCTTCGCACGCACCAAAAGTGCAAAGGAACCAAAATCCATGTGCACCTGCAGCTCACGTGGGACTAGCCCCCCTTGACATTCTTCTGAATTTGGTTATATATATCTACGACAGTAGCTTGGAGCCAACCATGCATTATACGTTGCATTAGGGGAGTGAAAGAATGGTAGGGATCATATCAAGCAAATTTTTGTCAACTCTAGTGACCCTACACTCCTTTGTGATTCGGTCAATGAAAGAGATTCATTGTCATGATGAGTCCTCTCTCTCTTGCAAGATGTTTTTTGGTCAATCTAGCATGCCCATTATTTGAGAAGGTGGAAGTTACCTGACAGTTAAATGGAATTTGATCTTTGGTATCCCAGTTGAGGTTATTGAAAAAGGGCATGTGTGAAGTGGGGAAAAATATGACATACATTTGTTCAATTATTATTTGGAGAGACTATCAAGAAGCTCTATGCTACTTTTAGGGCATGCTTACTAAACTGCACAGGAATATAAAGGAAAAAATAATAATAGGATTGACAAAATAAAGTAATGGGAGTGAGCATCATTCATTCCTTTTTTATTGTTTACTTAATCATTTGATGATGTAATAGGAAACACTCTCATTCTTTTTCTAGTGTTTGCTTTTTTATGAATGGAGAACATATTTAATGTAATTACTAAAATATCCCTCTTACATAAATAATAGATGTTAAATAATACCATATGAATTTGGAGATATAAGTAAATACAGTATTCATTCATTTTATATGGAACCAATTCTAAAGGGTATAAGAGTATTTGTATTTTTTTTCCCCATTCACTATATTGTATGGGGCTTATAAAACTCAATACTGATTTTGTAAGTGAACATATTATTTAAAAGAAAAAAAAATCATTTCTCTTTTTTTTTTCTTTTTTATACGAAATAAAGGTGCCCTATATTTAGAGAAAAATAATTAATGTTTTTTTTGGTAACATGGCATGAAAACTTCTCTGTTGGAGAAATGATAATATAAAATCTCATTATTACTCAAAACCTATTACTTTTATAGAGTGTTTGAAAAGCATAGTTAGAACCAATTTTAGTTAAAAACACTATAGCATATAAGAGCTTTACACCGTTGCAACTTTTGTTAATTTTTACTATAGCATTTGAGAACTTTTCATTATTTATTGGTTAGAACAAACAGCCAAACACACTATTACATATATTTATCTAATGGCCAAATAGCGAACATAAAAACTGGATCCTTTAAAACCTCAATAAGACAATGCTAGTTTGATTATGGAAAAATTAGACATACAAAAATGGGCATATAATTTTCAAATTTAACTATCGTCTTTTTATTAGTTATCTAACAACAGTTTCATAAACTAATTTAACACATCCCAGGTTTCTGAAGAAAATCTTCAGTTAGAATAATAAATATCATCATGATGAACTTCCAAATTCCCACCTTCTTTTACCTTTCAGTTACTACTCCCTACCTTTATTAACAATGACACTAGTTGACCAATACATTGATCAACTAAGACCTTAGAGTGGGCACAACCCTTTTCTGTTTTCCAAAATTGGCAGTTCATAACTACCATTTTATGGTGAAAGAATTAAGCAAAGTCCAGATATACTATTGTTGCATTCCAAATGATTGTGTGAAAGCATCATTAAGAATGTCAATAATTAGAGTCTAATTTGATCCCATTTTGTGTCAATATTTACAGTGTTTATCCTCTCCAATTTTTTGCCAAATTATAAGGAAGATTTAGCCGGCTGGAAGAAAATGAAAGGTGGAGAATATTTTGCAGCGCTTGTGGCTTGTGGGGCACAAAAAGCACTTACAAGACCAGCCGTTGTAGAGCTACTCACAATATTCCTTCAAACCCCAGAAAGAAAAGCTCTAAATTAATTCTTACCACAAAAAGAGAGACAAAAAAAGTGAAAAAAAATTAAGTAGTAATTAATAATTTAAGGGAAAAAAAAGAAAAGAAAAGACAATTGGTGTTCCAGGTTGCAGATTCCAATTTTCCTCTCTATAGCCAACCAGCCTTCATCAATCAACATCGCCTTTAACATTATTACTATTATGTTATTTTTATTTTGCCTTCTGTTATATATGTGAAATATCTTGTTATTAAAACAAAGTTTCAATCAATCCCAGAACCTTCCACTCAATAATGCGATAAACCTAATCTCTTTTTATGCCTTTTACCAGACCAACACAACATACAAGCTGTGATATCCGGGCCTCTCTCTCATACTTTGGTAGTGGAGGGGTCACTTTTCATGGTCAATATTGATGAGACTCTCTACCTATAAAAACCCCAAGTTCCCATGACTCGAACTAAATTGTGAGTTGGAACAATCTCAAAGGGAATATCAACACCAACACCAACAACAAAAACAATATTTTTAGTATTCCCTTTTCTTTCTTCTTCATAGATATATAGCTTTCCATTGTCACTTCCTCGTTCAAACTCAAGGGGAAAAGATGGTGGGTACAATTTTTTCAGTCCATACACACACAAACATTTGTATGTGTGTATGCGTCTACAGAAACACACACACATATACATATATATATACTTATATGTATGTATATTTTGTTTTTTCTAGGTAGTTTACATTTTGACATGGCCAATGGGAATTCATGGATAGATTTTCTTTTTTGGGGTCTTCTTATTATTGACATTTGTTTTTGTTTTTTTGAAAATGTTTTAATTTTTACTAGGAGGGGAAAATGAGTTGGACTGTTGCAGATGCCGTGGACTACAAAGGGTTCCCTGCGGATAAGTCCAAAACTGGTGGTTGGTTACCAGCTGCTCTTATCCTTGGTATGTTCTCATCTTCGTATATGTCTTCATGTTTCATATATATAGACATACATGTATATATAAGAAAACTATATAGTTCCTTTGTCAAATCAAATGAATCCTTCCTCAAGAAACATATAAAAAAGAGAAGTGAAGAAGTTGATGAAGAGCTCTTGGGGTTTTATGCAGCCTCAGAACTCCAATATGAAGAAGAAAAATACTTTTTCAAACTCCATTATTACTATAGAATTAATACTTCAATACAAATAAATATGAAAATAAATATATATCTATATGTATATTTGTGGCAAGTATTTACTTGTTGCAATTTATATATGTGTAATTAGAAGAGAGGAGAGGAAGGGAGAGATATATGGTCACAGTTGGCTGGTTGATAACAACTTGTTAGCCAAGAACTCACATGTTTAGTTTGTAGTGTATGGCTGCTGTTATTAGTTATAAAGTAGATTAATCATGCAAACAGTAATGGGAGGGACGCATGGATTTGTTTTCATGTTTAAACAAATATTAATTTTTAAGGAAACAAAAATACTTAGCACTAATGTGCATGACAATATTGGCACCATCCAGCTCTTACCAGTTCAAAAGGGTTTAATTTGTTAATAAATAGTCAACCCCAAATAATGCTTAATTTTTGTGTCCGCATGATTCCTTTTTTTTTCCCCCTACCCCTTTTCTTTTCAGTTATTTTTCTAATTATTAAATTTGTAGAGGACCCATATCAAGATGGTAATACAAATTCGTGGCTTTTTTCTTTTTGGAATGCATGGAGAAAGGCAGATATTCTATCTGGATCATTCTTCTGTTCTGAATATGGAATTATGAACATCAATTTTGTTACTCCTTTGCCCCTATTGCTTTTGTACACTTGTTAACTTTCCACTTTTATTGAAAAAAGGAGTCGCTTTCCGCAAGATTTCGCTGTTACACCAAAAAAGAAACAATATATATAAATATACACAACTTTTTCCATATCTTGTATATGGTAAAGAATCATCAACTTTGCTTTACCTGTGGAAAACTTGATTTTAATAATTGTAACCTTATACACATCTTAGTATGAAATTTACAAATGGAACCCTGTCCTGCTTTACACGTAGCCAACTCTTCCATTTTACTTTCCTGAGGATAATTGACGACTTTTCTTCTCATGCTATGTTATATTACTGTAGCATTTGAAAAGTTCGGGGACTATTAGCGTGTTAATTGAATATTTAGAAGTCAAAGTGAAACAACTACTATTCCTCAAGGACCAATGATGAAATTATTATTTTTTCTATTTCATGTAATAAAAGAAATATAGACAATATATCTATATTTAATTCGTGGACAGTTTATGCATGTCAAAAATTTGGTGAATATATTTGTTTTTGGAAAATATATTTTTATAATGACAATGAAATATATTTCCTTATTTTACAGTGATTGAAATAAGTGAAAGGCTTTCAACAATGGGAATAGCAGTCAACCTGGTGACATACTTGGTGGGAACAATGCATTTGCCTAGTTCAACCTCGGCCAATATTGTAACAGACTTTATGGGCACTTCTTTTCTCTTGTGTTTGCTTGGAGGGTTTCTGGCTGATTCCTTCCTTGGGAGATACAGAACCATTGCAATCTTTGCTACCATACAAACACTGGTGAGTATATCTTTTTTTTTTTTTTTTAATGGGCAAGGTGAACTTTTTTTTTTTTGGGACCAAATAGTTATAGATAAATAAAATTTTATTTGCATTCTATGTTAAACATTTATGGAAGATAATTTTTTAAAAAATAGAGTTGCAAAGAACAATTGTATTTATGTGTTGCTTACAGAATAAAGTTTTATTAAAAAAGAAATGTTTGAAATTTTATTTTATTTTCACATTAATTTATAACTTTTTTTTTTAATAATTGTGAGACGAAGTCTGGCTCCGTCCTTGTTATGTATTTTTTTTTTCTAGAAATTTTTTATATAATTTTGTTGACAGGACTACTAATCACTAGACAGTCAAATAGTGGTTTTTTAACATAATTGTGTTGTTAAATATTGCTCTAATTAGACTATGTGTACCTAGGGCACTGCTGCCTTGGCAATATCAACAAAACTGCCCCAACTACAGCCACCTCCTTGTGACACAGCCTCAGGCAACTGCAAACCAGCCAATGCATTTCAGATGGGAATTCTGTACCTTGCCTTGTACCTGATTGCGCTCGGGACCGGAGGGCTTAAATCGAGCGTCTCGGGCTTTGGAACAGACCAATTCGACGAGAAAGATGAGAAGGAGAAAGCGCAAATGGCCTACTTCTTCCAGAGATTCTTCCTCTTCATCAGCACAGGAACTTTGATGGCTGTCACAGTGCTTGTCTACATACAAGACGAAGTGGACCGGAGCTGGGCATACGGGATTTGCTCGGTTTCGATGTTGCTCTCCATTATAGTGTTCTTGTCTGGAACCAGAAGATACAGAAACAAAAGTTGCAAGGGAAGTCCTATAGTTCAGATTTTCCAGGTTGTTGTGGCTGCCTTTAGGAAGAGAAATCTGTCAGGTCCTTTCAATGTTTCCTTGTTATATGAGGACACTCCTGAGGCTTCAAGAATCGCCCACTCCGAGCAGTTCTGGTAAAAACCATCAGACCTTGTCCAAAATAGTCAAATTTCTTCGTAGTAAGAATTTGACGATGGTACACAGTTTCAAACTATCAGATCTCTTCATCCATTTAAGTTAAATTGTAGTTTTTTTTTTTAATATGACCATTAAATACTATATCTTACTGGTAGATACGTGATGCTGATGCTAAATATGGGTTACATGTCCCCCACTCAATTTTTAAAGTTTTAGTTTTTAATTGTGACAACTTTTAAAAAAATTGAGTGTATAATTGTATGCCTAATTAATAATCAAAATTATGTAACTATACTTGCCTCCAATAATTTTTTTTATTTTTTAATGGCGTTACCACTTAAAAATCTTGCTCCGCCCCAGTCATATGTGAAGAATTCTCCTTTAAAAGTTTCTATTTTATTATTTTTTCAAAAATGTCTAGTTATGCTTATTTATTGATATATATTTTTTTTTTGGGTAGTTTCTTGGACAAGGCTGCAATAGTGATAGAAGATGATTTTGAGAAAAATGGCAGCACTTGTGTTCCCAACCCGTGGAAGCTGTGCTCAGTCACAAAAGTGGAGGAAGTGAAGATGGTGATAAGACTACAACCAGTGTGGGCCACCACCATATTGTTTTGGACAACTTATGCACAGATGATCACATTCTCTGTTGAGCAAGCTTCTACCATGCAAAGATCAATTGGAGGTTTCCAAATCCCTGCTGGTTCTCTCACTGTTTTCTTTGTTGCAGCCATTATGATCACTCTTATTGTTTATGACCGCGCTATTATGCCCCTTTGGAAGAAATGGAAAGGCCAACCAGGTATATTATTAAGACAAGAAATCAGTCAAAATAAATGTCTATATTCAGTTCCAATAATCAGATTTATATCAAACCTTAATAATAACAGTACCGCTGGAAACATACCAATTAAAATTACACCTTTATATATACGGAACATATCAACATATATTTCACACTGTTCCACCAATTATATAAGTATTAATTACCAATGTTGTTTGATAATAAAAAGTAAGTAAGGATTACTTCCAAATGTTGAACTACATAATTTGAATTTCTATTGCCAATATAGTATAATAATAACAACAACTATTAGAATAATTATAATTATAAAAAAATCATATTTAAACAGGAACTACACAAAGTTAATTTCCAAATTTTAAACTATATAATTCAATATAACAACAACAACAACTATTATAATAATTATAATTATAATTATAAAAAATAAAAACAAATCATATTTGAACAAGTTCTAAGTTAATCATTTTTATGACGGAGCCATATTATACTGTCCCACCTAGATTTTATTCTTATTAAAAGAAGTTAGTAAAGAAAAATTACACCAACACTCCTCCTTAATAATTAAAATATACAACTATGTAAAAATTGAATAGAAAATTATATTTAGCTTGTTCTTCATAATTGCCTTGCAATTGAAAAAAAAAAATTTCTAACTCCGTCGTTATTACGTGGTCCCAAAAAAACCTATAACTTCACTCCCCCTTTTTACCTGCAACAGGGTTCACCAACCTCCAAAGAATTGCCCTAGGCCTCGTCCTCTCAACCCTAGGGATGGCAGCTGCCGCCCTCTCCGAGATGAAGCGGCTGTCGGTGGCAAAATCCGCCAGCACTAAAAATTCCACTCTTCCGATAAGCGTCTTCCTCCTGATCCCGCAATTCTTCCTCGTGGGGTCCGGGGAGGCCTTCATCTACACAGGCCAACTAGACTTCTTCATAACACAGTCCCCCAAGGGCATGAAAACCATGAGCACCGGCCTCTTCCTGACGACACTTTCGCTCGGTTTCTTCGTCAGCAGCTTCCTGGTTTCGGTGGTGAAGAAGGTTACAGGAAGTAGGGATGGACAAGGGTGGTTGGCTGATAACATAAATGAAGGAAGGCTTGATTGCTTTTACGGGCTTTTGACTGTTTTGGGAGTGATAAATTTTGCTGCTTATTTGGTTTGTGCAAAGTGGTACAAACCCAAGAAAGCTAGGCCGGTTGTGCAGATGATTAGTGCCAATATTAATGGAAATGGGACTAATCATGAGAATAACTATGATAAGTGCTAGTTATATATATATATATTAATATTGTAATACTTATTGAGGTTAAGTACGTTTATGGTTGGTTTTTTGTTTTGTCCAATGTATATGTATAACAATCATTGGTTTGTAGTGTGTTCTACTTTTTGTGATCATCTATATCTCTTGTACAAGCTTTTAATTAAGTTGATGAAGTCTATAATCGGATCTTTGTCTAGTTCCTTTATGTTCTCTTTCTTTCTCGTCTTTTGTCCAGTTTTATTAACCAACAAAACAACAACACAACTATACTAAAAAGGAGGTAAATTGTATTAAAAAAAGGGAGGTAAATAGCCTTTTGCACAGGTGAAATTAAGTGGCTGGAACTTTTTGATTAAAATAATAAACAGTCAGATTTATAAAAATCGGGAATTTATTAGATTCCTACATGACCAAATTTAGTAAATTCAGAATTTACCAAATTTGTCCTATTTCAAATTTAGAAAATCCTGACCCCGAAATCAAATTTGACGAATCCAGAATTTTGCTGTCTAAAACCCCAAATGGAATAGATTATTTATCGACATTTATTTAACATTTATTATTTTTATTTACATAAATTTATTTTTGCCCTTACGAAGAAAATAAACGCGTGTAATTACTAGAAATTATAATGAATAGGCTATTTACTACGTTAAAAATTTAAAACATGACTATTTGCCGTAATTTCACTTTGTTATAGTAATAAGAAAAATAAAATTGTCCATGTGATCCGTAGACAAATCAATTTTATAATTGTATCCACTCCATAAGTAATACGTGTTTCTTCATCTATTGGAATGATAATTATTTTTTCTTTAATGTATAGCTTAACAAACTTAGAGCATGATTAAAAATTTCAATGTAAGACCATAGACTTTTGGCCCCGTATAAGACTACCTGCAATCTTCTTTTTTTTTTTTTTGTCATATTATTTGATATTGTCATCATATCCTCATTAATTTTATTAGCTTTTTTATCCTTAATGATCGCCATCCAAAACCCGAATATTCGATTTTCGAACATCAATAGTTTTGCCCTATATATATGGTCTTAAACATTTTTTAAAAAAAATTCTTTATTTTGTCTATTCTTGTTGTGGATTGATCCAATACAATTCCTAAAAAAATGTTCAAGTCAACGTTACTGAAGCAGTTCTGAAGCATGGTACTCCTTTCTTTCCAGCCATCATAGTTTCCGATAAATTTTCAGCAACATCAGATGAATGAATTCCGTTAGAGAGTTATTTAATACTGAACACGTGATCAATTTAATTTTTTTTCCCAAAAATTCTCAGCACGCATGCATGAATACGTAGAGATAATATATATATATATATATATATATATATATATATAGGTATATGTTCTGATGACCACTATCAGAAGCTAGCTGGGTCTTTATATCTCAAGAATAATAACAAAAACCTCCTTATAATTGTAATACCCCTAAATTTTTAAAATGAGATTAGTTACATTAAGTTTAATTATTAAGTATGTCAAGTGTGAATTTATTGTCAATTTCAGTCGTTTATGATTTTATTGCAACTGTTATATTTGAAAATTTGATTTTTAGTTTTAAAATACCAAATGATATTGTCACACCACATTTTTCCCATATTTACAAAAATGCCATTGAGCCTTTTATTTTATTTTCTCTCTCTCTTTCTTTTGCTCTCTCCACGCCAGCCCTCTCTCTCTTTCTCTTTGCAAAATTTCAATTTTAAGCTCCATTTTCACTGATTTGAAGCTGAGAAAGAAGTTCAATATACAAAATCTTCTTCAAAAATATTCAGATTCGAGGTTAGCTCTTTCTCTTTTTCAAATTTCAAAGTTTTATTTCAAAGTTTTGGCTAAGGGTTTTAAAGTGTGATTTTGTGTTAAAATTTGGGGAAAATGATTTCTAATTGTTTTAAACCAAATTTCTATGTTTTATGAATGATTTTTATGCATTAGAAACTATTTTGCAATCAAAAAGATTGATTTAAAGTTGGATTGAAATTTGGGTTTTTAAAGTAGGGCATGCTGCTCGCGACATCACGGTCGATCGCGTACAATGTAGTGCAATTGACCGCATTGCATAAGTTCGATAGGCCAAACTGTGCAGGTTCGGCAGTCCGAACTCGATTTTTCAGTAGGCCAACTGAGCACCATGAAATTGTATTTTTATTTCTGGTTTTCAATATTTAATGATTTAGAAATGTTTAAAAAAAGGATTATAATATGATGTTATGATTATTTTGAGTCAAACAGCATATTGATAATTAAACTGACATAATGATATTTGTTGAATGTGATTTCTGATTTTAAATGTTGTTTTAAAGGTTTTGAACATATATAGAGCACACGTTGAATTTTATTTGAAGCTTACGTTATTGGAATTTCAAATAAGATAGGATATTTCTATCCTTTTCTTGGCAGCTCTTTTTAAATTGTTTTGGCCAAATACTTAACATTTTGAATGATTGTTGAAAATAATTTCTATCTTTGATTTTAAAGATTTATATTTTGATAGCCTTTCGAATTTCTAAAACCCGTATGGTGATATTTTATCAAGTTTACTTACAAGTAAGCATTTATTGCTTTTGTCAATGATTTTGAGATTTGTTTTAGAATGCCTGAATTGCAAACAATATTTTATATGTAACTATTATTTTTAAATAACTTGTTTTTAAATATTATCCTATTGAGCCTTCCGCTCATGTTTTTCTTTTTTAAAAAAAGACCCCCTTCTAGGTTTGAAGAGGAAGGAAGGTCCCAGGATCAAAACTTGGCACTATGGGTAAAAATAATATTTTCTCTAGAACTGTGGTATGATGCGTGTACTGTAAGACTTGTCCCGATCCGACGTTGATGTCATGTCATCTTTGTGAGTTTCTATATTTTTAATTTATTTCAAAGACGATGATTTACGATGGTTTTTAGTAGTATTGTATTATTATTATTATTTGTATTTTATTTACCTACCCACCTTTGTGGTAAACATCCACGTCATGGTGAATGATAATAACGTCTCAGCTATCCATCTTCGTGGCATTCACGTGATGGTGATCTTCAATGATATTTATTTACTTTCGATATATATTTATTTACCTTGTTTAATCCGCCTTATTTACCTTAATTTCAACTTCTTTACCTAAAACTTACTGACCCCTACCCTAAGGCGTCACAATAATATTATATTCCATCTTTTATTTTTAGAAATGCTTAACACGATTTCTTGTTAGCTTTCTACCATAATTTGTAAAACATAGGGGATAGTTTATACATGATTTGCAACGTGATGCATAGCTCCCCTAGAAACATATGCATTTGACAATGTCGTTCTAGCTATATCTTCCAACTGCTAGCTCTTATATGCTACAGTGTAAAGCAAAAGGAGGCTATCGTGTAAAGCTTTCACAAGCTATAATAAATTGGTTTGAACTTTTAGTTCAAACTACATTACCAAAAGTGTTAAGCAAAATACAATGTTTTGATACAACATAAGGGAGGTTTTTGTTATTGACCTTACATTAGATAAGGCTCATAAATGCTAAAGCCTAAATAGCTTCTTCGTTTAACAACATCATTTCAACTATATAGTTTCAACTGCTACAGTATAAAGTTCTCACAAGTTATATATTATGTAAAATAAAAGTAGGCTACAATAAAAAGTTCTCATATGCTATAGTAAATTTGTTTTAACTATGCTGTCAAATGCACTTATTAAAGAAAATAACAGTCTAGCTAGCAAAGTTTGATCAAGACAGGCCATATTTCCTGATGCTATCTTGACTATTTTACAATAAAATATAAAAGACAGTCACAAGACTGATTAGAGGGATTTATCCTCTCTCTTTTCTCTTCTTCTACCTTTTTCTTTTGAAAAATCCTTTTCATTCTCATAGGGTTATAACCCTACTACTCGCAAAACTGTAGGTCATAGTCTACTATGCAGTGTACTTTATAGATTAGACCCTACTAGTTTATTAGTAACAAGGTTAGAATCTTATAGGGTTAAATAAGATTGTTCTTTTCTTTTTCCATGACAAGACAAGGAGATGTGATAATTGATTAGCTAGGCTCGTAATTAATGAAATCACAGGCCTTTACAGCACAACCATGCATTTAGTTTCAAGAATTTCATGATCTGATATGCAAGCATATATCATCTTTTTATCAGCATCACCAAATTTGCCGTTCCATCCAACAACATAGATACATATATCTATATATACATATATAATCATGCATATACAGTATATTGAAGTAACCCCTCTTCTATTCAAAAGCTTTTTCCAACTCTAATCATTAAAATGTCAATGCATTAGGTATCATCAGCTTTTTCCTCATGCATAGGTCGTATTTATTCTTTATTTAAACAGACAAAAAAAATATTAATTATAAGGTTTCAACTTGATCATATGGATCTTCAAATAAATTTGACTTTTGAAGAGTATCCAAGAAAGAGAGGGGCTTGGGGACCACAGGCACTGATAATACCTCCTGTATTAATGGCATAGACATCAACAATGCAAAGTTGAAAGGAGATCATAACCGTTCTTTTTTTGCCAATTTTTTGGAAGGGAATAAAAATTTTCCCCATATGACCAAACAACTACAAACCCTTTTGGTTTTCAGGTGAAATTTAGACCATTGAAGAAAAAACCAATCATAATTACACGAAATGAAAAGAAGGGTTTGGGAGATGTAGAATGCCTCCGAGAATATTCCAGTTTTGTGTTCATTTTTGTGTATGTGTTGTGTGTGTGAAATTAGCTTCCATTTCGTGATCTTCTGCTAAAGTAAGAACTTTTCCCAACCGCCCAAGATTCTAAACCAAAGATCCTAATTTGATACAGATTCTATAATGAGAAATAGGCAACTATGCATTATAAATAGATCATCATCATTATCATGATCAAGGAATATTGATATATGTCATGACTTTCTTATCATGTGGCAATTTATGGTGCTTGAGCATTCAAAGGATCAGTTCTGGATAACCAATCAATTTTGATGGACTTACTTTAATTCCTCTGAGTTAATGATTTGATTTCAACTCAACCATTTGGTTTCCATGCTTACCCTCTTTTGTTTAGGGATTGGGGTTGAATGGCGATTTTTAAGATAAATGACGAAGATTGTTAAAATTAGGCGTTGGCAAAGCCAGTTTATGAGAAGTGAGAGCATGTGCCCCCACTCATTTTTTAAAATGTATATTTTTACTCCTTTTTTTGTTTAAGATTTTAGTTATACTCTTATTTTAAAAGAAAATTATAACCATGCTCCTATAGAATAATAGAAAAATATTGTTGTGCCCTCATGAAATAATTGAAATAAATAGTTGTATCTCATAAAATAATTTAAATATGTTGTTATGTTTCTATTTTACAAGAAAAGTTATAATCATGTCTCACTCAATCATTGAAATATACGATTATATCTTTATTCAACAAAATACTATTTCTTTTTTTTTTTTCATGCTGCCCCCACTACGAAAACTTTTGGCTTTGCCACTAAAATTAAGGAAATGATTTTTTTTAAAAAAAATAATTAATCAGTGATATATTGATGTTAATTACTCTGTTTTAATCTTAATAAGTGATATTAATTAATTTGATAGTTTACTCTGATTAACTTATTGGTTTATCAATGATTAACCAATATTATTAGTTAATTATTAACCAATTTCACTTAATAATTTATCAATTTATTAATAACAAACTATTAATATATCAATGATCAACTATAGTTAATTATTGATGCACTGATGTTAATCAATAAATGTATAAATGTTAAAAAAAAAGGTAATTTTCTTCATCTTAAAAAATTCGGTCTTTTTCCTTAAAAAAAAGTTCGGCCATTTATTTTAAAAGATGGCCAAAATAAGTCATATACATACATACAAATATATACAAAGATGGCCATTTTCTTCATCTTAAAGTTCCTTTCCTTTCTCCTTGATATATGTGGTTATATATACATACAAATATTATAAAGGATCTAAAACTCGTTAATAGTCTATACTTATGTATTATGAAGAGCTCATATACTGAAAATATGATTTTTATTGGACTTAGTATAAAACATGGGTTCATAATCAGTAGATAAATTTGGACATTTTATCTTGATAAATATTTTGGTGTTATTTTATTGCTAAATGATAGAACGATCTTATCTTGATAGTGGAAATGTAAATAATTATTGAGTAGAGAAAATAGTGTGTTTGGAATCCATTAGACTTGCTACTAAGATAGAGTTGTGATTCTTATGTAATTTTGCGTTAAGAACCACATAAATGTCGAAATTGCCAAAATAAAGGTAAAACAATGGTTTAGATATTGGGATGGGTTTTAGCCAGCGTATGTACTTTTATAGATAGAGTGGGGAAACCTAAAATGATATACCCAATACAGAAACTTTGTAAAACTGCAATCGGCCTATTATTGGCCCAAGAACCTAGAGACAAGACTAGATATCCTAAATGACCCAATGTTAATTAGGTTCAAGAGCAATTCCATGCTTCCAAACCTATGAGTAAGAACCAAAATATGGGACAGGGCTACCAATGATAATCTGGATGGTCGGTTAGGTACACTAAGCCCTACTATATATAAGAAGGGAAACAAGAAAATTACACGTTATACTATACTTTTAAAAGTTGTGTTTATTAATGCCATACTCAGAAAAATTTATATTACACTATCATTTATATTTTATGTTAAATTGTGTCACAAATAAACATGTGTGACATTTATAAAAAGTAAATTTTATAAAAGATAATTTATGAAAATTTCCCAAGGGAAATTGGAGCGTATAGCCCAACTTTTATAACTAAGAAAATTAAATAGCCTATTTACCATTAATGAGAAGATAATAGGCCATTTCCGATTTCAAAGGTATTAATTTTATCATTTAATCCTTAATAACATTTACTTTTTCTCTTCTTCACACTACATCTAACATAATATTAATATAATATAACCTAATATAATTCAATAAAATCCAACATACTATAATCTAATTAAATACAAGTCTTTGATAACAAACTAATTGTAACATTACAAAACACTATAGCTTCTAAACTTTTTTAAATTTAGACATAAATAAATGTCATAAGTAGATAATGTTGCCTTTTTTAATTGAGCTAAACTTCTTTTTTTTTTTTTCAAACATATAAAATTTAGACACAATACCATAGACATATATGTTTATGTATTTGTTAAAATTTTTTATATATGTACATACAATATATATAATTTGGATTTACAGATTATATGGAATGAGAGATACTCAATCTTAATCCAATCTATACATATCGGTTTGGGATTTTTTCAATACAAAACCAATCCATATTTTGCATAATCCAATCCAATACGGCGGATCAGATTTAAACGGACTAGCAGATTCCACAAATATCCCTACCTTTATGTATTTGCACTCTACCTAAGGTCAAGCCACTAGTCAACCTTCAGATCTTCAATGCTATATCTCTTCCTTCTAGTTGTTGTATGTGTGGGCACAACTCAATAGAAAACTCACCACAGACTCTCTTCTAATTTTCTTACTCTAAAAGAAGCACCAAAAGCTCTCTTTTTTTGACTTTTTATAAATGAGGAGGAGAGGCACATATTTATAAAATATACAGGACGAGGTAGAATTCTATCAGATTAGGAGAAATTTTTCTCTCTCCTCCCTTGATTTACATGCCAATCACCATGAAGATCCTATTATTGTGCACGCCTATCACTATCAGAAGAGGATTCGAATCACAACCAATCACAGTGTAGGATTATGTGATTATCTGCAACATTCTAGATAATTCCCTTTCAAATAATTCTATTTAAATTAGATTCCAATCATTGTAGATAATTATTTAATTTAAATAATTATAAATAATTATCCTTTATTCAAATTCAGATACAATTAGGATTTAAACTAATTATACAAATAATTAATTATCACAAAATTCTAACAATTAAATTTGAATAAATATTATCTTGAAATAAATTAATTAACCAATTTCCAGGTCTACTCCTCTGGTTGGCCCCCATAGTCCTTCTGGCTGGGCCAAGCGACATATATAGTCCAACTAGACTGTTGGGTCTGCACACAGATAGGTCCAGTAACCCATCTGGCGTAACCTTCTGTATTACATGTGGTAAACTGCATTCTACACAACTAGTTAAGGAATTTGTGAGCTAGCATTGAGACCCAATGGACATATATTATCAAGGTCTAATAATAATAGATAAATTAATCCCAAATTAATTGTCTATTTAATTATTAACTTTAGTATCACTCTACTAAAAAACCAAAGCTGCACTCTTGATAATATATCATATTACGAGCCTTTAATTATTAGTCTTGTCTATGACCTCTCATGCATATGTATATCCCTATAGGTTATCTATAATCGGATGAATGACTTAGTTCTATTTTACCTTTCGATTATTTTATCTCAAAGTTTCATTATTTCACTTATTTGAAAAATTCCATTTATAACAAATAGAAAATCATCCGGTTACCATAAGTATTGAGATGACCAAGGTCTTGTTCTTTAACAAATTCCCAAATAATGCCTTTATGAGAATAACATTAACTCTCTGTTAGAGAGCTATAGATTCGTGTTTGTGGATTATGCTCTCATCGAATATTATTTGCTTCTCCAACATACCGACAATAGAGCCTTCGTTCATCAGAACTCCTGCATTTGGCATATCAAAAGATACAAGCTATAAATTTAGAGTCATGAATCTACTTCAAGATTAATATCACACATAGGTGATTGTCAAAGTGAATTGATTTAAAACAAACGGAATTATTATTAAATCAACTACACTTTAGGACCAGTACAGTGGACGACCAACATTAGGTCTACGACACCAATGTGTCTACCATGGAGTCAATCCCCTCTGACAGCCTAGATAAACTGTTTTCCCAATAAGACGTAGATCCCCATTGCTAAATAGTACTCTTAAATGAACTGATCGACAGAAACTTGGTTTCATTTGAAGTTCAGAATAGATTGGAAAGACGTGTTTGGGGTCCATGATTTGATGCATGATATCATTTTAAAAATGGCTGATGAATTGTGTCTTTTTAAAAGCATTGAACACAAGTGAGTCGAGGTTTCAAGAAAAATGTAAGTCGCATTTGTACCGATGGAGGCACTGCAGAAATTATCCTGGAAGATGTTGGTCATTCAGAGAACACGTTCTGTTTTTCTTCGTAACTTAGAACAATATGACGATGTCTGTTGTGGCTCACTTGTCTAAAAGGTTTAAGCTTTTGATCATTTTGGATTTCGAAGATTCTCCTCTTGATGTTCTCCCCAAAGAAATAGGCAATTTACTCTTCTTGAAGTATTTATGTATGAGACGGACAAAGTTAAAAAACTTGGTGGCAACATATGATCCCGGCAGAGTCCGTTTCATCAAGGAGCTAGAAAAGTTGAGGAAATCAAAAGTTTTGGGCATTTTAGGATTGACAGCAGAAGTTGGGGTAGCTCTTGGAGACTCCATTGTAAATTCTTGGCATGCCAAGGGAATTTGTAACTGGTTTGCAACCAGAAAGTGGCCCTCATTATTGGAAAATCCAACATGTTCCTTCTGTAAAATTCTGTTTCAAAATCCGAGGGGACGAGTAATTATAACGTATACCAGCTTGGAAGCATAGAGTTGTTGCAGCTGCTGCAAGAGCAGGGTAAATGATTGCTTACACGGGTGCACCCCTCTAACCAATTTTGTCCAAGCCTTCTTTCATTTTCACTACTAATAATTGAATCCATCCTGATTCTTGTTTCTTTATAGCTTTTTTCTCTTTCTATTTGTTCATTGATCGAAGTTGATTTGTGTATAGAAGTTTCACTCCAGCCCCTCTCTCTCTCTCAAATTCTTACCTTTTTCCTTTGGAAATCTAAGGGGAGGATGTGGTTATCCTAAATTTTGAAATTTAGCAAGTAAATATTGAGTATATAGTTTGCAACACTAGAAATTTGTAAAATCACAACATTTTAACTTTTCAAAATCAGTAATGAAAGTGTATATCCATGAAATTGACTTAAAAGACGTACTCTGTGATTGTGGAACTTACAGCCTATCATGTGATAGGAAAACTTATTTGCCAAAATAGATTGGTCTAGTCTTTATGATGCATTGAATTTCTCAATCAACTAGTGCATTACTGGAAAGGCGAATGGGAAAAGTCAACTTTGGAAGTTGAAGTTCATACGCACATTGGATTTCAATGCCTCATGGTTTAGAATATTGCCAAACTCCATTGGGAGATGTAAGCATTTGAGTTATCTAGATCTTTGGAATAATGTGGCTCTCCAGACGCTATCCAATTTGATTAGCAACATGCTGAATTTGCAGACACTAAGACTGAATGGTAGCAGTAGCCTCCAAGAATTGCCCAGAGACTTGAAGAACCTAGTCAACCTCAGACATCTTGAATTTGATCGGTGTGGTCAATTAACTTATATGCCATGCGGATTGAGTCAGTTGACTAATCTTCAGACTTTGTCAAAGTACATACTAATTAGGAGCAGCAGCAGTTCTATCAAGAGACGTAGTGGTGAGCTAAAAGAATTGATGAGATTGAACAAATTGAGAGGAAAATTGGAGATTTCGAGCTTGAGACATGGGAATGACGCGAGAATAGAATATGAGTTTGCGAATTTGAAGGAAAAAGGATACCTTCAAGCATTAGAGTTGCAATGGAATTCTAATGATGTTGACATTGATGATGATGAAACAAAGGCCCCTGTTGGTTACGAAATGTCACTGGAAGCTCTTCAGCCGCACCCAAATCTTCAAGAGTTGGCCCTACATTTCATAGGGGTGTCAGGTTTTCTTTCTTCACTTATGAATTTAGTGAATTTGTCACTAATATCTTGTAAGAAATGCCAACATTTAGTGCCTCTAAATCAATTCCGTCGTCTTAAGAAATTAAAACTAGAGGACTTGCCATATCTAGAGTACATAAATGGTGTGGAAGACTTGTTGCTTTCATTGGAAACAGCAACAATAATACTACCATCCCTGCGAGAACTTTGGTTGAAAAATTTGCCAAAACTAAAGGGATGGTGGAGGGAGGTGGTAAGTGAGGAATTGTTGCCTTGTTTTACAAGTCTTTCTAAATTACAAGTACAGAATTGTCCTCAGTTGATGTGTATGCCACTTTACCTAAGTGTAGAAGGAAGGATAATGCTCATAAATACAAGCTTGAAGCCGTTCCAACTGACAGTGTTATCTAATAGTTCCTTGTCTCCTCTCTCCAAATTGACATCTTTAGAGATTTCTTGAAATGAGGATCGACAATGCCTTCCAGACTGGTTCAAGAGCCTTATTTCTCTCAAGACCTTGACCATTTCACAATGCGCGAAGTTAAAGGATCTAAGTCCGGGTATTCAACATCTCACCTTGCTTGAAGTACTGGTGATTAATAATTGCACAGAGTTAGAAGAGATTATGATGGTGAATAGGGGAAGACTACTTTGCTCTCTGTGGCTTACTTGTTTACCAAAGTTGGTGTCTCTTCCTAAGAGCATCGAACACCTTACCAGTCTCCAAGACCTTAGGATTTCTGATTTGGATGGCATGGAAACTATTCCAGAGTGGATTGGTAACCTGAAATCACTTACAACACTTTCATTTAAGAATTGGCTCAAAGTGACAGCTTTACCGGAAGGAATACGGAGCCTCACTTCTTTGACATCACTGAGGATTTCGCATTGTCCTATCTTATTTAAGAGATGCCAAAGGCAAATAGGCGAGGATTGGCCTAAGATTGCTCATGTCAAAGACCTGAGCTTGAAGGATAATGATCAGGTAGAAAATAATTCAAACTCAATTTACAAGCTAGCAATATTATTGTCAGTGTTTATTTACATTCTTCTTTTCAGGCATTTTTCTTCCTCCAAAGAAATTCTAAATCAACTTGATATTGCAGAATTTATTACATCAGAAGAAACAAGTTTCGATGATCTAAAAGCATGCAATGTATTCAAAAATCCTCTCCTTAATGAAGTGGTGATTGCACATTTCTCATCTGCTCTTTTTCCTCATTAAGATTTTTGTTGTTCTATATGTCTTCTTCAGCATACTTATAGGCCATGTGGAACCAAAAAAGTCTGAGTTGAAAACACTGTAGCGACATGAGTTTAAACCAAGATTTTTTGTTTCAAACTCACTTCTCAAAAGGCCTATTAATCTCACTATTATTGTTCCATTGATTCTACATGAATTATAATGATACGTCATTTTTCCTCAGAATATTCCATTGTTTTTAGTCAATTTTCTGATAATTCAATCCAAAACTTTTTTAGCTTGTACCGAATGTAAAATCTTGTTTTAGTAATAAACTTGACACTTGTTCTGTACCAGAAATGACCGTCATCATGGTATCGAATGCCAGAGGCAATAAAACACAGAATTCCTAAAGTGAAGGTGAAGATGTGAGGATTGGCCTAGCAGATCATCCTAAATTTAGAAATAGCATTTTCCTACTCATGCTACTTCTTCTCTATTCAGGCTGTGAGTAGGAAACTTTTTAATGGTATATGGAAACCCGCCTTTTGTGAATGGACTAAAGCAAGATGATTCCTCTGCTTGTTCAGGTAGTTATATATCAATGCTTCTGACTGACAACTGAGCCATTTCCAATCAAAATGAGATCTTTAACATGTTTTTGCACTTTTGGGCCTGTTAGAAGAGAAACCAAAATGAGCTTAGACAAATTTGGCTTGTTCAAAACATTTTTTAACACTAGGCAATGTGGTATTATTTCTGGTCACTTTATTAATGTCATCAGAGTTGCATTTGGGTTCAATTTGATGCAGAGAAGGTCAAGAAATGCTCTGCTTCTTCTGGCGCACATGACAATTGCCAAATACCCTTTATACGCATTCTTTTGTTTGTAATGGAATGTCAATGCTATGCGCAATTCTACTATCATGGCCTCATTCACTTGTTTGATCAACTTTATTTTATTTTTTTAATTTGTGCAGAAAAAGAGTGAAACTTGACTCTTATGAGATATTAAAAGACATTGTTTTTAAAATGACTTACATTCCAAAGTTGTGTTGTGGCTGATCATCTGCTGCGCAAATAAAGTGTCGATCTTCGATTAAGTGGTATTTCATTTGTAACAGAGTGCTAATTCTGTTTATTTTTCTATCAACTTTTTTCCTGAAGGAGTTTATTAATTTGGTGAATATCATTAATTCTGTTAATTCTGTTTATCCTTTAAAACTAAAAACCAGATGTTGTTACTTTGTTTTGAGAGTCATGCTAAGCTTTCAATGTCATGCTGGCTTTTGCTAAGTCCAACGTGGGCTCTTATAGGGACTTTCTCTTCTCTCCGAAATATTGGCATGTTTAAAATAAATCAACACCACCTAAAAAGATATGTTGGGCTGGTTGCAAGATGAGTTCCCTGTACATCAGAAGGTGCTGACCGGACATAAGCTTTTCCTCAACTAAGCTTCAGATACAAATTAAGCCTTTATTATCCTGTTCTCCTTTTTTTTTTTTTTTAATAATCAAGATTTAGTCCCAGTGTAGCTGATCATCCTCTAGGACCGGCTACTGATCATCGTCTTGGTATGCTATTGGCTCACCAACTAGCTAATCAGACGCAACCCCCAACTCCAGTTGATTCCTCCTTTTGCTCCTCAGCCTAGGAGGTATTGGCAGCTGTTTCTAGCTATTGTTCCCCTCCTAAGGGCAGGTTTTTACATGTTATTCACCCGTCCATCACTAGAAACACCACTTATTGTCTAACTTGCATGTGTTAAGCATGCCATCAACGTTCAAGTTGAGTAAAGATCAACGGGTATTTTGACCATTTGTTATTTTTGTTGGAATTAAAACATAAAACGCAGCGGAAGAAACAGGTCGTTGACAAACAAAAATTTTCTGAAAACTTTGTTTATCGGGAATAGATAGATAATTTTAATTACAGAAAGCTTTAGGAATTTTTACTAACCTTTTGAAGACTATCAGGGTATCCTAGTTTTCCTTTTTGACACTACGATCTTCCAAACCAGGCCTCCACACCAATGGAAAGACGAGTGGGCGTCAAACTGCAAGAATGAATTTTACTTACACTTTTCTGAATCTGCTATGTACTCAACACATGAGATAGCAGACCTTTTTCTTTAGAGAAGAACTCTCAGTTTTTCTCTTTAAAAATTATGTGAATAAAAATTACTGAGATAACTGTTATCTCTCCCTTTTTATAACTGAACCATTAGTAATTTTTCTTTTCCTTTTCTTTTCCTTTATTAGTTTCAGTGTTACTCCACTAAAAAACTGAAACTGAACTCTTGATATTATAGTGAAATTACTCAAAGAAAATTAACGAGTAGTCCATTGATATAATCATTGCATATAAGTCAGTCCTCCATAAATAGTTCATAATAAGAGCTAGGTTCAATTTCCGTTCACCTCTCTTATTACATCTTTATCCTTGAGTTCCAATAATTCTCTAATGAACAATTAATTCATAATCTTATTATGAACGAGCGCTTTATTGTTCAAACCTTGAATTATCACTCAAGAGAACTATTTTTCTAACTTCCATAGGGAAGGAATGGATTCCATATCTGTATAATATTATTCCCAGCCATTTATTACTTTATGTTTCCAAGATGCTAAGTTACAATCTGTGCTTAGACAAATATTACCATGCAAGTCAAAAAACATAATGTAATAAATAGGAGTCTAATAAATACTCAAGATTAAGACTGTCAAATATATGATCATCATAGTGATAAATTTGAATACTCTATTTGTAACGGATGATTATTAGAGATTCATAATTTATCTGGTCCAGTCCTATATAATCTCATTATATAGAGTACCTCCAACCCAATGTCTTTACATTAATAGTCCGAATAATGACTATTTCATTTTAGATGAGATTGGACCGTACTTGTAATTTTTAATTAAAGATCCCAAACTTTAATTAATTATTACGTACTATTTAGATTATTATCTATAAATTTTATCCCCAAGCAAATAACACTTATATGCTAAATTTATAGTCACATAAATAATCATGGAATTTTCTTGATGTTTATAAATGTATTCATAATACATATAATCTACCAAAATAATAATAAATGTCATTTTATTTATTTATTAACAATATGTACAATGTCACAGCTTTGAGGGCACCAAACCCAACAATCTCCCACTTGCCCTAAAGCAGGTGAGACATGTCTCTAAGACCTAAGCCTTCCAAGTGTCCCTCAAAGCTCTTTGCCTGATTGAAAATCAGAATCAGTGTATCCAATGGGAATCAAATTCTCACCAGAATAAACTAGCATATAGTTTCTCGTTCTCCTAAGATACTTGAGAATATGTTTAACCGCTACCCAATGATCTAATCCTGGGTTGGATTGATACCGACTGACTATACCCACCGCATAGCAAATGTCAGGTCTTGTACACAACATGGCATACATTAGACTTCTTATTGTAGATGCATAGGGTACTCGTCTCATATTTTATTCCTCTTGAGGTGTCTTAGGGCACTGCTCTTTTGAAAGATAAACTCCATGACGTGTAAGCAAATTACCTTTCTTGGAGTTTTGCATCGAAAATCTGATAAGCACCTTATCGATATACGATGCCTGAGACAGCACCAACAGTTTGTTCTTGCGATCTCTTATGAGTTGGATTCCAAGAACATAACTTGCTTCTCCTAAATCTTTTATTTGGAAATTGCTGGCGAGTCATTTCTTTACATCAGATAATACGCCTACATCATTCCCAATGAGTAGGATATCATCTACATAAAGAACCAAGAAGACCACCTTCTTATCTTTGATGTACTTGTAAACACAAGGTTCATCAATATTTTGATCGAAACCATAAGATTTGATCGCTCTATCAAATCTCAAGTTCCAAGATCTTGAAGCTTGCTTGAGTCCATAGATGGACCTCTGCAACTTGCAAACTTTTTGCTCTTGACCTTTAACTACAAACCTTTCTGGTTGCACCATATAGATGCTTTCCTCAAGATAGCCATTCAAAAAGGCAGTCTTGACATCCATTTGCCATATCTCATAATGGATAAAAGAATCCGAATGGATTTAAGCATAGCTACAGGCGAGAAAGTTTCTTCATAGTCAACTCCCTCCTTTTGGGTATAACCCTTTGCCACAAGCCTAGCTTTAAAAGTCTCAACTTTCCCATCCACTCCTCTTTTCTTCTTGTAAATCCATTTGCACCCTATGGGTTTTATCCTTTCAGGTAGGTCTACAAGATCCCAGACTGAATTGGAGTACATGGACTCCATTTCAAGGTTCATAGCCTCCAGCCATTTTTCCTTCTCAGAAACTTCCATTGCATTACAATATGTCAATGGATCATCTTCACCATTATCAGAGATAGCAACATTTGCTTCTCCAAGTTCCCTGTAGTGAACAGGTGGTCTCACAACCCTCCCACTACGTCGAGGTGGTATGACATTCTGATAGGAAGATGTGGCCTCCTGATTTTGTCCTTCGACAACAGTTGTCGGTTGCGGTCTGATCAGATCAGAAAGTAACTCTTCAAGTACAATTTTGCTACGAGGTTTATAGTTTGTCATATAATCATTCTCGAGAAAAGTGGCATTTGTCGATACCAATACTTTCTTTTCCTATGGACTATAAAACAAACCTCCCCTCGTTCCCTTTGGGTATCCCACAAATAAGCATACTTCAGAACATGGTTCCAACTTTCAAGTCTTACCTTTCAGCACATATGCTGGACACCCCCATATACGGATATGTCGCATACTAGGTTTGCGACCATTCCATAACTCTAGATGTGTTTTTGAAATAGACTTAGATGGAACTATGTTTAGAAGATATACTGCAGTTTGTAGTGCATATCCCCAAAATGAAGTGGGTAATGATGAGTAGCTGAGCATGGATCTCATCATATCAAGCAACGTTCTATTTCTTCTCTCTGCAACACCATTTTGTTGTGGTGTTCTAGGTGCGGTGAGTTGTGATAGAATACCATGTTCTATCATATAGTCCTTGAATTCAGTATCAAGGTATTCTCCTCCTCGATCAGATCGAAGACTCTTCACCGTCTTTCCTAATTGCTTTTCAGCTTCTGCTTGGAATTCTTTGAACTTTCTAAAGTTTCAGATTTCCTTTGCATTAGGTATATGTAACCATACCTTGAATAATCGTCAATAAATGTGACAAAATATTCGTAACCACCACGGGCTTGTACATTCATTGGACCACAGACGTCTGAATGTATTAACTCAAGTGGTTCCTTGGCCCTTTCGCCTTTTGCAGAGAAAGGCCTCTTAGTCATTTTACCTTCAAGACAAGATTCACAAACTGGTAGAAAACTAACTTTTAGCTCTTTTAAAGGACCTTCCTTTACCAGTCTGTTAATCCTGTCAAGGTTGACATGACCTAATCTAAGGTGCCATAGGTATGTTTCATTATTAGAAGAAATCTTTTGCTTCTTGGGTTTAGGTTGTTCAACTTTGAACATTTCGGTATTGAGCAGTACTTTTTCGTTGGGCCTTAAAGTGTAAAGCCCATTTTCCATATGCGCAGAACAAATATCCAAACCATTTCTAGAAATATTAACATAATTATTATTAAAAGAAACATTAAACATTTGTTCAAACAACCTGGAAACAGAAATCAAATTTCTACGAAAACAAGGAATGTAATAAACATTGTCTAAAATTAAAAACTTGTTTCTAAAATAAAGTTTAACGACTCCCACTGCTCTTGCCGAAACAACCTCTCCCGTTCCCACTCTCATCATTTGTTCCCCATCGGCAAGCTCCCTTGAAGAACTAAGCACCTGCAAAGAAGAACAAACATGGTCAGTTGCCCCTGAATCAATTATCCAAGGTGAAGTATCATCTTCAACTAAACAAGCTTCTAAAACGAGTAAATCTGATTTACCGTTGTTCTTCTTTTCTTTGAGCTCCTGAAGATACTTCTTGCAGTTTCTCTTCCAATGCCCAACTACGCCGCAGTGGAAACATTTTCCTTTAGGCTTCTTTTGGTTGGAGCTCCTTTTGTTGTTGTTGCTTTTGTTCTTCTTAGGTTGCCCTCCATTCTTAGACTTACCACTTCCTTCAGTCCCCTTCCTCTTCTTATTCTTTTGGGCAAAAGAGGAAGGTTGAGCTTCTGCAACATTTGCCTCAGCTTCTTTAGTCTTTTCTTTCGAAATAGACTCGAAGGTTTGAAGCTCATTAAGCAACTCAGTCATGTTATATTTCAGCTTGTTCATGAAATAGTTGCTTTTGAACTGAAGGAACGCAAGGGAGAGGGTTTCTAAAATCATCCCCACCTGTGTGGCTTCATCTATCATAGCCCCGTTGACCTCGGCCTCATGGAGATAGTTAACCATGTTGAGAACATGTTCTCTGACCGAAATCCCTGTCTTCATTTTTGCATTCATTACTGCCTTAACGGCTTCGTGGCGTGCCTTTTCAGAAGGTTTACCAAACATGTCTTGCAGAGACTGCATTATCTCATAAGCGGTCTCCATGCTTTCGTGCTTCATCCTAAGCACGTCAGACATCCCAGCTAAAAGAAAACAGCGGGCCTTGTTGTTTGCCTGAATCCAACGATCATATGCTTCCCGTACATTACGAGGAGCATTAGCAGCAGGCTCTGGAGGACATTCCTCCGTTAGGACAAACTTGTAACTTTCGCAAATTAGTACAATGTTCATATTACTCTTCCACTTGACAAAATTATCTCCGGTTAATTTTTCATTTGAGAGAATTGCGATGATTGGATTAGACATTGTCGCTGTAATAAATAAATAAAATAGCATAAATTAAAATGGTTGCATAAACATCATATATGTATGTTTTGGAATAGTAAACGTGATGCATGATGCATATAAAAAACACAAAAAAAATATTTTACTAATTCCACAATTATTCAATTTTAATAAATAAAGTGCCACCGTAGGGTAGGTCAAATTATTTATGAATTGAATTGAGACATTCTCAATTAATAAATATATTCAAAATATCTCATATTTTCTATATTTATTAATAGCCATTTATTTTGGTCAAGATATAATTAACAATTTAATTATGTCTTTATGACTGTAATCTACTATTTCAGATTTTAACAACTTAACTCAAAATTGCCGCCATATGGTAGGTTAATTTTGAAATACATTGTAAAATCCTATCTCTTGAAAGCTAACCTTGTTATTGATTTAAATGGACACCCTCCGTAGGGAGGATGAAATCAAAGCGTCGCGAGGCGCCACCTAAATCTCACGGTGTTGTACTAATAGTGGAGACCGCATGTTATATTATCATATTACCTTCTCCCACTCATTATTTTAGAAGATGTATTTTATCTTATAAAACATCATATGTTTCATAATTCTAGTAGATAAAAACAATTTTTAATTACTAGATTATATTATGTGTTAATAGAATCTCATTCTATTTACACTCAAATAAATTACCAGATTTTCTAAAAATCTAAATTTATTATGAATTGTCTAAGTTACCAAATATTAAACAATTTAAAATTAGATAACTTAGAATTAATGTGAATTTTACGTCTTAACTGTTAAAACTAAATTCACATTATTTGGTTGATTAATAAATTAAGTTTCTATAAAACTAACCCAATTAATTTAATCTTATTAAATTAATGCTAATACATATTAAATCATTTTATAAACTCCTTTATAAAAATAATATGCTAAGCATATGCATGTCATGTTACAATAACTATAAGTGGGCACTTTCCTAGATGACATGTTATCATGCATGAACATGTTATCACAATCATCACATGAAAATAAAAATGAAAATAAACAATGAATTTTTGACCGGGTCCTTTTGGATAATTAAAATTACAACCCAAAAAAAAATAAAAAATAAAAAATAAAATTACAGGGGTCTTCTTGTAATTTACACATAATTCCTTGCTCCAATTTTGCAGTCTTCATCAAGTGGTTTATTGTGCAACAATTTGTTGGATTACCTTTCAAATCTGATAGGCCCACAGTTCTTAACTGGCCCAAAAAAATCCAATGGACATCTTTTTCTTCATCGCTCCACGTGTAGCAAGTGAAAGAGAGAAGAGAAGAAAAAATAATAATAAGAAATTACAAAAAGCCTATACCCCTTTATGGGTTTACACAGATTGATCTAATCAAACTGAAAATAAAATTATTAATCCAAAAGGACCATATAATTAACGACCAAAAATCCTTTCATTAAACAACCATTCATCACATGAATAAAAATTAACAAAGATGCAAAGTGCCTACAAACATGCATCAAAAACATGATACCATCAAAATAAAATCATGTTTAATTAAAATTATATATGCTATTACCCGCTCTGATGCCATTTGTTGGAATTAAAACATAAAACGCAGCGGAAGGAACGGATCATAGACAAACAAAAATTTTCTGAAAACTTTGTTCATCGGGAATAGATATATAATTTTAATTACAGAAAGCTTTAGGAATTTTTACTAACCTTTTGAAGACTATCAGGGTATCCTAGCTTTCCTCTTTGACACCACGATCTTCCAGACTAGGCCTCCACACCAATGGAAAGACGAGTGGGCGTCAAACTACAAGAATGAATTTTACTTACACTTTTCTGAATCTGCTATGTACTCAACACATGAGATAGCAGACCTTTTTCTTTAGAGAAGAACTCTCAATTTTTCTCTCTAAAAATTATGTGAATAAAAATTACTGAAATAACTGTTATCTCTCCCTTTTTATAACTGAGCCATTAGTAATTTTTCTTTACCTTTTCTTTTCTTTTCCGTTTTTCTGTTTCCTCTATTTTCCCGAATCTATATTCGGTTAACATATATATACATATACATATAAGTAAACTTGCCGTGAAAAGGAAGCAACTTGCCCCCCCCCCCTTTTTTTTTTTTTTTTTTGACTTTTTGACCGAATCACTTATGATTCGGCTTATATATACATGTATAATGAAACGTGTAAGTTTCACGCCCAACCTTTTTCCCTTTTTTTTTTTTTTTAATAACATTATATTAATATATATATATATATATTAATATATTATAAAATCTTATATATATATTGGTTCAAAACCATATATATATATAAATCTCAATTCAAAAATAAATCACATTTATTTAAAAATAAATTTTAACAATAATCAATTAATTAACTAATGTTCAGTTAAATGTGATAATATTTATCACATTACATTATGTGTCACAGAAAACATTTTTCTGTGTCACGTTAATAATTCAAGTGTGAAAAATTAATTCAGAATTCAAAAATTCTGAATTAAACATGTATAATTTATTCTATGCAAAAATCTAATATAGTGTTGCAGAGGTGGTATTGGGGACCTATGAACCTATAACCCAAGCTCCAATAAATTTGACATTTAATCAAACTCTTTAACTAATGTGCCAAATATATTAGTTTCAGTGTTACTCCACTAAAAAACTGAAACTGAACTCTTGAGATTATAGTGAAATTACTCAAAGAAAATTAACGAGTAGTCCATTGATATAATCATTACATATAAGTCAGTCCTCCATAAATAGTTCATAATAAGAGCTAGGTTCAATTTCCGTTCACCTCTCTTATTACATCTTTATCCTTGAGTTTCAATAATTCTCTAATGAACAATTAATTCATAATCTTATTATGAACGAGCGCTCTATTGTTCAAACCTTGAATTATCACTCAAGAGAACTATTTTTCTAACTTCCATAGGGAATGAATGGATTCCATATTTGTATAATATTATTCCCAGCTATTTATTACTTTATGTTTCCAAGATGCTAAGTTACAATCTGTGCTTAAACAAATCTTACCATGCAAGTCAAAAAACATAATGTAATAAATAGGAGTCTAATAAATACTCAGGATTAAGACTGTCAAATATATGATCATCATAGTGATAAATTTGAATACTCTATTTGTAACGGATGATTATTAGAGATTCATAATTTATCTGGTCCAGTCATATATAATCTCATTATATAAAGTAACTCCAACCCAATGTCTCTACATTAATAGTCCGGATAATGATTATTTCATTTTAGATGAGATTGGACCGTACTTGTAATTTTTAATTAAAGATCCCAAACTTTAATTAATTATTACGGACTATTTAGATTATTATCTATAAATTTTATCCCCAAGCAAATAACACTTATATGCTAAATTTATAGTCACATAAATAATCATGGAATTTTCTTGATGTTTATAAATGTATTCATAATACATATAATCAACCAAAATAATAATAAATGTCATTTTATTTATTTATTAACAATATGTACAATGTCACAGCTTTTAGGGCACCAAACCCAACAATTTTTGCATATAAATTGGACTTCGTATTATAGTGTCATTGTTAATAGTCTATTAATCATTTCGTTCTCATCTGATTCTTTATAGATGTAGTAAGTAGGAAAGTTGAAACCTTTTTGACTGCAGAAGCAAACATGAACACCATCTACTCAAGAGAATCAACACAGATTGCTGCCTTCTTTTCCTCGTCCTTCTGATTTATCTATGTTGAGTTTTCCTAACCTCAATTCACTTAAAGGAACTTCACTTTCGAATTGCCCCAAATTTACATCACTACCTGAAGGATATGTGAAGCCTCTCTTTTCTGAAATCACTGTCGATTTACTGATGTTCAGTATTATTGAAGAGATGAAATACTAAACCAAGCCTCACATCAAGAAGAGGTAAATACACATTTATCATATGCTCTTTTTCCTCGTTAAGATTTTTGTTATTCATGTGATTTCTTCACAAAGCGTAATTAATCTCACTAATTATATTGTTAAATTGCTTTTTCACGTATCAGAATAATCTTTCATTTGTTTTCTTTTTTCAGAAATGGACACCATCATAGTGTTAGATGCCAAGGAATTTCAAGCACAGATCATCCTACTATGTATATGCAGCAGAGAAGTGCAGGTAAATATGTGCGAATTAGGCTAGCAGATCATCGTAAATTCAGAACCAAGTCAGAAATTTTCTTACTCAAGCTACTTCTCCATTCAGGCTTTGAGGTTGACATTTTGCTGTTCATCCCATGTTTATGCACTTATGGGCAAGGCAAATTGATCAGGCTTTTCCTATAGTACTTCTGCTACTTTTGCTGTTGTCTGAACTAAAGTATGATAATGATTCATTTCTCTAGTATTTTATATATATGCCATTTTAAATTAATTCAATTTTCTATTTTGATTTTTTTTATAATATAGTGAAGGAAATCGAAAGCAAATTTAAACTAAACAAATTCTTTGGTCCGATTTGCTGCAGTGAGGATAAACAATTCTTTGGTTCTTCAGGTACAAAACACAAGTCAATTGTCAAACAGTAACCATAAGGCAATTTCCTTTCTTCTTTTTTTTTTTTTTTTTTTTTTTTCTTGTTTTGTGGTCTTGTTTTAGTTTCCAGTAATGTAATGAAAAACAAAAAGTTGAAAATTCTATATTAATATTCTTTTCTTATATACTTTAGCCTCTCGGGATGGTTCTGGTAATTGATAACATTGTCAATCCTTACCTAAGTGACGTTTCATTAATCCTTAATCTTCTGTATGTCATTTCCTTAATCATCGTCTTCTTTCGTATCGAATAGTTAGTCCGATGGATCCTGCAATTTTCTTTTCAGATTCGCATTGGAGAAGTGAAGCGCTCTCCGAATTTTGCCAAGTGGGCAGCTTGTCAAGAAACTAACCAGCCATAACAAAATGTAACTCTCTCTCTCTAATCTTCCATCTGCATCTATTAAATTTTTAATCTTCAATTAATCAGATTAGTTTTTCCAAGTCACCTTTCAGTTCACGTATTCAAGTAGCATTCCCAGTTAATCAACTTTGAACATATGTGGAATCCAACTTAGACAAATGTAAATATTTTTCATTTATGTTCTTTTTGTGCACATTTACATTACATCTATACATTCTTCATGTACATCTATCCATTTCTTTTTCTGAAGTTTGGTGGAAACACCGAATATACGAGTAGTGCAGAGCGTGCTACCACAACTTGTGCAGACTGGTCGTGTAAATTTATAAATGTATTACTGTGGTTGCAGGTAACTCTAGTGGTAAATCCACACCCGACTCTACCAAAAAGTAAAGAGTTTGAATCTCTCCATCTCAAGTTGATTTGTGCTTAAATCTTTTGGTTTATAGGAACTACTAGAGTTTTAAGCTGATTTAAATTTTAATTTATACGTAAAATAAGTTGTTTCCTTCAAGCCTCAGATGATAATATGCAATCATGACGAAGGATCTTGCGTCTTTTGATATTGGACTCATCAAAAATTCTCAAAAATCTTTGTCTTCAAGGGCAGAGGGGCATTATACTGAGTGGGGGCAGATACCCTTGAATAATTTTTTAAATTTGGCTTTTTATCCGGAAGTTATCTTAAATATTTTTAAATATAACCTCATTTTGAAAGAAAATTATAACTGTACCCTTATTGAATAATTAAAGCATATTATTGTGCCCTTATTTTACTAGTAAAATTATACCCACACTCAATATAAGAATATGTAATTACGTATCCATTTAAAAGTACTATCTTTTTGTTTTCCACGGAGCCCCACTAAACAAAATTTCTAGCTCCTGTACTGTTTGTCTTTGATCATTACCATTTAGTGGTATCCACCTTTTATGGATGGGTTAAAGTTAATGATGTAGCTTACGCATCTCCAGGCACTGCCAGTTGTAGAGAGATATTTTAAACAGTTTAGGATATTTGAAAGGTTTTTGCTTCTAATTTGGTAGTTTTCCTATGCTTTTGAAGCGGAGCTTTGGGAGCATTATCAAGGTATTTTCTACCACTTTTCAATAAGCATCGGAACAACTTGAGAATTGAGACTGATTCCATTTATATGTTGTTCTTTTATTATCATATTTTTTCACTTCTGGTGCCTTCTAAATGACTTTCAGCATGGAATTCTATGTGCCATCGACTTCGATTGATGAATTTTCGCGTCGCCTATCTTCTGACACTTGGTGGCATTGTTGTTCATGTTCTTGTGCTTCTCTAATTCAGAGAGATTTAAATGGTCTCGTGGCCTACAAATGTGGATAGATGCTGTTCTTGGCAAGCTTTTCTAGCTTTTGGATGTTGGTCAAGGAGTTTTAATTATTTGGTTTTGCTAAAGATTGGGTAGTGTGACACCCGTTATTCTCCTAACGGGTATTGAGGTAATTAAATTAATTTTTAATGTATAAAAAAAAATTGCTTCATTTAAATTTATTTTATAATATTTATTTTTATCTATTTTTAAATTTTCTAAAATTCTCCTATATTTATTTAGTATGATTACTAAAAAGTATTAGAACTTCTAATAAATCTCAAAAATGTCATATTGGCATTATGTGTATTAAAGTCTTTAGATGAGACATAAGGATATATTTTCCAACTACTCTTGACCCTCATTTTCTTTATTTCCTCCGTGACATGCTTCAACATGTCTCCTCTATAATTGTTTCCATCACTTCTCTTCAAAGACTTCATCTTTTCTTCCTTTCTCTTCCACGGTTCCCACACTCTTCTTCTCATTTCTTTGCTGAAGCAAAATACTTAGAGAACTTCTTCAAGGCAGCCATAAAAATCAGCCACCATCACCTCCATTTGAGCAAGAATTTCAGTCATACCGAACTAAAGGAACCTGTTTTGAAGCCATTTCAAGCTTCCAACTAACCATAATCCGAGGTTAGAATCTTATGAACAAATTTAGTCTTTCATTTATAAATTTTCTTTTATACTAAAGGATTATTCAAATTTGCGTTCTTAAACCTAAGTATATGTTTGTTGCTATTTTGGAGCATATGTATGAAGTCTAAGTGTATATGCCCTAGACAGAAAATTTATATTGTTAAACTTTATAATACCTCTATGGGCAGTGGTTATTTCTTGAAATTCTAAGATTAAATTAAAATAAATTTTATGAATGTAGTTGTATGTTGTGCTTTAGTTTTAATTGTCCTTATGCACGCCTTAGGATCAAGGGAGTATGGAGCTAACGTTAATTGATTCCAGGATTAAGAGACTGTTGATAAGCTTAAAAGGTAGGGATTCTATTACTCATCTTTTGTGAGGTTTTTATAGAATTAAAATTGATTGTTTTGCTGCAATATATATATCTATGTTGAACTGATATTATATGTGTATCACATATGAAACTATGACATGGACTCGTCTTGTATTGTACGGCGAGGAACATAATGAATTGACACATGTTATAAATTGAGAAGCATGGTTAGGAAAACTAACTCTATTGATAATGATTCAATATAGAGAAATTGTGAGACATGAAGAGGGCGACGGTTACGTCCTTGGGCATGAATACCCTAAAAGGTAAAATAGGGGGAAGGCGATGACGCTTCCTTGGGTTGAAAGTCCCAGAACACACTGTACAGGAATCGATTTGGTGAGGACTCGGGGCTTGATGTCCCCTCACCGGAACACCCTTGGAATGTTTATAGGGTGATCAAGTGCGCCCATTTGGGTTTCGATGAGTTGAGTGATACTCAATTTAACATGGATACCTAGGAACAATGATGATTGTTAATATTTGTATAAATGTGTAATTATGACACTTGGTAATGATTAACTACGGTATCCATAAGATGTGATCATAATAAACCTCATAATCTGGAATATGATGTAACTTACTAACCATGCAGATTTTAATGTGGTAATGATAGAGGTGAGTAATGGCTTTCTCTACTGAGCATAGTGTTGCTCATACCCTTATGTTTATATCTTTTCAGGACTCACTAAGTGTGAGGTGGCTACGAGAAATATAGTTGAGGAAGTGATGTAGTTATATTACATTGGGACTGCTTCAATTGTTGAGAATGTTCTTCATGATAATGTAAGCATCAATTGTTACTTTCTGTGACTGTATTACAATGTGTTGAGGGTTAAAATGATGATGACAACAGTTTAAATTATTAAATTTAAGGTGCTACATTAAAACTGTGGTTTATTTATCGTTTATATTTTTAATTTTGAGTTGAGAGTTTTCATTTAAGTCCCGGGCAAATTTTATTTTTAAGGTTTTACTTTTATTATTTATTTTTATTTTATCTCATTAAAAACTGTTAACCCCCATATAGGGGCGTTACAGAATTTTTGGTATCAGAGCCTAGGTTCGGTTAACCTAGGGAGTGTAGCACCACTTTAAAAAATATATTTTTGAGATGGTTTTGAAGCTGAATTTTCATTGTCATCATCAAAATGAACCTTCACATTGATTTATACAGTCTAGAAGGATGTAACATGGAAAGGCCATAGAATGAAAATATCAATAGTTATATGAGTACAATAATTATATAGAAGGAAAGTATTAATAGTTATGAGGGAATGATAATTATATGGAATGAGTTTATAAGTAGATTGCTTATGAGAGATTCGTATAATATTTGGATCTATAAGCATATCTAATTCGTATAAACGATGAGAAATTCGTATAGATAAGAGGATTTAAAAGCCTTGTGTCTCGTGAAAAACAATGAGAAATATAAGGCTTGATTTATTGATTTTAAAGTTTGACATAGATATGCCAAATTTTTCGTAATTGATTCAAACCTAAGTAATGATTATGTGTGGATTCGATGGAGCACATAAGTGTCAATGTCTTTTCTTAAAAGTTCGATTTATTTGAGGAATGTGATATAAGTTGGGAATCATGGTATTGAATCTTGAGAGAGATAAATGTTAAACTTTTGGTCTGTTGAGACTGTGTAAAGTCTAGAATGCATGAATCTCAAAATTGGAATATTTCGTTACGTACATTGTATTTAAGTGTATCAGTGAATCCTTTGGTTACCTAAGGTTTTGTTATATGAGGAAATTATATATTGTATAAGTAGAATTGTGGGGATTGTAGATGTTCTTAAGTAGTAACATCAAGTGTCTTTGTTCATTGATATGGTCTACGTTGGAAGACGTAAATCGTATTGATTTCAAGGTTAGTCGCATTCTAAACCCTTGGTAGTAATGATGATGAATCCATTGATAGATGTTGAGTATTATGAATAACAGATGGGTGTATGCATTGTTCAATAAGGTTTTGATTAAAACAAAATTATTTGAGTTGTTGGATCATTCAGGAAGATCCTTGTTGTCGTTAAATTAGATTTGTTGTTTATAGTTAACTTTATCTATAGTGGACTTTGAATTGGATTTAAGATTTATACAAATTGGTTTTCAATTTTATGTTTGTTATTTAACTCGTTCTAAATGTGTTAAGGCCCGAAACAACCTGACCATTTTCAACTAAGAACATTTGGGCCTAGTTCAAATCTTAAATCAGTTTGATTCACACTCTCTCTCACGTGATCTCTATACGTGTCATATACAGTGGTTTAATCATTGTTTACAAATACGTTTACTGTGCATAGGAGCTTATTTCTCCGAGTTCACTTTTTCTCTCTTAATTTGTTATTTTCTCTCTAAATCACAAATCCTCTTCTTTTTCATTAAAAATTCTTCTTTTCCTCTAAAAGAAGAAGGAATTCTAGGATTCTGCAATTTACTATCTTAATTTTTCCTTTCTATTTACTCTTCTTTCATCTCATCATGGACCCAAAGTACCAACACCTGAGAAAGTATTTCCCATCACTCTCCCAAAAGATTCTCAGAAAGAAATACAAGGCTAGAATTACTCGGTTGTGGATTCTTATGCGTTTTGGTATCCCTTGTGATGTGAGAATGTTAATAGAGGGGAAAATCCGTCCGAGTGACTTTAGTCAAGATGTCGGTTTACCAGGAACAGGTACCAGTCGTAGTGCAATGAAAAGAAGAGCTCGTGCCATCGTGGTCGCTTGTAACAAATGTGGAAGACAAAATTGTAACGGTAAATGTACTTCACCTGGTTATATGTCTACGAATAGAGAGGATAAAATAAGGTTTTGTAGGGATGGACTTTCAAAGGAGAACTTGGATAGCATCCATCCTCCTCTCCACGGTCACCCTAGTGGATATGTTCAATGAGCTATTTTTAAACTCTGGCCTAAATTTTATACAGAAAGACAACGCCTCAGGAATATGGTATTTCTAGATCCTGTTTGCTAAGCCATAAGAAAACTGGATGGGGAATAAGTCATCGCTCTATAAAGGTTATTTAGTCTTTACTTATTTGAAGCAGTTTTAGCTGATGTTCAACAGTTTGTGTTTTTCTTTTTCTCAGAATATTTGCTTTTGTGTTTGAAATAATTGTGATTATTATATTGATACAGTAAGTGTTAATATCTTATTTAATTTATGATTTTCTTAAATATATATATAATAAAATATATTATCTTATCAGACACGTTACATACGGTACAGTAATATGTTTGAATTTTGAAAAACTTATCCAGATATTTCAAGATTTGTGTCTCAAATTTCAAAAGTTCTACAGTATTTGTCGTTTATGTTAAATTTCTAGAGTTGGTGTATATTTGTCAAAAAGTCTACAGTTGTGTCATGAGGGTCTTCTGTCGAATTGTTCTCAATTGTCAAAAGTTATACAATTAGAGTCTAATCTTTTTCAAAAAGTGAATCAGATTTTCTGTAAACTATCAATCACCTTATCTTACTTTCTTTTCCGCGCAAGATTTTGTTTAAATCTTTGGATTACCTTTTCATTACCTACTCGTCTATCTCTTTAGCCCTTTTTGTATATTTCTCATCTTTAAAAACTTATGTAGAACCCGAAGTCTAAGTGGAGCAGACATTAAGCAACCACTTCTATAAACCAAATATGTCTACCTCCCAGTCCACGAAGAAAATAAAGAATGTCTGTGTCTTTTGTGGTTCCAGCTTTGGAAAAGATAAAGCTTATTTAGAAGCTGCAAATCACTTAGGGCAAGTCCTAGCACACAAGAAGATTAACATAATCTATGGGGGTGGTAGTATAAAAATGATGGTAAATATGGCACTAGCAGCTAGGTCTAGCGACGCTACTGATGTAAGAATTTGGCCTCATATTCTAGTTGAAGGAAACCTTTGTAAGGAAGCCATAGGTAAGGGAGAAGGAGTCAGGAGTATCCCTAAAAATTTTAAAGACATAATCTATAATTCTGATGCTTTTATAGCATTACCTGGTGGTCTAGGTACTCTTGAGGAAATATTTATAGTTGCTTGTGGGCAATTGTTGGGCTTTTATTCCAAACCTTTGGGACTGCTGAACGTAAAGGGTTTTTATGACGGTCTTTTGAAATTTCTAGATTACGCTGTGGAAGAAAACATCACTACAGAATCGGAGAGACAAATCTTTGTCACTGCTTCAACAGCTGAGGAATTGATAGATAAAATGCAAATCATACATCCAGAATCCGACACTGCAACATCCAAGCTTGAATGGGAAAGGGAAAGCCGGGAGCGGCCAATTGATTTGAATCTCCATCTGTAATCTTTTTGTTTTATCTTTGGCATGTAGGCATGTGTGTCCGTATTTCGTGTGTTACGAATAACCGTTTGCCTTGTATTCTGTGTTTCTTGTGGTACGTCGTTGTTAAATCTTTTAGATTCATTGAGCCTAATGCCGGGATGGCTGGATACGGAGTACTTGATGCTCTCGAAACGCATCCTTCTTAAGGTCCGATCTTTTGTTTATCGATGTTTTTGTATCCTCTAAGCATGCATGATATGGATAGCTGGGTACGGAGTGCCTTGTACTCTCGAAACGTATCCGTATTATGTTTGTAATGTGTAATATTCTGTTAATATTATGTGGAAGTACCAGAGTCAGTTATGGGGATATTCCATATGAAATATGAGTATATTATTTGGATTGAATGTTTGTGTCATGATGATAGCTGTTTAATGAAAAATATGTCGGGTATGTTTGCAACTCTGAGATTCCGTTTAATATCTCTATGAGTAAGTTTAATGTATGGTTTTGAATATAAGTGTTTGTGATATATGTTTTATGATTATGTTTTAGTTTATTAGTTGAGGTATGAAATCAAATATATTTGACTTTTCCTTACTTAAAAAGGGAAAGGAACCTAAAGATGAAGTATATAAAATTTCTCTGGCAATCTCCTTAAATGTGATTGTAAATCACAGTCCATGGACAATGAAGGACTGGAATCATGGTATGGTCAATATGTATGCCTAATCAGATTCTTAGACTATTATACGGTGTTACAAGTTGAAACTTGTCAGAAATACTCTCATTGAGGGATATAGGAGTAAGATTTATTATGCAAGTAAATGAGTGGAGATACGATAACTTAAATTTGGAGGACAAACAACATTAACGGTTTAGACTCAGAATTGGAATCATAGTGGAATCATAATTTTTACTAGTATTGCTAGAATTGAAATTTCGAGGACGAAATTTCTTTAAGGGGGGTAGAGCTGTGACACCCGTTATTCTCCTAACGGGTATTGAGGTAATTAAATTAATTTTTAATGTATAAAAAAAAATTGCTTCATTTAAATTTATTTTATAATATTTATTTTTATCTATTTTTAAATTTTCTAAAATTCTCCTATATTTATTTAGTATGATTACTAAAAAGTATTAGAACTTCTAATAAATCTCAAAAATGTCATATTGGCATTATGTGTATTAAAGTCTTTAGATGAGACATAAGGATATATTTTCCAACTACTCTTGACCCTCATTTTCTTTATTTCCTCCGTGACATGCTTCAACATGTCTCCTCTATAATTGTTTCCATCACTTCTCTTCAAAGACTTCATCTTTTCTTCCTTTCTCTTCCACGGTTCCCACACTCTTCTTCTCATTTCTTTGCTGAAGCAAAATACTTAGAGAACTTCTTCAAGGCAGCCATAAAAATCAGCCACCATCACCTCCATTTGAGCAAGAATTTCAGTCATACCGAACTAAAGGAACCTGTTTTGAAGCCATTTCAAGCTTCCAACTAACCATAATCCGAGGTTAGAATCTTATGAACAAATTTAGTCTTTCATTTATAAATTTTCTTTTATACTAAAGGATTATTCAAATTTGCGTTCTTAAACCTAAGTATATGTTTGTTGCTATTTTGGAGCATATGTATGAAGTCTAAGTGTATATGCCCTAGACAGAAAATTTATATTGTTAAACTTTATAATACCTCTATGGGCAGTGGTTATTTCTTGAAATTCTAAGATTAAATTAAAATAAATTTTATGAATGTAGTTGTATGTTGTGCTTTAGTTTTAATTGTCCTTATGCACGCCTTAGGATCAAGGGAGTATGGAGCTAACGTTAATTGATTCCAGGATTAAGAGACTGTTGATAAGCTTAAAAGGTAGGGATTCTATTACTCATCTTTTGTGAGGTTTTTATAGAATTAAAATTGATTGTTTTGCTGCAATATATATATCTATGTTGAACTGATATTATATGTGTATCACATATGAAACTATGACATGGACTCGTCTTGTATTGTACGGCGAGGAACATAATGAATTGACACATGTTATAAATTGAGAAGCATGGTTAGGAAAACTAACTCTATTGATAATGATTCAATATAGAGAAATTGTGAGACATGAAGAGGGCGACGGTTACGTCCTTGGGCATGAATACCCTAAAAGGTAAAATAGGGGGAAGGCGATGACGCTTCCTTGGGTTGAAAGTCCCAGAACACACTGTACAGGAATCGATTTGGTGAGGACTCGGGGCTTGATGTCCCCTCACCGGAACACCCTTGGAATGTTTATAGGGTGATCAAGTGCGCCCATTTGGGTTTCGATGAGTTGAGTGATACTCAATTTAACATGGATACCTAGGAACAATGATGATTGTTAATATTTGTATAAATGTGTAATTATGACACTTGGTAATGATTAACTACGGTATCCATAAGATGTGATCATAATAAACCTCATAATCTGGAATATGATGTAACTTACTAACCATGCAGATTTTAATGTGGTAATGATAGAGGTGAGTAATGGCTTTCTCTACTGAGCATAGTGTTGCTCATACCCTTATGTTTATATCTTTTTAGGACTCACTAAGTGTGAGGTGGCTACGAGAAATATAGTTGAGGAAGTGATGTAGTTATATTACATTGGGACTGCTTCAATTGTTGAGAATGTTCTTCATGATAATGTAAGCATCAATTGTTACTTTCTGTGACTGTATTACAATGTGTTGAGGGTTAAAATGATGATGACAACAGTTTAAATTATTAAATTTAAGGTGCTACATTAAAACTGTGGTTTATTTATCGTTTATATTTTTAATTTTGAGTTGAGAGTTTTCATTTAAGTCCCGGGCAAATTTTATTTTTAAGGTTTTACTTTTATTATTTATTTTTATTTTATCTCATTAAAAACTGTTAACCCCCATATAGGGGCGTTACAGGTAGGATCATGTGTTCTTTTTCCTTTTGTTTTTCTTTTGGGTTTTACTCAGTGGTTTTAACGAGGCCATCTCTTAATTACTTAATTGAGAGAATGGGTCCAGATGCTTGTTTGTTTTTTTCCTAGTTTTTCTTTTCTATCTTTGCCATAATAGACTGTATTTGTCTTTTAGGGTCCTCTTGTTATTATTATTATTTTTTTAGCCTCCTAAGCTAGACCTCTTATTTGAACTTTTTTATTTTCTCTTGTATTTTTTTTTTAATAAAATTGAGTAGGGGTTTTGGTTTGGAACGGGATGACGAACATGTGTCAACTTAATTAGAATGTGTTAGCGGACTCACGTCAGTTGTATTCTCTTATCATTTATTGATATTGTAGGATCCTATGAACGATGTTACGCCTAATACTTGTTGTGTTGTGTGATTACTGATTATCATGCACCGACTCTTCTTGTCTACTAACTAATTCTTTAATGCTATTTATATGTTCATAACAAACATCCTCATTTTGTTATTTTTGTTATCAGACTGTTTGTTTAATGATTTTTTTTTTCCCGTAAGTTGGTGACTTTGTGATTTTTTCCAACAATCTGGTGGTTTTTTTTTATGGATTTCACAACTTAAGGGGTGTTTGACAGTGGTGGGAACCACTCAATTCTCACCACAATCTCAATTATAAACAGTATAAAACTCTCACATGCTACAATAACAATAAAAAAATATACTATGATATAAAACTTTCATATATTATAATAAAAATAGTTTCTACCAACCATTGGTTCTCGTCACTTTCCGAAACACTCTATTAATCTGGTAGGTAATTAGCGTTGGCGATGACTGGTCATCCGGGTCTTCAGCGTACATAATTTGGAAAATTATCACTGTTAATCTGGTAAATTACACCGGTGGCCAAGTTATTGCGTGACAGCCAGCAGTCATTGTTGATTTGATGACATCTGATAGACCGCTAGTGAGAAAGGTTAACGTGACAAATATTCCAATTGTGCTTGTTAAATTAAAATTCTAATTATATTTGTTAAATTAAAATATAGGCTCTAATTTATAAATATTTTATATATATCTTAAAAATAATATTATTAAAATCATTGTTATAAAATTATATAGTATAAAATATAATATCATTAAAGTAGTTATTAGATCATTAAGGATGTTTTTGACATATTTTAAATATTGTGAATTTCAACTTTTTAAGAATAATTTAGTCATTATATTGTAATTTTTTAATTAAAAATGACAAGTTATTAGCATAATAGCTTATTTGATATTAATTGATTTTAAATAACTTTTTAATCAAAAATAATATAAAATTCTTACATATTATATAAAAACAAAAAATTACTATAATATAAAAACTTTCACCTATAATAATATTTATAGTTTTAATCAATTATTCTACCTAGAGGTGAATGACGGGCGGTTTAATGGTTTTTGGGCAGGTGCGGTGCGGTTTTTTTGGATGGCGGGTTGGCGATTAACCAAACCGCCCACCACATGACGGGCGGTTTTGGTTTGGTTTTAGGTGGTTGTGGACGCGTGCGGACGGGTTGAGGTGGTTTAGACCTATGCTATTGCCAAATATAATTTTTTGGACTTTTTTTTAGACAATGAAGAAAATTTGTAGAAAATATAAGATGATAATACATAAAGCATTCCCAACAAGTTTGATGCTTAAAGACAGTGACCATATTCAAAAGTACAAATTAAGAAACATAATCATTCACTGCAACAAGAAACATCAACTACATATAAAATGATAAACAAAGTCAATAGTCCATAAAAATTAAAGCCTATTCACTGGGTTCGAAAATAATAGAATGCTACAAATGAAATGATGAACAAAGTCAAGTGTTCTTTTTCTTTTAGGGCTTTCTCTACTAACTTACTTGATTTGAGTTTTGATCACTTCACAAAATAATAGGAGAATTTCTAGTTTCTAATATGTCAAGAGGCAGCCAAGCCCATGCTTGAAGTGTTGGATTGTTCAATCATCTCTAAAATAAAAACAAAATGAAATAAATGATAAGTTTTTTAAAAAAATATATAGACGGACGGGTGCAGGTAGAACCCGCCCATAAAATCTTAAAACCAAACCCGCCCACCGAATATATTAGTGGACGGGTTGAGTGGGTTGCTAACGTAAACCTATTTTTTTTAGATGGACGGGCGCGGACGCAGGCGGTTGACGGGTGCGGGGCGTTTTTTATGCAGTCTTAATTCTACCCATCCTATACATAACCAATCAAACATACTATTCAAATCATCATATACTTGTCCGCATGCATATGGCTTTTTTCACTTTTATTAAGTTCCAGGCAAACGTACAGAACTGACGAAATTTGCGAGAGTCCAGAGTAACAAAAAACGACTAACAAACAGGGCAAACACTGTACTTTTTTAAAATAGGTGAAATTTATTTTATTTTAAAAAATAATAATTTTTTAAAAATTATATTAAGACTGTTTTTAAAATTTGTCTCAAAAAATATACAAAAATATTTTTAAAAATTGTCAAAACAATATCAAACAGGACCAAATTGATACTGACATGAAAGAAACGTACAATTGTAAGGCAAGTGTTCCAATAGTTGAAAAGGCTACTAACAAGAAACAAACTAGATCTCCATTGGTAAGGTTCTTTTCAAGGATCCAAGCCAGGAAATTACAGGCCATGTTTAGACGCACGAACTCAGATTGCAACTAAGGCAGGCAAAAACTAGCTTTGTGTAAGATAACATGAAAAGGGTGTTTGTAACAATGGTTCAAACCATTAGTTTGAAACAATGTAAAACTCTTGTATGTTACAATAGCTCTCATATACTACAGTTTTTAAACTCAACCTGATAGCTTAAACTACTCCTCTAAACACACATCGAAGACTGCCGGATATTTTCTAAGAAATAACAGAAACAGAATAGATTTACCAAGCCACTCCTGTGAAAATGGCACGACGAAAAGAGAAAATTATAAAGGCTCTTACAAGTTCTGTTTGAAATAAAACGAAAACGAGTGCATTACATGTGGAGCACTGATTTCAATTAAACCAAGGTAAAGTTGAAACGGAAAATTGGAAAACTTGGGGGAGAATTCAGAAAGAGGGAAAGAAAAGTTAGCTTCACATATTCAAAAACATAACTTTTGTAGATACAAAGCTTCATTGGAATATGAGGCTTCTCAATTATCCTCATGTCCCATATGTCTTGCTTTAAACTTTCCGGCCATAGAACATAAAACTAAAGGAAAGAAGGAAGAAGAACAAGAAGGGCTTCATGGTTAACGATTCTATGAAAGGCAATCCGATCCTAAGCATCAAATTCTCGCATTGAAATGATACATAAAGGAATGCCAAGAAACTTTGATAAAGCGAGAGGCGGAATAACTTCGCCTAAAAGCTACACCAAAACAGAATGAGGCTGCGTAACTTAATATTAAAACCCAAAAGAAAACAAACCAAACCATGTACCCGGAGAATTCATTGCCGCTAGTTTGACAAAAGCTCAACACTATTTCCGATTCTTCTTAAAGACTGGTTTTTTTGGCTCCCTTAGGAGAGGTCTCTTGTTTTTTGTTAGATCTTCTACCTTCGCATTGCTAATTTTGGGACACATTAAAAAAAAATTGAAAAACAGAACAATAAAACAAATGAATCATCTCAACAAACATGTCAATTATTATTTAAATACTCAATGTAGATACCGGGTAACAAGTATATAATGAATAGAAGAAGTACATATCCAACCATCCTCAATTATGCCATATACTAGTCAAAGTACTAAGGAATCACCCCAAATACACCTTCACATTAAACTGCTACGGTCATAAGCATAAAATGGCCAAAATGAGTGACCCAAATCAACCTCAGACCGTCTAACATTGTAAAGAGAATCAAAAATCCTAAACTATATTATGATAAATTCCTAAACCGGCATAACCAAAAATGAAAACCTGGTAATTCTAGATGGTAAAATGCCCCTCCAAAGCTTAGATTTCCCTTGCTTTTTCACAACATTCTCTTCTAATTTAGTTCCCTTTTTCCACTCTTTCACAAGGAAGCGCTTCAAGATTCGCCACTGAATCAACTCTGCGTGTCGCTCTTCCTTCCGCTGCCATCACTTTCCCTCTCCTCAAGCAACCTCCCGGCCTCCTCATCGGCCTGCTGCGCCTTCTTCTGCGCCTCCGCGGCTTTCAGGCCCTGCAATTTCGCGTGGTTGTAATACGCAACGCCCAAGAAAGCCAATCCGTACCCAAACAGATTGATCGGCGTCACCTTGTCCTTAATCACAGACCAAGAGAAGGCGATCAAGAGCCAATCCTTCACAACTCCAGCGACATTCATGGTCAGTGCCGAGGTCTTTCCTACGAGCAAGAACACGGCCAGGTTCAGCGCGAAGGCACAGAGCGAATTCGTACCAAAAATCGCGTAATCGAAATGGAAGCTCGAGGTATCCCTCAGCAACGGATACTCGACGATCAGCCACGGAACGCAGAGGAAGGCGAAGCAGCACGGCGCGACGTAGTACAGCGAGGTGATCGGGTTTAAGCTGATTCCCTTCGCGTTGAGAAGAATCTGAATCATGACCAACCTTGTGGCCTCGAACGCGACGGCCAGCAATTGGAGCAGAACGCCCCAGGAATCGAACTTGGCCTCGCCGTAGGCCGCGATCGCGACGCCGATCGAGATCGAGACCATGTTGAGCATGGTGTCGGACTTGAACGCGTCTTTCTTGGACAAGACTCCGATCGAATACACCGCCACGGGCATCAGGGCCTTGAGCATCTGAATGAAGGAGACGGAGAGGTAAATGTAGGCGGAATTGGAGAACCAGAGAGAGAGAGAGTAGAGGAGGCCAATCGGGACGACGGATTTGAGGTAGAGCTCGCCCGACATGGAAACAGGCTCGACGAGCTTGAAGACGTTGACGAGGAGGTAGGCGAGGGAGGAGCAGAAGGCCATGTGGATCATGGTGAGGGAGATTGGGAAAGGCCAGTTGTACATCTTGCGGTCGAGGATGTACTTGTTGTAGACGATGACGGTGAAGCTTAGGAAGATCCAGATCGCGACGTAGGCGTAGGAGAGGAGGACTTTCTTCACGACGCCGTCGGAAAGTGAGCCGCCACGCCCCATCGTCGGAGAAGAAAGGGAAACCCTAACCCTAATCCTAGCGTGTGAAATGGGAGTGTCCCGTGCAAAGATTTGGGGGAGGAAGGAAGGAGAAGGAGGGAAATGGGAATCGGATTGAAGGGAGAGGGGGCGTCTTATTCAAGGGAGAAGAGAGGACTTTTGAATTAGTGGCGTAGTAACAGTCTTTGAACAGACTTTTCTCTCAGTTGGGATTTGGGCTCATAAGGGTTATATTAAGGGTGAATTTGAAGGTTTTTTTTTTGGAAAGTCATTTTTTTAATGTTGAAAATTGGTATTTGAATATCCCATGGTTGAAAATTAGTATTTAAACAGTAGTTGGAGCTCTTATGCCAAACACACTCCAGAGTGTTTGGTAGAAGAATAGTTTGATTTGCATAATTATAAGAGTTTTAAACTGTTTACGATTAAAATTTTAAAGTTTCAACTAATATCCTAAACAAGATACTATCTTGTTTTTTAAAAAAGCATAATTTATGCATAAAATATGTTCCAAATAGGGCTCGAAATATGGGTTACGACAAGACGATATGACACGAATTTTTATAGATTTATGTCAAAAAAATTAAGCATGTCAAAAAAATTAAGCCACAAGTCATTTTTCATGTCACTCTGAAATCGACCTGTCCAAAAACGGGTCGAGTTCATGTCAACCCGTTCGACACTAAATTGACCTGCAGGTTATTTGTCTATTATTTTAAACAAAATATTTTTTCCTAATATATTAATATCAATAAATTGACACTAAGTTAGATGTGTTTGTAGTACAGAAATGATTTAAATTTGAAAATTTTGTGTTTTATGTTACTTTTATGTAATTTTGGTGCATAAATTATGAATTTAAAGTTATAAAATGTCATAGGTTAATTTCGGGTTGCGGGTTTATAGAGGATCGCGTGTTACATATGTCACGGGTTAGGGCGAGTCATATTCGTTTCAACCTATGTCAAGGCGGGTCGTGTTAGTGTTAGAATTTCTCAACCTATTCGTGTCATAGGTCGAGTTAGTGTTGAGCTACTTTCTACATCTTTGAGTTTCAACCCGACACGAACACGACCCACTAACACAAATTGTCACCCCTGGTTCTGAATAAATAACCGGATTTTTAAATATAGTATCTAACATAATTCGGGTTGAATTAGAGGAAATCCACCTTTAGGGAATTGGTATTCAAATGTTAAATAAATAATAACTATACTTCAAAAGTAGACCTAACCTATTTTACTCGCTTTTACTCGAGATTTTTATTGGTTTACATTTTTTCTAAGGGAGACATAAGTTACATGTTAGTACATGTTGTACACAGGGCGCATCATTGAACTCCCGAGCCATGTATTTCTCATGCACAAGATCCGACTGCTAAAATTGAAAAAATGGTCGGGTTGGTGTTTGTTGCTTCAAGGCCTAGGGCCAAATTTGATACAGAATGGGGGCAAGGTGCTAGCTCGTTTTGGGTTCGGCATTCATGAGGTCTCATCCCTAGTTGTGCGATGCATCTAGTGGTGTCAGGAGTGATTTGGTAGGTAGTTACATTAGGTCGTGCATGTGGTGCACATGCGTTAATCAGGCATCGACAATGCTATTCTCCTCTTTCAATGCCAACCCTTATCCTATTCTTTTTTAAATGTTTAGTTTGGTTTGGTTGATAATAACGATCCTTTTTTACTCTAAATTGTTTATGTGTTTATCCCCTTTGTTTAGTGTTTGGTTGTATTTTTTGACTGCCTATATCTTGTGTTGTTCTTTGTGTGGTCTTTCTTAGTGTTATGGAAACGATCAATATTAGCTGATTGGATATTTTCATCTCGTGTAAAGGAGTGTTAAAGAGGAATACTTATGGTAGAAAAGATAATTGCTTCACTAATGGAGCGAGGTGTTTTATCTGTTGGATTAGGATTTCAACGGTCTGATTTGTGATTATCCATGTCAAAAATTTCCAGCGCTTGATATAGAACTGGTTTCAGTCGCAGATCAGACCATTAAAAAGAATTCGATAGCTAAAACACTCATGCTCCATAGGTAGAGAAAAATTTTCTCCACCATAAAAATTGCCACGTATAAGATACATTAATATTTATTCGAGTGTCCTTCCGTGAAGTCCAATATGTACTATTTTTCCTTGAGCATTTCATTCTAGTAAACAGGTGGAACCAGTTGTTTTTTAACGTCAGATACGTGTAGATATAAATTGGTGTTTGTATTGCGTTTTCATGCTATAAAATACATTTCCCATCTCAAAATGAATATTTAAAAACAAACTCTCAAAAATTGTATTCTTTTAATCCACCTCTCATTTGATTCATCTTTTAATTTTGTTTCATATTCTTAAAATTCTACTCTTATTAAGGTAATATATAAAGGGAAAAAAAAATTAAATCCGTGTAGCGGAAGACTTGGTATTGATCCACTTTAAATAACGTATTGAAAATGTATATTTTCTCCATACTATTCATCTATATGTTGATCGGGCCTCTTGAATCTTCTATTTACCTATTTTCTTTATTGTTTTGTTATTTTTATTTGTGTGTAATGAGACTTTACTACTATTTTCTTTATTATTGATAGGAATTCTCTTGTTAAGACCCTATGAATCAATTAAAACCTCAGATTCATACTAGAACCACGATGAGTCAATAAAACCTTGTCAAATGGTTTTAGTCTTTAGACATTTTCAAGTTAGAAAACATTTGAGAGGGACACATAAAGTGGAAAAGAACGTGCATTGGTTGCAAAACCTTATAAAGCACGACTAATAGGAGACCAAATCAGGCTCCTGAAAAAAGAAATCTCCTAAATATTGGCATGTAATTATTACGTTGATTGCTGATTAAGAAAAAGTATGCAAATAGTTTTTGGCTAAAGTTTAGGCTTTTCCTTTATATTGGCCCTTTACTTATCAATGCGATTTCTAAAAAGGTCTTTAAGTATAAAACAAGGCATCCCACCAACGGTTTTTCCCTTCAAACCAAACATCTCTAATTTGGCAAATTAATCCTGAGCATATTAAGGGAGTATCTCATATTTATTTCAAATAAATTAAAGAAAAAGGATGAGTCTTTTCTTTTTTATTTAGTTATTTACTTCTAAAGTTATGAATTACATAATGTTGGAAATGATTATAAAAAACAATTATAATTCCTTTCTTGAAATTAATTGTCGTTTAATTGAAATAAATACCAAATTATTTATATGCATATATATATATATATATATATATTAAGCCAATGGTTATTCAATCATGCATGATATGGAAATTTAAGTAATTTCTCATTTGTAAGAAATTTTTATCTCTAATTTTATTAAACGCTAAAAAAATATTAATCTTCTTTTTTTTTTTATTACACTTCAGTCTTAATAGATAATTAATGCTAAAAAAAAAAAGAATCAAAAACCCTCTTTTCTTGTTCCAACCCATTACATTTTGTTGCTGTATAATAAACACGCCTAGATGTAGATATGTTTTAAACAGAAAATTCCAACCTCAAAAGCACCACCTTCTTAAGTTTTATAGTAATAATAATAAAAGAAATAATTTATTTGGTCATCTCCAGACCAAACCTTAAACGCGATGCAACTTTTTTTGTCATATTATATTCATGTCAATAAAAGAGTATTGATCAAGTAAATTATCACTGTTGATGACAATACATAGGGTGTCTCGAGAAGATTTTTTAACTCTGTGGTTTGAACCACATACTATAACATGTGAGAGCTTTATACTGCTTATAATTATAATTTTAGACCTCAAAATCACTTTCCTAAATACCCCGTCAAGATATATATTACATAGTGCAAAGAAAAAACGCCACCAATTCACACCTGCATAGTCTCTAACGTTAAAGACCGCGTAGATTAACATATTATAGTGTCAAGGACGTCACACTCGCAGATGGCCGGCATTGATTCTCGACTGTATATGAAACTAGTCTTCTAAGTTAGGGAAAGAAAGCAACCATATGGTTCCCAATTTGAGGCGAAGACTTTGGCAAGGCTGACAGTTTCCTTGCGTGACATAAGAAGGTGTGACATTCATGGTTGAACGGTTATTTTTTGGTTTAAAAAAAACTTTATGAGTACCAGGTTTTTCCTACCTTTAGAAAGTCTGAACATTTTGAATATGATCATTTTTTTTTTTTCTTTTTGAGCTGAAAATTCACAGGTCTTCTTGCCAAAATGCTAAGTTGATGAGTAGCTGAAGTTTTAGTCAGGTCTTCTTCCTCCCCTTTTTTTTTCCCTTTTCTTTTAAAGAGTTTACCGAGTCTCACGTTTTTGTTTTCCCTGCCCTTAGGGGCAACTCCAATCGGGCACCAAATTGGTGCAAAACGCCAAATTGATGCAGCCTTTGCTCTCCAATCAGATGCCCAACGCTACCGTCATCTTGGCCTTGGCTGTTGCTCATATGTCTAATACGATTTTTGAAAAGTATGGTTAGAACCATAGTTATGATTCAAAATACTATAGCATATAAGAGCTTTATATTGCAACAATTTTTTTATTTTTTTACTGTAGCATGTGAGAGCTTTGCACTATTTAGTAACCACAACCATAGTTGTAATCAATATTATTAAACACCCTATAAGTCTTAGATGTTTTATTTTACACTGCAGCAACTTTTTACTTTTTTACTGTAGCATGTAAGAGCTTTATACACTATTTAGTAACCACAACTATAGTTCTAAACTAATGTTGCTAAACACCCTATAAGTTATTTTTTTATATTTTTTATAGAAAATAAACTAATAGTATCATTTTTCAATTTTTTTTAAAATTTATTTATCTCCGGCTTTGAATTGAAAATCACTTGCGTGCTTGTGGTACAAAGTCCAAACCGCCCATTAGTTGTTGTCCCTTTAAGACTATTATGAAATGAACCATAAGTACCATGGATCTTGAAATTTAGAGATTTAGTTGTAAAAATAAAAATGCAATAACTTGTTTGTCAACTAACAAAATGTTCAAAATTCATTAATACTAAACAAATTTTTGGTTAATTACATAACTATGTCTTATAGTTTTAATTATTTTTAATCTACACATCTATTTTCAAAAACTACAAAAGTCATTTGAATTCAAAAAACTTGTTGCAATTCTATCTTTCGCATTTAGATTAAAAAACCAAGGATAAGACAAATATACCCTTCATTAGACAGAATATGTTTATGAAATACATTTTTCTTCTTACATAACTATACCTTCTAATTTTAACTATTTCTCAATTTATCCCTCTATTTTAAGCAGCTATAAAGGTATCATTTGAATTTAAAAAACTTGTTTCAATTTTATCCCCTGCAGACTTTTTGGACAAAAAAATATGAAAATAAAATAAGCATACCCTTAATTAGACCGAGTTTATTTTTAAAATATATTTTCCTTCTTGAAAATTTTTTAAAAACTATATTTTAATATTTAAAAAGTCATAAAATTGAAGACTTTTTTTTCTTGAAATTTGATGTTTTATTTTAGGAGTTTTTATATTTTTATTTCCATGAGATATTTTTCATAACTATTTAAAAGTAATTATGTCATTTTGCCTAATTTTTCTATTTATGAGGATGAAATTGAAACAAGTTTTTAAAATTTAAAGGATACCTTTATAATTTTTAAAAATAGAAGGACAAATTGAAAAATAGTTGAAACTAAGAAGTATAATTGTGTAATTAACCCTATGATTGTTTAATCAATCCCAATCTTTTTTAGCGCTGTTAGTATGCGGATTATAAGCACATTGATACTTTGATTCCTAAATTTTGTTTCTGATCGATTAGTCCATGTATTTTAATTTCTTTTAGTTTATGTTCATATTTATAAGTTTATTATGGATAGGCAATGTTCATCTCATGATAACATAAGACAATTAAAAATTACACAAGGTTCAAAATGTTTATGTTCATTGCCCTTGTAAAATCATGAAAATTATAATATTTTGAAATTGTTTTTATAAAATTTAATTTTCACGCAATTAGCATCTATCGTCAAATTTTATAAATTTGTTTCAAATAAAAATTACTTCGTTGAATTTGAAAAATCTATGTCAATTTTAGTGTCACCAAAATTCTTAAAAAATATTCAATTAAAGTACCAATGGTTAAAATTTTTTGGGTTTACAATGAAAATGAGATTTTTATGGAAATGATGTTGGTCCCATTAAGGAAATTATGTTTGGCTATTTTGCTATACAGATTCTTTTGAGTATATAAACCTTAAAAAATAAAATAGAGAATGAAAAAACAAGTTTAGAGCGTATTCTCATTTGAAAAAAGAAAGTAAAAATATTTTTCTATTTTTCAAATGTTATTTAGAATAACAATTTTAAAAAAACTGCATTGAAAACTGTGTGAAATTTAAAATTACAAACGCCCCACTCAAAGCCCACCCTTCTTTTTTTTTAACGACTACGGCTCGTGAGGGATGAAAGCTAATTAAGCTTCTCTTTCCATTTTCTTGGGAAGCGTACGATCTTAACGTCATCTATTTCCCACCTTTTCAAACAGAGCAATCATATTCTACACTTCCTTTTGAATAAATATAAGATTCTTAAAGTAATAAAGTTAATAACTTTTGTCATAAAAGACGACAAATTCCAGAAACATTTCGACATCTTCATTTAATAATTTATTTATTTATCAAAGAGAAAAACTTTAGCTCTCATAATGACATTTATTACTTTCCTTTGTTTCTTTTACCTATTGGGAGTATTCACATTTTACACTTTCTATTGAAAAGATAACATTTTTAACTTCTTTGCAATCAATTGCATAAATATTATAATTATATTAGAAAAATATATTACTAGTTTATAACACATTACTGGCTTATGTGTTGTTAATTATAGAGTAAAAGGTCGTATCTAGGTCGGGAAGACCTCAAACCTAGGCCTTAGCCCTTAAAGGGTCGTGCTATGCCGGGTTGGCTCCGTTGACCTTATAATTTTATATCAAATTTATTTATTTATTTATTTTAATAATTTTTAATAATTAATAAATATAAAATCATCGGGACTAATAAGTATAAAGAAAGACTTCTAAATATTATAAAGAATATTAAAAAATAAATTCTAATTTTTTTCAATGTATGACTTTCATAGAAATTTATGTTTTAAACTTGTAATACATGTATGAACATAATAAATTAGCCAAAATTAATAATTAGATAAGTAAGTGTTTACCATAGTGGTTCGTAGACACTTATTTCTTTTAAAAGTTTAAGGTTGAAGGCAAAATAGGTTTATTTTTTAGGAGAATTGGCCTGCTACAATACAAGGGCGAACCTGGTCAAGCCTTACACAGTAGAGGGGTGGGCTGACCCAATTGATATCTTACCCTTACCACTATCTCAACGTCACCGATGTGAGCTTAAGCACTAAAATACAATATTGGGAGCCCAACAAGGTGTCTAAAGATGATGGATGGATTACGGTCAAAAGACTCCTTCTTTTAGGAGAATTCACATAAATGTGATCTTTTAAGATTTACTTTTTATAAATATCATGCATCTTCATTTGTGGCATGACTTAACATAAAATATGAATGATGTTATAGCATAAACTTTTCTATATGTAGTATAAATAAACACAACTTTTAAAAGTGTAGCATAACATGTAATTTTCTCTTCTTTTTTTATCTATCTTTTCTTTAGAGTTGGCGCTTCTTGCCCAATGCTACCAAAATTTATTTCATCGATTTTTTATTTGATTAGACATTCACAATTACAAATAAATATGTAATTGTTTTATTGTGGCCACTAATATTCACCTTTTGAGGTCTAATTGCCTCAAGATTTGTGAAAAATATATTGTTTCTATTGTTTAATTAATAAATAGATTATTATTAGACAAAATACAACATGCATGTGACAAGTTAGGGATTTTACGAGTAAGAAACAAGTAAATTCAAAAATATATCGTTAAAAAGGGAAAAAATCATACTTGTGACACAATCTATTTTTTAATGAAAAATGTATTTTTCTTTTAAGATATTTTTTATAACTGATTTTTTTATTATTTTATCTTTTTAAAATCCTCACCTGTGATTATTGTGTGAGATTTTGTATGAAAGTAGATAGTTTATTAATTAAGGAGTCATAATTGCGTGTTTCTTTAACCAAGTAAAATTTAGATTAGTTCTTTAATTTAAAGAAACCAAAAAACATGAAAACATGCAAGACACACATTTTTGACCATGAAATGAATGAAAGAAATTAATCGTAATAAAAGTTAAAATTGATCGCAACAAGAATATTATTCTAAAAAGAAAGTTGAGATTGTTGGTTTAAGAAATTTGAGAACAATAAAGTTGAAATAGAGAGAAATGAAAGATGAACATAAACAAAAAAAGATAAGAGAATATTGGAGGTAAAAGACTGTGGTAGATAAATAGAGCCAAAACAGAAGAAAGAAAAAAGAAAAAGTGAAATAACCTTTCATTTGGCATGGTGAGTTCGAACCGTCCACGATGTAAAGCTCTTAGCAGCTATAGTGTAAAAAAAGACTACAATATAATACTCTTATATGCCATAGTTTTTTAATTCATCTTTCTAGTTCATACAGGTTTACTAAACACACTATAAAAATTAAGAAATAAAGAGGAAAAAAAGGATAAAGCACCAAAAAATAAAAAGATAAAAAAATAAGTAGAGCACAATTTGTAAGAGATGATGGAAGACAAATAGAGATAAAAAAAAACATGACCAGACACTTAAATAGTAGAGTTAAAAGAAAAAAGATTCAAGTAGAACACAATAATATAAAAATGGAGGGAAATTAGTAAAAGAAGAAGTTAAAAAAGATTAACGAAAAAGAGATAAAGAAAGAAAGAAAGGAAAGGCAAAAAACGCTATCGTTTTGGAAGATGAAAGAATGAATAGTGCACGTCATATGTGCTCTTTTATATATGTCAAGGATTAGTCCCACTCTCGGGTCATATAACATTGATAATTTAGCTTGTTTGTCTCTTTATATAATGTGTTTTAAGTTTATTGAAATGTTATACTTTTGAATTTTGATCATATTAAATATATGCTTTTATAATATATTTAATACATAAATTTATACATTTTTCTTAGTTAACTCTCAAATTTGGCCTACAATGCCCAAAATAATTGGAAAAATGATTAAAAAAAAACCTTTAAACTTAGAGTTTTGACCTTAAAAAATGAGCTATTTTATGTGTCTTTATTTTTTTCTTCTTATTTTTTTAAGTTTTAGTTTTTTTTTTCCTCATTTGCTAAAGAATAATTTAGTCATTTTAAAAGTCAAAAACAAATATAGACCGAGGTAAGGCATAAATTTATATATTAAATCTGATAGTAAGATATACATTTGAGAAGATCAAAATCGAAAATATGGTTTTTGTATAAACCCAAAATAGAGGGTATAAAAAGATAAAAAATCAATTTTAACAAAAATTTTTAGTTGTTATACTGTAAAACTCTCATGTGGTACAATAATAAAAAAGCTAGAATGTAAAGCTATCATATGCTTTAATTTTCAATTTAAAAATTTTAGTTTTAACCGTATTTCCTAAACACGTTATAAATATTCTTAAAAATTTTGCGTAGCTGCATGCAATATTACAAGCAGTGAATAACATTTGTGCTCATAATGTAACATCATTTGATGCTACTATCTTAAAATTAATTAACTGGATGCAAATATATAATATATATCATCATTATCTATTTTATTATTTTCCGATGTTGTATGACATTCTCTTTTATTTCTCGTCCATGCACCTAAATTCTGAAATCATCTTCCTCTCACCACACGCTGACTGTTCAAAACCATATTCTCTCAAAGCCCAAATCAGCAAAAGCAGAACACCATGTGAATCTACATTGGGGATCATTAAAAAAACAAAAAAAAGAGATTCCAGATGCCCTTGGATCAATAAACCCACCTACGATCCAAGGGCTTTAGATTCTTTGCACTTTCATAGACAACGAAAATGAAACCTTCAAGTGAGGATACTACGAAAAAGAAAGAATATATTAATGCTTGGGTCCCACAGAAAGGACATCATAATAATTCTCTTCATAGCTGATTTGTCCCCACTCTATGGCCCCCATGGTGTCCTTAGATTGTGACTGCCACTCTCTGGAGTCACTGTGGACCAAGGCTAATAAATTTAAAAATTTACAAAGTAGGGTAACAAAATTATGAGACTGAAATAATCATGTTAAAATCATATTAATTAAAATACAAAATAATTTAACAAAATTTAATAAAAACCTAATTTGTGTACTTGAGAATATAATTAAAACTTATAAATAAAAATCAAACATGTAATATGTAAAAAATTTATATTATAATATGTTTTTGCTTTGTATTTTAACACATATAAAAGATTTATATAGTAATAATTAAAACTACTAAGTTAACAAGGTTCTCCAACACTATGGGGGTGTTTGGAAGGTGGTGGGAACCGGTGGTGGGAACCATTTTTACTGTAGCATGTGAAAGCTTTACACTGTAGCAATTTTTTAAATTATTACTGTAGCATGTGAGAGCTTTACACTGTTTATAACTGAGTTTGTAGTGAGAACCGTGGTTCCCACCACAATGTCAAACAGGTGGTATGTTCTTAAGTTTAAACTAGTTTTTTTTTTTTTTTTTTTTACATTTGTTATAAATTTTCTTTTAAATTTTAATTTTTCCCCCTTATGTACAAACCGCATTTACTTTATTTCAGTTCAGTCGCATTCACCGTTCACAAGCACTCACTCACTCACCCACTAACGCAACACCGAAAAAAAAACTAGTAATAATTACGAGCAGTTCACACATTCATTCCCGGACCTCCGTTTTTTCTTTTTGCACAAACCAAGAAAAAAACAACACTAACAACAGCAAAACCCCAAAACAGAGATGGTATCAGATTAGATTAGATCCTCCATTTTTGTCCCTTTTAGAGAATAATAATGGAGATTAACAAGCAACTAAAGAAGAAGAAATGGTTCCTCCCTTTTATGCTCTCTCTACTCTTAACCACTTTCCTTGTTTTCATCTTTGTTTTCTCTTCTTCAGCTTTATATTCTTCTCATTTCTACAAGACCCAGGTGAAGAAAAAGAAGAACAATGAGCTTGTTCCACGTTTTGTTGAATCCAAGCTAAGAATTTCTTCAGTCTCAAAGGACCCAATACCCAGATTGGCTTACTTGATATCTGGATCAATGGGAGATGGGCAAAGCTTGAAAAGGACTTTGAAAGCTCTTTACCATCCAAGAAATCAGTATGTTGTTCATTTGGACTTGGAGGCCTCCGCTGAGGAAAGATTGGAGTTGGCTGATTTTGTTAGAAATGAACCCATTTTTGGAAAAGTGCGTAATGTTAGGATGATCGTGAGGGCTAATTTGGTGACTTATAGAGGGCCCACAATGGTCACCAATACCCTCCATGCTGCTGCCATTTTGTTGAAGGACGGTGGAGATTGGGATTGGTTTATTAATCTAAGTGCTTCTGATTACCCTTTGGTGACCCAGGATGGTAAGGACTTTTCACAAGCTGAACTTTCCTGTTTTTTTATTATTGTGAACATTTTTTGTTGTTGTTGTTGTTGTTTTAATTTTATGTATTTGTGTTTTTGATCTGGGTTTTGTGTATTAATTGCATTTCAGACATTGTTTGTTTGTGTTACGGATTAAATCTTTACCAAACGAGAGCAGTAATTATAATAATAATACAAAATAAAACAAGAAAACGCAACAAGATTTGTAGTGGTTCTATTAGAGTTACGTCTACTTTCAGTTATTATAGAATTACGAATTACAAGACCATCACGGACTCTCTGTATTTTTCTTTGACTTAATACCCAAATTTGATGACACGAATATGAGTTTAAGTAGGGCAACCAAACCTAGGACGATAATTAGCCTCCACACACTCAATGATTTAGTATTGGGTGGAATTTAATGGGTCTAAAAGATTGGCTATTTGTCTTGTCACTAATTTTGTTGCTTACTTACTATCTTGTGTAAAATGGGTTAGTTTACCAATTTGGCTTTGAAAAAAGTCGGTTCATGTTTAACAACTAAATTGTTTACTATTTTTACCCCGTTTTCTGACAATGCTGAATGAATTATTGTGCTGAACTTTGTTGGGTCTTGCTCTTGTCGTGTATATTTGTTTTACTACTTTTTAGGTTCCTCAAAGGAGAAGTGGGGCAGGTGGGGTGTCTGTTTCTGGTTTTGTTATATTACCTCTTTCATAATGTGGTCTCTCTTGAGGAGCGTAAAACCTTGTGGTGATGCCATTTTGTTGCCCATCTAGATTTGGTGTAAGATACGGCTTAAGGGTACTTGATTCTAATGATTGAGCTCAAACAGTCATGTCCCCCAAGTCCTCAAGTATGTGTTTTTTTTCCCCTCTAATGCAGATCTGCTTCATACATTGTCAACCATCCCAAGACACCTTAATTTTATTGAACATACCAGTGACATCGGCTGGAAGGAGTGAGTGGCTCGTTATGTCTTTCTAGTTATGTGTTTTTTTGGTTTAATTTAGTTCGTAAACCACAGATTAGAACTTTGAAAAATCATGTTGAGTGCAGTTACAAGATGTTGTTTATATAACCACTTTGCAGGTCTCAGAGAGCAAGACCTGTTATAATCGATCCGGGGCTGTATAGTCTGCACAAATCAGACGTATTTTGGGTCCCGGAGGAGAGGGGTGTGCCGACTGCATATAAACTGTTCACAGGTGAGGATTTCTGTTGTTCTTTTCTTCACTATGTGAATGCACATCGTCTTTCATTGTGCCAAAATTCAAAGTAAAAGAACTGAAAGAAAGCATTACATAATGCATACACTAATAAGACCCATTTATTTTAAGGCCTACGGGCTGGATAAGCTCTGATATTGCTACTGATCAGTAGAATCATTGTCCTAGATTCTAAATCTGCTTTTTCTTTCTTATACCAAAAACAAAGGAATTTTGATATCCTTTTGCTTGACAAGTGAGCATTTCTTACATTATACTTCCGTTATTTAGCATTCATTTGCTTGGAAATTTGACATTGTTGTACCTTGTAGTAATTGCTTTTAAAGAAACTTAAAAGTGTTCTGACTGAAAATTTTTTGTCTGTCTTGAAACTTGTTGCCAGTCAGAAGCTGGATTGATTATTAACAGTGAATTATGTAAAGGATAGGAGATATGGTGAATTAAGCTTCTGTTTTGTTGTTTTCTGTCCTTTTTGGGCTAACAAACTACAGATGCCGGATATTTCTGTATTATCTGTAATGACATTTTCAGGTTCTGCTTGGATGATGCTCTCTCGCCCGTTCATAGAATTTTGTGCATGGGGTTGGGACAACCTTCCGAGGATAGTCCTTATGTACTATGCCAACTTTCTCTCTTCACCTGAAGGTTACTTCCACACAGTAATCTGCAACGCCGATGAGTTTCGAAACACGACTGTGAACCATGATCTCCACTTCATATCATGGGACAACCCTCCTAAGCAACACCCGCATTTCCTAACTGCCAATGACTTCCAGAGGATGGTAGATAGCAATGCACCCTTTGCGAGAAAATTTGGCAGGAACGAAACTGTTCTCGACAAGATTGATACGGAGCTCTTGGGCTGCAACGCTGATGGATTTGTGCCAGGCGGATGGTTGAGTAATCAAGGAAACTCAATCTCCGATTATTTGATAGGAAATAACACCAAGCCTAAGCCAGGTCCTGGTGCCGAAAGGCTGAAGAAACTCATCACGGGTTTGTTAACCACGGAGGATTTTCGCACCAAGCAGTGTTCTTAATACCGGAAGAGGACCAAGAAATTGAACCAAAAGCACCCAACTTATACTAGGTAAACCGGGCAGGCAATTGCCATTGACACAAAAATGATGGATGAGGTCCTGACTGGATAGATGTATTAGATAGCAAGTTATAGGGATTTTGCTGGGTAAAAAAATTGCCACTGCCCTTTATAGAACATATGCTTTATGTTTTTACCCATTGCATTCAATACGATATTCGTGTAGATCAAAAGCTGAAAGTGTAGTTATATTGAGTATTTGGTTCAAATAATAACTGAAGGTAAGGTGCTTGAGAGCCTGGTTTGAACCAATTTTGATTAAAAATACGGTAGCATGTAAGAGCTTTATATGGTAATTTATTTTTTTGGACACTGTAGTATGTGAAAGGTTTACAATATAGTAATTAAAAGTTTTTGTTGAAACTGACAAAACCAAAACCCTACAATTTGATCGATGTATTCTGGCAGTAGATTGAAAACTCCGTTCATTCAATCTGTGAACCTTCTCTAGTATTTTGAATCTTTTATGGGAATTTTGAAAAAGAAATATAGGTTTAACTGCATTGTTTATGCGTATTCCGTTTGTAGATAATTGAAGAAAGAGTAAAAACTATGGCTTTGAAGAAAATGTTGAGTAAAGTTTATTAAGCCTTGTTAGTTATTGGAGTTCTGGTACAACTTTAAGAATACTAATTCCTGTTGGTGGTGCATGTTTTTAAATTTTAGATTTAGTTAAAGTTATATATTTTTTACAGATTTAATAGTTAAGAAACATATATATACTAGTTGGTCATTTTTTAAGTACCTTTCGGAGCAACTCCAAGGCTCTTCAATTTTTAGCTAAATTAGCTATTTTAGCTGGCAACTTTTTGGTAACCCATTCCAACCATACGCCTTTCTTAGAGTACGGTGACATAAATTTCATGTAGCTCAACCCAAAAAGTTCATGGGGGACAATTATGACAATTATGGTGAAAGAATAAATGTAAGATTTTTCAGAAGATCTGTGGTAATATTAGAAAGATCGAGCTTATCAGTCCGATCACGTAGCCCACTATTATCTCACCAGGGGTCCAGGGGCAGAGCTCCTGTGGTATAGACCTTTTACGTTTTGGACCGTTTAATTTATATTTTAGACTCATAGGATTTTATTTATGTCTATATATATATACACACACACATGTGTGTGATGTATTTATTAGGATTTGGTATTATCATTTTAGCCTCTCTATTCATCACCTTATTGTATTCTTTTTTAAAATTAGTGATTTTTTTTTCTATCTTTTATTTTTTTTACGTGAATTTTCACATAAATTTATATGTATTCTTATTTGTTATTTCTATTGTGCTATTTTTGTAACAACCTTCTTTTAACTAAAATTTACCGGTGAATTGATGTAATTCTTTACTTTATATCAACTTACTTTGCATCAAATCGATATTAAAATAATCAAAAAATAACTTAGCTAGTCTTACGACCTCGTTACTTTTGGCTAGGGAGACAACTAAGATCTAATTCGGTTAAAAATTTAGCTAGTGGTTGCAGCGCTTAAAAAGTTAAGAAATGTAACATTCTTAGCCATTTTGGTTAATTATTAGGGTATTTGGTTGTTGGTTATCGCTAACAAAAAGTGAAAAGTTTTTATATTTATAACAAAAAGCAAAAGACTGTAATAATATAAATCTATTACATACTACAATATTTTTAACTAAAATTGCTTCCAACTATTGATTATAACGATACTTCCCAAACATCTTATACAACGTTGAGCTAGCAGTCTTGGAGTCGCTTTAAGAGAATCTTTTTAAAAATGGCTTTGACTAAAATCTAAACTATTATATAAACACACCCACAAATAGTTTTAGAATTCATAAAAACACTTAGAAAAATAATACAAAACAGCATATCTGTTACCTTACTCTATCTGCAATTTATCGAGCCAGTGAGCCACAGCTGTACCAAATAAATCAGAAATTCCAGCTCTCTAGTTTATTTCAATGGATAAAAGAATGTACGGTAAGCACGCACTCTCTCTCCATCTCTTTTTAGATCAAGAGTCAAACATTCTCTACATTGGGTGTATGCCCACCATGAGCCAGCACATATTTTTGGCATCTATATTCCAATTCAAACGTTCAAAGCTTTGTTTAACGATTTAGTTGTAACTAATAAGTTTCAGTTGTTCTAGTATAAAGCTTTCACATGCTATAATGTTTTAGTTTTAACTATATTCCCAAACACTCTCCAAAACTAACAAAGCCAGTGTACGTATCTCCTGTTTGGCTAAAGGTGGTTTTTACCATAAATTCAGTTATAAATAGTATAAAGCTCTCACATGTTACAGTAAAAAGAAAAAAAAATTACTATAATAAAAAGCTCTCACATGTTACAGTAAAAACAGTTCCCACTACTAACCAAACACCCCCATATTTTCTAAAGCGGTAAAATGACACATACTTTGAAGCTATATTTAAAATTACTCAGCTTTGGAGATGGCATTTATCCCCTCGGGCATGGGCCTCACGGAGGCCCGCCACTGATAAGGCGGGGATAAGAGATTATTAACAGGGTTTGGAGCGATTATAAGGATAACTACTTGTCCTCAAGTAGGGATCAGAGTAAGGATCGAATAACAGTCTCCACCCTAACATGTATATTTAAGAAAATTATACAAGTGATCTATTATGAACATGCCTTTACGTAACCCTAACTCAAAAATTGTTCTCTATATTTTGTTGTTTTTCTTTTTGGTTACTAAAGGGGTGTTTGGCAGTGGTGAAAACCACTCACTTCCCACCATAATCTTAATTATAAACAGTGTAAAGCTCTCACATGCTACATTAACAATAAAAAAATATGCTACAGTATAAAACTCTCACATGCTACAGTAAAAAATGGTTCCCACCACTGGTTCCCACCACCTTTCCAAACACCCTATAATTCACTTAAATATTCCTCAATAAGGAATATCATAGGAAGGATTAGACCAGGCATGGGAAAATCATCCGCAAAGGAAATTTCCGACTCCGTCCGCGCCTCTCCTCAGAGACGGAGGCAAGCTCAAACTAGGGGGCTCAATTTTTTTTTCCCACTTATATAACACATATATATATAAATTATATACTTAAAAAACTACTTAAATTTGAACAAAGCCCTCCTAAAAAGTAAAAAAGTAGAACATATATAATTTTATATATTATAAGATATTAGCCCTGAATAAAAAATCTTAACTCCGTCGTTGCCTCTCCTTAACAGGGGGACGAGGGCACAAAAAGCATGCATTTATTTATAATGTTGAGGAAAAGAGAATGCTATATTATCCCCATAAACAATCTCAAGATTGCACCACGAAACATTATACAGCATCAAAAATCCTCAAAATTCGCCAGTTTGAATAAAGAATCAAGCATCTTGGCTATATCCTGTGCTTGCGGATGGCAAAGATCACTAGCAAGGAACTCCTCAAGCACACCATTCACCTCTATCACACTGCATCCTGGTCTCTTCGCCATCCCTGCTTTTGAGATCATGTTTCTGGCCCTCTTTGCCTGCCTTTCCCAGCCAGCTTCTGTATACATTTTATAAGAAAGAACATGAGCTCCACAATCTGCCACTCCCATATCAGCTAGCTTTTTCCAAACTCGGTTTCCAACTTCAACTTTCCCGTAAACTCTGCACGCACCGAGTAACGCTCCCCACACGTTGGCGTCCCACTCTCCGAGCCCTCCCATCTTCTCCTCTATGAACTTCTCTGCTTCTTCTACCATTCCTGCCCTCGCCAAGAGGTCAACAACACACGCATGGTGCTCCCGCCGAGGTTTAACCCCATAAATAGTGTCCATTTCATTGAATAACTTTAGCCCCTCATTAACCATTTTCGCATGAGTACAAGCAGTGAGCACGGCGATGAATGTGGTCTCGGTAGGTTGAATCCTGTCTACGGCCATTTTCTTGAAGAGCTCGAGTGATTTTCTGGCATTACCATTCATGGAGAGCCCGGTAATCATGGCATTACATGCTTCCACGTCTTTATTTGTAATACCCTCGAAAACTGCTAAAGCCGATTCCACAAAGCCGCATTTCGAGTACAAATCAACCAATGCAGTGGCCAAGATCGGATTCGAATCAAGCTTATTCCGCTTAGCATAGGAATGGACCCACAATCCTTGCGTGACGGCGCCGAGATGAGCACAAGCGGTAAGAACACTGACGAGAACCGACTCATTTGGCTTAGTCCCCACCTCTTGCATTTGCCCAAACAAACGAACCACCTCTTTGAAGTCACTCAACCGAGAATAAGCAGCCATCATCGCACTCCACGACACTGCATTTCTCTCGGGCATTTCATTGAACACCTCTCGCGCTCTCCCAACGTCTCCGACCTTCCCATACCCGTCAACCATAGCCGTCCACAAAACCACGTCTCTCTCCGAACATTCATCAAACAGAGAGCGTGCACTTCCCATGTCGTGAACAACCGACGAGTAAAACTCGATAAGTGCGGTAACAACAAAAATGTCGTCGCTAAAACCCAATTTCACAACATGGGCATGAACCAATTGGCCCGTCATCTCCGGATTGTCAACGAGAAGCGTACAAGCTTTGATCAAGGGAGGAAAAGTATAGTTGTTAGCTCTCAACCCGTAATTCAACATGTCCGAATAACAAAGAACGGCGTCGAGAGGAAAGCGAGACTGGACGTAGCCTCTGATCATGGTGTTGTACGTGAAAGTGTTGCGGTGGCGAAAGCAGTTGAAAATCGAGCGAGCGTAGGAGAAGAAAGAATTGTTGTTGGAGGTGACGATGATGGAGAGGAGTTGAGAAATGGGATGTGGGTTTTGATGGGGTGGGGAAGATTTGAGGAAATGGGCGTGCATTTGGTTGAGTTGGTTTAAAGATTTGCATTTTCGGGAGAGGGAAATGAGGTGGTCGGTTTTGAGAGTTGTCGGGGTTCTTTGAATCATATGAGTTTCAAATGGCGGGTCATTTGAGTTTCTGATTGCAAGGGAAGAAAAGGGCTTGGTTTTTGAAAAACCATTTTCACCTTAATTAGCACCTATTGTTTGTGAGCAGTTGTAACTTCAAGATCAAAATTGCTTTTTTTAAGAGTGTTTTTGTGTTAAATGTTTGATTTGACAACCTTTTTCTGGAGTTAGAGAAGTGAACTTTGTAAAAAAAATGTTCATGAAAGAAGGAAAAAATGTCTTGAGTTTTGTTCGATGTATTTTTTTTTATTTTGATATGATTTTGGCCATATTTAAATATGTTAATGAAAGATCCAAAGAATATTTACAAAAAATTTTCTCTAAAAGGTTATTAGCATTATTAATCCCTAGTTATGAGTATCAAGACATTTTGATCCGTAATATTTCTTTGATTACTTTTTGACTTTTTTTTTTTTCATTTTGATCCCAACTATAGAATTAACAATAAATCTTTAATTCAACAAGGGAAATCATATACCCATAGCATGATATGTTGAAATTTTACAAAATTAGTTCATCAAGTGTAACACCCGCCTATTTTATATAACGGACCACGTTAAGTTAGTAACGCTATTAAGGAATGTTATTAATAAATAACGTTATATGATATGATATGTGATGTGCATGTTACTAACTTTTTATGTCAAGATTTGTGACAGGTGACGACCGCATGGAATCGTTGTGCTCTAGTGTTCATGTGAAATTATAAATATATGATTATTTATGATGCAATGATGTGTGAATGTTTTATGTTATGGCATTTAATGACAGATCGACAGGCCGAACAAGGCTGACAAACAGTCAGCAGAAATCTCTCTAGAGTTATGACTGAGTTAATTACGTTAATTGGGTGAATTAATGTGATTAATTGGCATAATAATGGAATGTTTTTATCAGTTAAGGAAATTAAAGGATTAGATTTGTATTATATTAAGAGGTTTCCTATTTTTAGAAGGTAAGTTAAGGTAAGATTGATGATGTTTGACCTTCCTTTTCTATTCTCCTCCTTTCCCACGCCAATCACCTTCTTCATAGTCAGAAATTTCTGACTTAATGAAGAGTAATGACTCTTTATTATACATATTACGTTAAAAAAATTTTAACGCTCTTTCCTCAAATAATTGTTCTCGGTTCTGAGACGTTCTCTTATTATTTTCTCTTCCTCCTCTCACGCCTCACGTCACGCCCCCAACAGTCAGAATTTTTTTGACTTAATGAAGGGAATTGAATTCCCATCAATGGTGTTTATTGCGTTAAAAATTTTAACGTTTCCTTTTTCATTATTTTCTCTCCTTCGCACGTTTTGCCTCTCAAAAATTTCTGAGACGTTCTTTCATTTCTCTTCCTCTTCTCTTCCTCACGAAATTTCTCTCTCTCTCTTCCACGGAAATTTTCTGAGCATATTGTAAAAAAAAAGAGAGAGAAGTCTTGTTTCGTTGGTCGAATTCAAGAATTTCGAGAAGAAACTTCAAGGTATGAATTCAGTTTTTTTTTTTTTTTGGGTAAATGTAAAAAGATGTTCTCCTCTTCAAATTTCGTCTACAATGTCTTCTTTAGGTATTGTATTTTGTTATGTGTGATGTCTCTTCACGTTTTATGTCATTTTAACGTTTTATGAAAAATGAATATTTCTGTCTTCTACCTCTCACAGTAAAATGTTACTGTTTAATTTTGAAGGTATGAAAAATGTAATGATTATTCAAGAGGTAAAGAATGATGTTTTCGTGAAAAGTTGTTAATTATGCTTATGTATGAGTATGTAAGATGAATGTATTTTATGATTATGAAATGTTTTAATAAATGTTATTTCTGGATTTTTGATTATAAAATGTTATGTATGTTTAAAAGATTTTATGATAATAAAAATAATTTCATGCATGATAATATGATGCTTGTATGAAGTTTTGAATTAAAATATAAATATATTAATTGTTCGAAAATGTTTTATTTAAAAGATAATTATGTTAAGATGTAGGGTTTTAAATAATATTTAAAATATGAGATGAGTGTATGGATATTTAATGATAAGTATTGATTTTTTTTATTGCATCTTAAAATGGATATATGGCATGGACACTTAAGGAAGCGAGCACAACGAGACCGCGGTGTCGTCACCAAGTGCAATATTAAGGTTAAGTAAGCTATCGATAAAGTAAGTACATTCTCACCTGCAACATGACACTTTTTCAAGGTTTAATGATATGTTTACAAGGATTTTCATGATGATTTTATGATGATTTTTCTTAAAGGATTTCTTATGAAAAGTTTTTCATGATTTAAAGTTATGCATGTATGATGATTATGGTATGTTTCAAAGTATGAAAATTATGTATATATGTATCACCTAATAAGTGTTGCACACCCAATGTTATAAAATGATATGTTATGATGTCATGTTTGGTTTGGGATTAGCTACCCTTCTCCTCTCATGACGGCGCGCCAATGATGATGTTTATGGTGCAACACTTGGGCCCTTAAGAATAAAAAAATATATATATGGAATAAATTTTAAAATGGTCAATATTATGAAAGATATGTTTCTATGAAATTGTGCTTAAGGCACTTTTATGATACGATGACAATGATGATGATGATGATGTTTATGAAATGTTTTAAATTGTGAGAATTTTATGTACTTACTAAGCATTAGCTTATTCATGTTTTATATGTCATGTTGCAGATAAGGGTAAGAGAGTCATGGAATAGGTGGAGGACATGGAACGGCGTGTGAGCAACATGAACGATGAATTGTAACCGGAAGCACGCCAAGAAGAAATGAATTTATGATTTAATAAAATTATATATTTTGAACATATTATATGTTGAGTTTTTTAAGAACACTTATATTATGGTTTTATAAGTTATTTTATCATTTTTTTTTATGAAAATATGAACTTTCGCTATATTTTACGTAAAGTTAGAACGTTTTAAATTTTTTTTTCCAAAGTAGATTTGGTCTCGGACGGCCTGCCGAACTCCGTGTCCGGCCTGCCGAAGACCAGAAGTTCGGCCGACCGATATATTTTTCGGCCTGCCGAACCTGGATGAATTTTTGGTCCGAATTACAAAGCTTCTGCCGGCCTGCCGGTGGAAGACGCTCCGGCTTGCCGATGTTGTTCGGCTTGCCGAAGTCCCAAGTTCGGCCTGCCGAACCGTGGGAATAAGTGGATTTCAAAGATGTGATGATCAAAGAGATTTAATGTGAGATTTTAATAAGTCTTGATTTTACAATTTGATTAACAAATATTATTAAATAAGTTCATGAATAATTTAAGTATAAACGAATAAATTATGTTATGGAATAAAATTAAACTATGTTCTTCGAAACAACGTTAAGTTAAATAAAAAAAAATATATGAATGGATCCTGGTAATGTAGTTTAAGTACTTTTAAAATCTATAGTAACGATTGAGTTGATATTATCTATAAGTTTTATTGTTTAAGCATAAATGAATATAAGTATGTAACGATATCTGTGACGTCCGAATTAAGGGGCGTTACATCAAGTGCAAAATGTTCTCTTCACTTCTCTTCACACCCTTAAAAACTAGAACATTTTGTATTTAATATAACTATTTCTCTAAATTTTTTAGTAATATTTAAATTTTAAAATTTTCTTTCAATTTTAGAGTTAGGGACAACAAGTACTAAAAGATTATGGTAATTTGTCACACAAAAAATTAAGGACCAAGTGTCATAGTGCTTATAATTTGGTATTAACAGTGATAATAATTCATTTGCTTTTAATCTAAATGCAAATTTTCTTACTAGTGTTGGGTCTGATTGGAAGATGCCCAAATTAAAGGCCCAGTCGTTACGCTAGGTTTACTTGTGGTCCAAAGAAACAATACTTCAAACCAAACGAGCCCATTTGTGTGATCGACTATCAAATACTGCAGAGCTTGTTCTAGTCGACGAGGGCAAGAAGAACTAAGGTGACCTGAGATGTCTAGCTCGTTTTAACCACTAGAAACATGTTATCTTAGGGTCCGTTTAGTAAATAGATTTAAATTAATGATTTAAATTAGTAATTTGAATTGTTATCCGAATTGATGTTAACAAATCTTATAAAATCTTAATGTTAATGATCCTAACTTAACTTATTCCTCTCTTCATTAGGAACACAATTAAAAAAAAATCATTTCAGTTGGATATCAAATAAAGAAATTATAATTTTTTCCTCAAATATAAGAGAAAGAGTAAATATATCTACGTATTAAAAGTTTAAGAAAAGTCAAAACTTTAAAAACTTAAATTCTTGATATTTATTTGATTCAAATTTTAAAGGAAACAAACATATATATAAAAGATTTTTGATATTTAAATCTAAATTTGAATATATTAGGTCCAAAGAATACTTAAAACAAAGATGCCCTTAGCAATCCTTGGAGTAAAAAATACTTGATTCACTCAGAGGGTTGATTAATCTGAGACAAATAACCACTAGAAACTAAGGTGACCTAAGATGTCTAGCTCGTTTTAACCACTAGAAACATGTTATCTTAGCAGTCAATGGAGTCAAAATGCTTGATCCACTCAGAGGGTTGATTAATCTGAGACGAGTAACCTCTGAAAGGAAGTTGCAATCCACGAACTTGATAGTTATCTGAGGTGAGGAAGACCATAACGTGGAACCAACACAAATGTCCGACTACCTCTTAACTGCCCAAGACCACCGTTTTCAACGCGGAAAATCAAAGATGTTGATAATGGCCTCCATAAATAGGCCCAGAGACCCCATTTGAAGAGGCTGGGCAAAAAAAAAACACTCACACAAAAGCACTGCGGTTCTTTTTAGATTTCTAGAAAATCTCTTGTAATTTGTACCAAGTTTTATCAGTAGTGTAAGAGACACTTCACAGACACTTCACAATAGACGTAGCTCAATATTTGAGTGCATCATTATAAATTTTGGTTTGGTGTTTATATTCACTACGCACTTTAATTTTCGTACTTTATATTTCACTTATATTTGCATTTCTAATGTATACTAACTTGGTAATTTGTGTTTTAAAACTTGTTTATGACCTAATAACAGTGATCAAGGGCCCAATTCATTCATGATCTATTTTCTAATTTAATGCTAATTGGATCTGTTTTTAATTGTAGATCTATGCGTCCATAACAACTTTCTAGAATGGACAAAAATATGTTAATTTGTGAGGAATGTAGAGAAAATTACATGTCGTGCCTTTTTTTTTTAATGTGTTTATTTATGCGATGCTTAAAAAAGATTATCATACTACCACTCGTATTACTTAGGCTACAAGAGGCAACCGGTCCTAACCCATGAGGCTTCTTCTAAATTTCTTATAAACTTTTTTATTTTTTCTTACAATATTTCTTTTACCTTGTCCTTTGATTTTATTTTTGATCATAGGATTTGTTGTTATTATTGTTTGAATGGTCATAAACTCACACACACACACACACATATATATATATATATATATATGTATGTAAACACACACACGCATATATGTATGTATACACTGGTTTTTAAATGTTTTCGTTATGCCCTAAATTTTGTCTTCATATACTCAAAATTTAAACTAGAAATTCAAAATATAGCAAATATAAACTAAACTACTATACAAGTTAATAAAAGGTTTTTTAACTTTAAAATTTAAAGTAAAAAATAACTTGACTACATGCTTGATCAACGTGGAAGAAGGAATGAAAAATTCAAATGGATAGATAAAAAATATAAAAAAGAGAGACAAATACTCTTTCAAAAAAAGTTGCACAATCATTTTCGTTCGAAATTAGAGCTTTAGGATGTTTGGAAAGGGTTTGAACTGTAAATAGTGTGAAGCTCTCATATGTTACAGAAAAAAATTACATTGTAAAGTTTTTACATGTAACAGTTTTCAAACCTAAACTAATGGTTTATACTACTCTCTTAGACACCATATTTCAATGTCCAAAAAAGAACATGGCCATCCACCGTTTATAAGTCATTGTGAGTTTTCAATATTTAAAATTTAATAACTACTGATAAACTCAATAATTTCTGTATTGTATCCATTTTTTAGGCATTCTTTTATTTATTTAGTTAATTAATTATTTATTTTGTTAGTTAACAAATAGTAAGTCACCTTATATTCTTATAACCGTTACATCTAAAAAGAAAAAGCCAGCAAGATTCGAATTCTCAATTATTGCACTCAAAGTTCACTCATCTGCCAGTTTCACTATCTTCTTTCCAATGTTATGACCATGGAACAATCCAACAAAAGCTGCTGGGATGCTCTCCACGCCAGTTGAGATGTCTTCAAGTGCCTGAATTTTGCCCCTACGTAGGTGATCCACAATAGCTGAAAGAAAATCAGGATACAGATGCATGAAATCCGCCATCAAGAATCCGCGGACCGTGATGCTCTTTAACACGATTTGCAGCATATCCGGCGCAGCTCGCTTGCCGGAATCCGAGTACTCGGAAATCACCCCGCAAACAGCAATCCGACCATAGTTGTTCATGTTGGCCGCCGCTGCTTCTAGCACCTCAGCCCCCACACTGTCAAAGTAAATATCTATTCCATCAGGGAAGTACCTGCAGAAAAATTGTGCATCCACAAAGTACTTTATTGCCAACAAGCCAAATTAACTGTTAGATCTTTGTAGGGTTTTGTTAGATTATCATACTTCTTTTAATCGGATATGATTTTAATATAATTTGACTTTAAAAACTGTCTTCTAGATAACGTCTTTTTGCCATAGCCAACCATAAAATTTTTTATATTAATGTATAATTTTTTAAGTTATCACAACAATTATTATGGAGTTCTTAATAGGAGAATTTTATTTAAGGTGTGAAAAATATCTTACTGATAAGAAACAGTTTTTAACCGTCATAATTTCATAAAGTTTTTAGGGTGTTTATAAGATTAGTTTAAATCATCAGTTTAGATTTAAAAACTGTAATATATAAGAGTTTTACACTGTAACTTCATGTAAGAGCTTTACAATATTCATTACTTTTTCAAACACCTTATTTATTAAATTATCAAAATTTTCTCAATTTTATATGATCTGACGATTCAGAATTATACTTTACTTGTAACAAAGATTCTCCTTTTTAATACCTTTTAAGAGCTGATTTCAAGTCAGTCTGTTCCTTGTAGTAAAATGCATCATCAAATCCAAGCTTCTTCTTAAGCAATGTTACCTAGAAGCAATTAATATATAAAATTTAAACCATTATCAAAAAGAGTAAAAAATACTTCTACTGCTAATTACAAGATCCATTAACCGTCAGTTGATAAGAATCAGCGATGAGTTAGTTGCCTTTTCCTTGCTTCCAGTGCAACCAACGACATAACAGCCAAAGAGTTTGGCATATTGTCCTAGCAAATGGCCTATTGACCCGGAAGCTGCAGATACAAACACCTTTTCACCCTTCTTTGGTTTGCATACTTCATAAAACCCGGCATACGCCGTGAGTCCACTATGCCCTGTAAAGGCGAACAAACAAACAGGCTGTTTGATAAAATTGTTTAGAACTAACTTTTTGATTAAAAATAGTATAAAGCTCTCACATACTATAGTAAAATGAAAAAAAATTACTAACACTTATATGCTACAATGTTTTAAACTAAAAAATTGGTTATAACTAACTTTCCTAACACCCTAAAAAAATTCTTAATGAGATTCAACACTTTCTTTTACGTTTTACCACCCAGAAATTCATGCCCAGTTTGCAGTTTAGAAAAATATACGTGTTTGACTAAACACAAAACTGGCATAGCTTAAATATGAACAAGTATTCACCTCTTGGTAGACAAATGTTGAGAAATACGACAGAAAAATGATATTCTCCACGACCATCGGTGACTAACGATAATCAATTAAAAATTTCGAGAACGCACACGCTGATGTCTTGCGGGGATCGTTACTATTAGTGATGAAATAAAAAAGAAAAAATTCTTTTGAAAAATTACCAAATATTCCAGCGTGGTAAGAGAGCGGAAATCCCATGGGATTTAGTTTCCTCAATGAGTATTCCGATTCTCCATTTTAGTATGATATACTCTCCCCGAGAAATCACTCCCACAACCAAGTCATCCTTGTTGAATTCAGGATTCCCAGAGGCCACAACTTTCGCCACACCAAAAGCATCAATAGCCTATCCAAATTCCCATAAATAAAATTGCCAAATCGTACTTAAAAAGTTCAGGGTATAAAAGTACCAAGTACTCGAATAATATATAAGTCCGTTTGGTTCGAGTATTTGAATAGAGTATTTGAATGAAGATTTAAATTTTTGTGAGAGAAAATACTGTAGTAAAATGATTCGAACCACGAAACAAACACACCTTATGTGTGCGCTTGCACGTGCGCGTGTGCTACTTCCATGGCGCGGGTTTACCTTGCCGGGGGCTATGCCTAGCACAAGAGTTGAAGTACTTGTTGGAGCGGAATAGTTGCTCTTCATGCGGTTTATTGTGAATGGATCAATTGAAACATACAGATTTTTCAGAATGATGTCATTAGAACCAGGCTCAGCTGATGGAACGAGAGTTGAAGATTTGATATCAAAGTCGGACTCTCTTGGTTTCCCATCTATGAGACTCTTCAATATTATGTGTCTGTTGGTCACTTCCATTATCACTGTACTTGCTATTGAATGGATAAGGATCAGGAATATCAAAGCCATATGTATGTTATTGAAATATATAACACGAGTGTCACGACCAGAGGAGCGGAGGCCGCGACCAAAATTATAAAAAAATAATTAAATAAAAAATAATAATACAGTTAAACGAAAACAAACGCTAAGTCAAAATTATATTGGCAATAGTAATCACCATTACGTAAAACTTTGTTTACGAAGAAAGTTACATAATTAAATTACAAAAAATAATTTGACAAGATTGACATCACTGTTTTTAAAATAGATAATACTATGAGACTGATATCGACATTAGGACAAGTCGTATTATACACGCGACATACAACAGTCTTAAAGAAAAGTACCATTTTTGCTCATACCTCATGATCATTGAACTCAGCCCAAATCCGACTGGTTCTACAAACTTAGGAGAAGAATTTTTAAAATAATAAAATGTGAGTGAAAGCCTCAGTAAGATAATCGGTTAAAATCACATTGTTCAAAACTGTAATACCCGTTATTTTCTTTAATGCCATAAAAATCAAAAACTTCCATGATGACATCATGAATGACCTTGGCATCATGCGGATAAGGTATTGATCAAAAAACAATTAACCTTTTTTGAAAAGACCAATCTTTATCCACATAATGTGCAGTTACACAGATATAACTAGTTTTTGTACGACCTTTCCACAAATCAGATGTGCATGCAACAGATGCAGTGAATGAACTAAATTCAGTTACTAACTTTTCCCTCATTGAATGAAAAACTTTCATGGTATCAGTCTTGTGGTAGTTCTTGAAACACGCCTATATTGTGGATTATAAGCATTTTGAATATACTCTTCAAAGGCTAGATCATCAGCAGACTAATTGGTTGTTGAGCACTAGCCAAATATCTAGCATGCCATTCTCTAGCTCTTTGTTGGTCATATGATCAATTAGTAACACTACCATCAGGGCTAAATTGAAGTGTTTGTTGACAACAATTAACACCACCTACACCATGCTTAGCTTCGCATTTTTTGCGATGCCTCTCTAAGTGACCAGTACCAGAAGAGGATTTACCTGTGTAGTCTTGTTTGCATACTTTGTAAATTACGCGCTCTTTTGTTACACCATTCTTGTTTGTACGTGTTACGAGATCAAAGTAACTCCAAACTGGTGAAGCTTGTTGAACTTTCTTTTTGCCCTTACGAGTGACTTCAGAGGAGCCATCAACTTGAGATAGTAAGTCAACTCCAATTTCTTCCAGTAGATCATTAAATTGTTCTTCTTCGTTGATCACCAAATATGAAACGTTGGCTATCACATATGTGATGATGCCATAGCTTCAATAAAAATAACAATAAATTAACGTAACATAAAAATTAAATAAAATAATTACACAATAAAATAAACTTATAACAATACAAAATTAATGAACAACAAATGAAATAAATTATACCTTCAAGTTTTGTTTCCTTTCTGAAGAACTCTAAGTAATTTAAAAAAAAAAAAGACAATACATAAGATCTTAGAAGTTTGTTGAATGAGTATCTCTGTGAATGTTCTACGTTTATTTATAGGTAAAATAATTTATTTTTTATTTTTTAAATCTCTTTTTTAATTTTTTTTCAAAGTGTGATTTGATTAGACAATTCGCTGAAGACTTAACATATCAGCTTTGTACATTGTAGGCCTTCCTTCTGAGCCTCTATGTTAGGCCTGCCTCTTAATAATTGCATAGGAGAATCTAATGCCATGTTCACTCACGGGTGAATATGACATATAGTGAATATGACATATATAAATTATATAATATTTAATTTTTATATGTATTAAATAATATATATATATATTAAATATATAGTATTTTGATGTAATAATACATAACCTACAAACTCAATATTTGATTCTCAACTTTGCTTCTCAAAAGCAAAGCATGCCTTATGTAAAAAACCCAAACTACCCTCATGCAAAATAAACTTGCATATAAAATTTTGCCTAAAGGGCTCCGCCCCCTACAACCCCTGGGAGAGGGGTTTACCACCCCTTTCCAATCCTCACATTGACCTTATTGCGAAGGTTGATCCGCGCACAATCTCTGCGTAGGGGCAATCTGCATCAGAGTAATAATTAAGCTCCACATATACTAACAATGCCTACAAGAAAAAAATTAAAAAAATGCAAAGAAAAGAAAAAGAGCTTGTCATGCCTATTGCAATGTGATGTGCATGGGGAATCTAATGCCATGTTCACTCACGGGTGAATATGACATGTATATATATTATATAATATTTAATTCTTACATGTATCAAATAATATATATATATATATATATATTAAATGTATAGTATTTTGATGTGATAATACATGATCTACAAATTCAGCATCTGATTCTCAACTTTACTTCTCAAAAGCAAAGCATGCCTACAAGGAAAAAATAAAAAAATAAAAAGAAATGAAAAGAAAAGACAGAACTTGCCAGGCCTATTGTGATATAATATGCATTGGGTAAATCTAATGCCATATTTACTCACAGGTAAATATGGCATATGACATATATATATTATATAATATTTAATTGTTATATGTATTAAATAATATATATATATTAAATGTATAGTCTTTTGATGTGATAATACGTGACTTATAATAGGCCTTACATGACTTACTGGAGAAGGCTATACTCAATCATGTTCACCCATGAATGAACATGAAAAAATATATCTAAATATATATATATATATATATTTATATGAAATTGAGCCACAATGGGCCTTCGGTGGGCTAGCCCATTGTGGGCCTGTATGGGTCTAGATAGGCCAGCCCATTGTGGATCTAGATGAGCTGGCCCATTGTAGGCCTAGACAGGCATCCAATGGGAGGAATTTCAAAGCAATTGTTAATCTGATTGTATTATACTTTTGTAATTTTTGACAACAATGTTAATTATACATCGCTATTTAGGAAACATAGATTCAAACCAAAAGGTTTAACTGAAAATACTGTATTAACTTAATTTTTTTAAGAAAAAATATAATAAAAAAAATTGGTTTGAACCAAAACTTTTTAGCTCGAATCTACATTGCTAAATATGCTATGCCATCTTATTATTTGGGAGGAGATTCTGTGATTTTTCTGTGCCCAAAATCAGACAAAACTAGTGTATGCACCAAACTGTTGAAGCTCCATCAAAATCGGAACTGATATTTCAAAATTTTTATTGATCGTTCAAGCCAAAAAGGATTCCCACAGGTTCATTCATCTGCCAACTTCACAATCTTCTTCCCTGTGTTAGCACCACGAAACAGTCCAAGAAAAGCCAGTGGAATGCTCTCCACGCCACTTGAGATGTCTTCAACCGTCTGAATTGCGCCCGCGCGGAGCTGATCCACGGTAGCTGAGAGAAAATCCGGATAGAGATTCAGGAAATCCGCCGCTAAAAATCCGCGGATCGTGATCCTCTTGTACACAATCTCCAGCATATCCGGCGCAGCCCGCTTCCCAGCATCTGTGTACTCCGAAATCACCCCGCAGGCAGCAATTCGACCGTAGATGTTCATGTTGGCTACTGCTGCTTCTAGCATCTCACCCCCCACATTGTCAAAGTAGACATCTATTCCATCAGGGAAGTACCTAACAATAATTATATGCAAACAAAATTAATACGCGGTCGCAGGCACAATTTTAAGTTCAAAATAATATATAATAATAATTAATGCAGTTTTACTTAGGGACTTCTATCGTAGGAAGATCTGTTTTGATACCGCACATTTATTATCAGCATTATATCGCATGAAAATCGCATCATCAGAATAAAAAGAGCAAAAAAAATTGATAGATTCTCATCAAAATATGATTATTTAGAATTAAACAATACTCAATGGTCTTTTTTTTTTTTTTTAAATACTCTATCAAGGAATTGTCCTTGTTCTTTTTAGTCATTGCAAGATTTTGAACACACATTTTTTAAAAGCATCAAGTATAGGATTCACCTTTTGAGAGCTGATTTCAAGTCAGTTTCTTCCTTGTAGTTGAATGCATCATCAAATCCAAGTTTTTCTTTCAACAAGGCTACCTATATACAACAAAAGAATTTGAAACATTGTTTATTTGTGTCACAAGATCCAAAAATCAATTTACAAACAGAAGAGTAACCCAACGGGTTACCTTTTCTCTGCTTCCAGCGCTTCCCACAACATAACAACCAAACTGTTTAGCATATTGTCCTACCAAATGGCCAACGGAGCCAGAAGCTGCAGATACAAACACTTTTTCACCCTTCTTAGGCTTGCCCACTTCGAAAAGTCCGGCATACGCTGTCAGACCGCTAAATGCTGTAAGAACAAACGAACAAAATCCAGTCAGATTACGCAACATCCTGAGAGTTCTCCATTCAAAACTGCATAACTGATGGCTGATATTGCAGCCTTTAGAAAAACTTGCATAGCAAAAAAGAGACTCGGTTAAAAAATATGCTCACATTTCAAATTTCTTGAGATTTCTATGTCAGATTTCTAACCGGGGTGATTTCAACAAATCGGCATTCAAGAGTTTTTTTTATCATTTACGTGCCCTGAACTTTTTGTCGTTTGGCATTTTTGTCCTTCATCTTTTTTTGGCCATTTGGTCCTTAAATTTATAACATCAATAGCGATTGATTCCAATATCATAGAGGTTAAATTTGAAGTAAAATCACAATAATTTTTGGTAATTGCACCCCCTAACTTCTCATAGTTTGGTATTTGAGTCCCTAAACCATTTTTTTGGTAATTTAACCTTTGAACTAGTCATATAGGGTCTTGGGAGAAGTTTAAACTATCAGTTTTAGTTTGAAAACTATAGCATGTGATAGCTTTATACTCTAGCTTTTATTGTAGCATGTGAGAGATTTATACTGTTTATAATTCAAACTAATAGTTTGAACTATTGTTTCAAACACCCTAATAGATTTTCCCAAGGTTCAACTCCAGTCAACGATTGGACTTGATTGTTACTCTTTTTGAAACTCGAAGAAATAAAATGCCAAAATAAAGCAAGGGACAAAAATGCCAGCTCAAGGGGCACAAGTGCTAAAAAAGCCCTGTGTTTTAATTATTCTAATAATATAAAGAATTACTTATAAGAAAATAGTATAATGAATTGACAAGGAAGTTGGCTTAAGATTTGAAAAATTACCAAAGATTCCCACATGGTGAGAGAGAGGAAATCCTATGGGATCCAGTTTCCTCAATATGTATTCTCCTTTTAGCACACAATATTCTCCCCATGTAATCACTCCCACAACCAAGTCACCTTTCTCAAATTCAGCATTGCCAGAAGCCAAAACTCTACCCACTCCGTAAGCATCAAAACTCTGTCCAAACAAACATCAACATTTCCCTCTAAATAATAGTGGAGAGGCAACCGCGTTTGGTATTGTTTTAAGAGTTTTTAAAAATGTTTTTGCACACTTTTTGAGACAAAAATTTTAAAAACTCTTAGGATAATCCTTCAAAAATTCTTATTTTTCAAAATAAAACCATTTTCACCTATTTTGAAAGCACTGTCAAACGATGTGATTAATCGAAGAGTCTATCCCGTGTTTTTAGAAATATTAAAATCATTCAAAACTGCAGTTTTCTAATACACAAAATCCACCTTTTTTTTATACAAGGGGAGGCGAGAATATCACCGAGTGAAGCTCGTGACTCAAAAAAAGACTTACAATCAATTAGGTTACCTTCACCGTCCAAAATCCACTTCAGACATTAAAATTTAAGCAAAGTTATAAAAAATAAAGGCGGCTTTACCTCACCGGGAGCCACCGGGTGAGCAAAACTTGAAGTGTTGTGAGAGGAACTCTGGCTCTTGATTCGGTTCACCTGATACGGATCGATTGAAACATACAGATTCTTCAGAACAATGTCATTGGAACCAGGCTGAACTGATAAAGAAACAGTTGAAGATTTAATCTCAAAGTCAGACTCTCTTGGTTTCCCATCTATATGACCCTTTACTGTTATGTATCTATTGGTCACTTCCATTATCTCTTTGCTAAGCTTAGAGAATTAGATATTTGTTTGTGTTTAACTGTGTATATATATATATACACACACACACACATATATATATAGAAGATGTAGGCAAGACACAACAAAAAATGAGCTCTTAAAATGATGCTTTTCCTAGTTATAGATTCTCTATGTACATTTTTTAATTATCTTATTTGTAATTTTATTGGGATAAATATATTATTGAAAGAGATGAATGGCAGGCCAAAAGAGAGCGTTGTTTTGAAAACGTTCACTCGGGCGGCAAAATGACAAACTTGGCATCAAGCCAACAACCATTGGTAGAAGTTTTGAGATGCTTTCGATTCTTTTGAGGAGAGAGTTTGTCAAATGTCAGTGGGTAATTGGTGTAAAGTATAAAATAATGAAGAAGAAAAGCGTGGTGTTTGTTTGAAGCTTTGGAAAACTTGGTATGAAGTTCGGCAGACAAAGGCGGTGCGCTTATCCCAGAGAGAAGAGAGAGACTGGGGTGAGAATCACAAGATGTGTGTTCTTGGAAAAGATAAATTTGTTCTTTTAAGTTCTCTAATTTTTTAAAGACAAAATACTTGAAACACCTTATGTTTAACTTTTATTATAAAAATGTTCAAAATATTTTCTGTGTTTATAAAGGGGCCGTTTGGTATTTTTCAAAAAATAGGTAGAAATGTTTTTGTTTTGAAAAATGAGAATTTTTTTAAAATTGTGCTGAGAGTGTTTTTAAAATTTTTGCCTTTAAAAACGTATAAAAATATTTTCAAAAATTTTGAGAACAAAAACAAACAGGGCCAAAATCATTCAAAATACCTCTTAAAGTAATTAATTTTTTAAAATTTCAAGACTATCCTTCTTAATCTATATTGAACCTTATCTTAAACATAACTCGACTTAAAAAGTAAATAAAATGTAATTTAAAAAGCTTAAATAAATATTTCAATTAAGCAAATACTTTATTGTTTTGAGAGTTTTTAACTTTTTAAGATCGATTTTTTAGTATTTTGATTTAATAATGTTTTAAATTGTATTTACTAAAGGATAGAGAGTTTTTTAAAAAGTTTAATAGCTTTAAGGGGATATTTTGAGCTTGATTTGAAAACACATGTGATGTTTTGAGTATTTTCATAATAAAAAGAAAATAAGTATTTAAACAAAACACAAGGCATTTTTTTTAATAAAATACATGATTTGTTTGTGTTAACAATTAATATTTTTATCGTATACCATACTTATTTTTCCTAGTTTGTTTATAATTTTTTTTATTAAGCATGATAAAAGTATATTAAGGCACGTATGCGTCCAACACTTCACATGAATATAAATAAATAATGAGTTGAGCTTGACGTATATGTCATAAATGGGTCCGGGTACAATTTTCAACGGAAACTATAGGAAATGTTAGACTTTAGAAAACTACTAGTACCAAATGTCATGTATATTTTAAGATGTTAACAAAGGTTACATATCAATCCATGTGTTTACATTGAGTAATTGTGTGCATCAAAATACTCTCGATCTGACCTAGGTGTTTATTTCTTTTTTCTCTCATTGTCGTCGTTGGTTCGTCTTTAGCGGATGAGCTATTCATTACGATAATCTAAGTTGTTTGACACAACAACCATTGAAGTTCGGTATTGTTGCAAGCCTAGCGATCACAAAATAAACTCACAACAACGATCACGATTGTGGCCGAAAAATCGCGATTTCCCAAGTATTTTTGTCTTTGAAGGTGACAGATAGAGGCGCTGATCTCCCCAAGATTTTGATAAGCTGTAACACCCGTTATTTTAACAGTTATAGCTATGTAAAATTTAATATATAAAAATGTATCAATTTGAATTTTTGTTGTATTTAAGAATTATCAAAAAGCCTTTTCTATTCAATTTATTTATAAAAATACTATATTGGCATTGTATAGCAAAAGTCTCCAAAGGAGACTATCCCAACCTCCCCTTTGTTCCCTTCTTTCTTTTCTTTTCCTTATTTGTTTCTTTTAAGATCGATTTTTTAGTATTTTGATTTAATAATGTTTTAAATTGTATTTAGTATAGGTTAGAGAGTTTTTTTTATAAAGTTTAATAGTTTTAAGGGGATGTCTTGTGCTTGATTTTGGAAAACACGTGTGATGTTTTGAGTACTTTCATAATAAAAAGAAAATAGGTATATTTAAGCAAAACACAAAGTATTTCTTCTTTATAAAATACATGATTTGTTTGTGTTAACAATTAATAGTTTTATCATATACCGTACTTATTTTTCCTAGTTTATTTATAATTTTTTTATTAATCATGGTAAAAGTATGTTAAGGCACGTAGAGTCGGTAATTTCAGACACGGCACAATGACATGATATGAAAACGACACAAGATAAACGGGTTTGGACCGCACGTTTATTAATTGGGACATAAATGGGTTGGCACGAATAACACAAAAATAAATGATCTGGATTCGTGCTAATACGTCTAACACGCCTTAATACGTTTAATTAAACGGGCCGTAAACATATCGACAAGGCACGACATAACCCGCTATTTTATAACACATTTAAACTTAAAAATAAAAATATTTGAAATATTTGTAGTATGTTAGTATTAATTAGATATTGTGTTTTTGTTGATTTTCTTTATTGGATTTTTTATTTTTTTTTTTTAATTTTTAGTTAACTAGGTCATAAATCTGTCATATGTGTGTTGTTATCGTGTCAACCCGTCATGGCTAGCTTAATAATCGTGTTAATTGTGTCATGCTGTGTTAAGCGTGTCATAGGCGGGTCGTATTTGTGTTTGTATTTTTGGCACATTTATTAATCATGTCGTGTTCGGTCTAAATGTGTTGTGCTGTAAATGTGCTGACACGAACACGAATTTTGCCACCCCTAAAGGCACGTATACGTCTAGCACTTCACATGAATATAAATAAATAATAAGTTGAGCTTGACGTGTATATCATAAACGGGTCTGGCACATACAATTTTCAACAGAAATTATAGGAAATGTTAGACTTTAGAAAACTACTAGTACCAAATGTTAGGTATGTTTTAAGATGTTAACAAAGGTTACATATCAATCCACGTGTTCAAATTAAGTAATTGTGTATGCCAAAATACCCTCAATCTGACCTAGGTGGTTATTTCTTCTTTTTCTCCTTGCCGTCGTTGGTTCATCTTTGGTGGCTGAGCTATTCACTACAATAATCTAACTTGTTCGACACAACAATCGTCGCAGCTCGGTATCATCGCAAGCCCAGCGATCACAGGATAAACTCACAACGAAGATCACAATTGTGGTTGGAGAATCGCGATTTCTCAAGCATTTCCGTCTTTGAAGGTGACAAAGAGAGGCGTTGATCTCCCCAAGATTTTGCTGAGCTGTAACACCCATTCTTTTAACAGGTATAATTGTGTAAAATTTAATGTATAAAATGTGTTAATTTGAATTTTTGTTATATTTAAAAATTACCAAAAAGCTTTTGCTATTCAATTTATTTACGAAAATGCCATATTGGCATTATGTGGCAAAAGTCTCTGAAGGAGACTAGAGGTTACCTGCTCCTAACCTCCTTTTTGTCCCTTTCTTTCTTTTTCTTCTTCTTATTTGTTTCTTCCTCTCTCTCACTCTCACACGTCTCCCTCTATCTCCCTGCTTTCCTCTTCTTTTTCTTCTTCTTCCTTTTTGACAACCCAAAAGGAGACAAAGTCCAAGGCAAAACCCACACATTTGAACCAAGTTTTGGGTTCTTTATGGAAAAATTTCCCAGTGAAAAATGACATGTTATTTTCCGAAGGGAGATTTAATGAAAAACAAATGCCGGATTTTATGCTTTAGATGGGGTTTGAACCCACAACCTGAAGGAGGAATGAGAAAGACCAAACCACTAGGATAAAGATAGCTATCTAACATCTTATGTTTTGAAAATAATAAATATTTGTTTATAAAGCTTGTAATTTCAAATAATTTTATTTTAATGAATATCAAACTTTTTAATTGTTTTATTTCTAAATATTTTAAAATTATATTATTTATTTTAAAAATCCATCCTAACACATTTTGTACCAAAATAAAATTCGTATATATTTTTTATTTTATTGTTACTTTATTTATTTTATAATTTACCAAAATTAAGTTGAAAAAATTGATATTCATATTTTTAGCATATTAATGATTATGGCACACTAATAAAAATAAATGGTAAATTAACATAATTATATATTAGAATTTAAGTTAAGTTTGGTTACTTTTATACTTCTTAGGATAACGGGATGAACTCGATTGTGTAAGCTAAAAGTTGTCAGAGGATTATATGCTGAGAGGTAAGAATTTTATTACTCATCTTTTGTGAGGTTTTGATTTATTAAAATTAGATCTTTACATTGCAATATATATATATGATATTTTGTACGTATATGGATATTACTTATGACACAATAATGTAAAACTCGTCCTATATTGTACAGCGAGAATAAATTGATTTGACATATATTTATATAATTGAGAAGTATGGTTAGGAAGTACTGACTCTATACATAACAAATGGTTATAAAATAATGGTAAAATGTGAAGAGGGTGGTGGTTACGTTCTTGGGCATGAATACCTATACCCTATTTAAATAATCTAAATATGTTGTTGTCCCCTATTTTATAAGAAAAATTATAATTATGTCATATTCAATCATTGAAATATATAGTAAATATCTCCATCAATACAATTCAATTTCTAATTTTCTATATAGTGCCCCTACTGATTAAAAAATTAGCCTCTGCCACTGTGTATGACAAATGAGATTTTTATTTTTATTTTTATAAAGAAAACAACATTTATCAGAAAAATTCATGACTACCGCAAATTTGATGCTCTCGGCTTTGCATGGACCTCTGAAAACAACCGGGTTCACCAAAAATTTGTTTTCTGGAATAACTGCACTAGGATTTTCAGTTCCTAAGCTATAACAGGCTGCATTCCAAGCCTTCAAAAATGCCTACAATAGTAAAATAACAAAAATACAAACATGCTTGGAAAGCTTAAAACATTCATTTTATACTGACAACACAAATTTACAGGAAAATGAGAAAGTTACTTGTGAATTATCTATGGTGCAACCACCAATAGCTCCAGAATACAAGACATTGAAACCCTATGAACTTGCATAGCCATGGGAGCAAGCAATTTCAACAGAAACTGAACGAACTACAACAAGAATTATACCATAGGGTCCCTTCAGCAATCAACATAAATAACAAAACATTAGAATGCTTTCTTTTTTTTTTTGTAATTATTGAACATAAACCAAGATGGAGAAAGCAAAAGATCTACAAAGAGAATAAGGATCTCACACCATTTGCGGTCTTTGATTATAGAGTGCCAACTGCCAAGGTACTAAGAAACCTTGGTTACCCAAAAGATGAAACTGAAAACGGAATGCAATATTCCTAGGTGAAGAAACAAATGTTATGGACTAGTTAATGGAGGAAAGTTCGTTACCTAGGAATTGTATCTTGTTGTTTTTCTCTTGGTCTTATTTGTTTGAGACACATGATTTTGAGCTGAAAAGCAACAAAAAGAAAGGGGTTAATTTCAGTTCTGGTCTCAAACCATGTTTTTCACTTCTATTTTGGACCTTGAACTTTAAAATGTTACAAATTACACTCCGAACCATTTTTTTGTCCCTTGTTTGACCTTTCAGTCATAAAAATATTTAGAGTTTAAATTTTAGTGTTTAATTTTGATATAAATTCATATTTATCTAGTAGGGTTATTTAGAATATTTAAATCATTTAGTTGAGTTTATATTTCTGTTAATTAGATATCTATAAATACATTTGTGAATGTCATTTTGATTCAAAACTTGATTGATGAATATTGTGATATTTTATCTCCTCTTAGTTTTTGTTCTTCTATCAATTCTTTTCTTGATTCTAGGGATGTCAATGGGCGGGGTAGGATGGTGTTTTTTGCCGACCCGCATTGCATTGACCTGCACTATTCAATAAATGAATCGGGATAAGACCCAACGAGTCACTAGAGTACCCCCTCTCCTATTGTGACGACCCTACTTACGTAATCGTTGCTTAAACTTTATAACTTAAACTTAAACATATCTTAACGTAAAGTACTTAGATGCGCGGACTATTTTTTTTCTAAAATGAAATAATAATTTTTTAAAGAATTTTATTTTAAAACATTTCCTAATTTAAAATAAAGCTTTTCAAAAACATTTCTAAAATTAAATATTGTTATATTTTTCTTATTTAAAATTTATGTATATTTATTGCGCTTTCTATTGCAACATTTTAAATCTTAAAATTTTCTAAACTAAGGTTGGATGACTACAACCTTGCTCTTTAGGACATGTTTGTGCAATATCATTTAATCATTTATATATACATAATTTATAAAAATCATATTACAGATATTACGTTTGCATAAACGGTATCCATTCTCATCTCTATCATTCGCCCATCGCTCGTCATTGTCCTTCAAATGTTGTTGATAGGTTTCTTACCTAGAGTATGAACATACTTGAATGAGCTTTTGCGCAGCAAGTGGGACATTATTCTCGTAAAACATAATTGAAAACTTTTAATAAAAACATGCATGAACAATTTATGCTTGCTTGTGTTTAATTTTATAAGCCGTATCTTGTGATATTGAATAGGACCAAGTGTTCATAGTGGTTGCGTAGATTCTTGAGGGGTTATAGTTTTTGAGGTCCTCAAGGACACCAAGATTATAAACTGAACTGCAATGAATGCCTTCCCGTAGGATGAAAGGTTGGTACAACATCCATTATCGATCGTCTTGTTTGTTTCACTTATCTTATTGTGTGTATAAAGTATGACATGTTACTACACATATACCGTATATTATAAACATGCTTAACTGAAAGTGAGTAAGCAATATCATTTAATATTGCACACCTCACATACTACTCATGACATAATCATGACATAACGTGACATGACATGGCATAACATAACAAATCATAACTATAGCATAACTCAACATAGCATATTATGACGTGATATAATATAACTTGGCATAAGATAATATGTTGTGTCATAACATAATATGAAAATACATATCATAATATAACATGTCATGGCACAATACTGATCACACATGTCATGATTTTCATAAATTGTATAAAAAACATTTTATTTTGAAAACCACAGTTTTTATACTGTAGGCAAGATTCTTACTTTCTTGGATTTTGAGTTAAGCGGTTCCAAATGTATCTTGCCAGTCCTACAATTCAGGAAGCATCTTCAAGAAAGGTCCTAGAGGGACTTCTGATAGCTAACATGATGCTTGAAGATTGTCAAAATGCTAGAAATTTTGTTATGGAATTCTTTTTTTTACTTCGATCTATATAGCCATCGATCCACATGTAGTCGATACCGAGCAATATCTTATGGAGCAGAATTGGCTCGAACGAAGGGCACCGTTGCATTCAGAATGTAGAAACGAGTCGAGAATTGATGTCAAATCATTAGTTAGAGGTGAGAAGCATGAAACCGAAGGTTCGCTGGAGTCTGGCCACCTGCAGTGGCACATGCGGCAGCTTCAGTCATCAGGCAGCGACAGTGTTTTGGCTCCTAGAAGATCTTGACCTTTAGAGCTCGATAGTGTGGTTAATTTCACCCAACTCGGCCTCTAACCTAACAGATCAGGCTAAGGTTTCTTGGCCATAACGGGTGGCATGGACGGTGGTTCGTAAGTCAACATTCCATAAATTAACTGTCTTATATCACGATAAAACATTCAAAGAGCATTGAATAACTTGAGCTAAAGCTAATTTAGACTCTTAACTCGGGTATTGTCCACGAGGAATGTTGACTCATACTTTTGAAGATATGTGCTACAGGGATTGTTTAGCATTGCCTTTAGAAGTTGCTTTTAACTTCTACAATTGCATGTAATAGTTTAGGGTGTTTGATAAAACCAGTTTTTATAAAATTGATTCTAAAAGCTGTTGACCAGCAGGAAAAGTTTAAGAACTAGGTCAGGAGTTACTTTTCTACAACAGTTTCTATTGTCATAATTAAAATTACTAAACTAACTTTAATAATAATACATAATTTGAATATATCTTTTATTATAACAAATTAAAATAATGTCAATACAAGAAGTTTAGAATTAATTATAAGGTAACTTTTTTGATGTCGTTGTGCTTTCTTTGGAGTAATTTTTTTACGTGGACATATAAATTATCTCATTTAGCAAAAGTAATTTATTTTTCTAAAAATATATTAAATAATAAAAATAAAATTATTTTTTTAGCAATTTAATGTGTAGATATTACGTAAATTAAAATTAAAACTAAAACTATAAACATGTTTAGCAAAATATGGCTATTTTCATCATTATACATCTCTATAATAATTTTATGCCTAGTTTATTAAACACTTGGAATTATGCTCCTAGTGTTCATAGCAGTTCTAAAAATAATTTACCAAACATCTTTGTCATGCCCCGAAGTACGAGTGGTGACGTGGTGGATTAATTAAGTTAATTAAAGCAGATTTTTGAATAAAAACACCAATTAAATAATTTGAGTTATTTTTGAAAAACGTGATAGTTTAAAACATTTTAAAACAATTATTGTTATTTTGGAATAGTCACTCATAAAATAAAATAACAAAGGCAGTTAAACGTAAGCTGGGCCCCATTGGACCTACAATAGTGCACATACATGGTCTCGACAATAAAATATTACAATCATAGTCCAATATGAGAGATAAAAGTTTAAATAATACATGCCTTGATTTAAATAAAGAAATAACCTAAATAAAATTCCTACAACTCATGTGTTTGCCATGTTGTCTCCCAGTAGGTCCTAAGCTGTAATCTACCTAGGGGAAAGGTTTTAAAACAAATAAAGAAAGGTGAGCAGCAGGCTCAGTAGGACTAAATTTAGAAAACATTAATTTGAATATAAGATTCCGCATTCTAAAAAGTATTTAGAAAATAGAATTTGAAAAAAATAAATGAACAAATAATTCATTTAAGTCGTTCTTATCAAAACGGTTCTTTGGTCGTCCAGAAAAAATCTTATTGTCTTTCTCGGGCAAACCATAAGTATCACCATCGTAGTGGCACAGCTGGGTTTTAGGATCTGCCCTAAAAGTCGCACTCTACACGACCCGATCTCTAATTATGGCATTATGCCCTTAAGTGTATTTGTCATTATTTAAATCCCATATTACCAAGTATTTTCAATTACATTCATTATTTGATTCATTATAAGCATTCATTCTTAGACAAGTAATGAAAAATACTAAGAAATTCATTTTAATCATCTCTTAAAGAAAATCAAATTGAAAGAAATCATTTGGTAAGAAATCCTTTTGAAAATATTTAAAACATTTTATCATTTATTGGAAACATTTTGACATAATCTTTAAGGCCAAAACCATTTAAAAGTTTGGCTACCAAAGAAAGGGGTAGAAGTCCTACCTCGATATCCTGTATTGTGACTCAGCACTGCTGTTTCGACCTGCTATACGTTGGCTCCACAGAACCACGACCAACCCTAAATGTAAACTAAGTTCATCAATATCTAACTTAAGATATTTTACACTATTAAGCTATCTCATGGTGTCCTAGTGTGTTATTTATGTTTGTAAAATCATACTATAAAGTTTAAATTCTCAGTCCTAGTTTAAAACAGTAAAAACGGGTGAAAAGCAGCCATTTCCTGTGGTTGGTCGGCCTGCCAAATTCCCTGGTCTAGCCTGTCGAACTACACAGTTTGGCCTACCGGCTACAGAACTTTCTCAAGTTCGGCCTGTCGATGATATGAATCCGGCATGCCGAACTCATAAGTCTAGCCTGCCGATGTTCAAGATCGGCCTACCGAATTGAAAAAATCTGGTGACTCAAGACTTCGAGTCTTGGCCTCCCCGAGATCAAAATCTCAATCTAAACCTATTTTTTCAATTCTTAAGCATGGGTAATGTTCATAAATGATAGAAAAACATAATAGAACACATTTAAACGAATTTAAACAAGTTTTACATAGAAAATTTCAAAGGAATCTGAAAATGGAGAAAAAGAGAAAAAGTTGATCAAGCTTGATTTTGTCTAAATCAAGCTCAAATTTGTGAGGGTTTATGTTCTACCAACCTATATTTAAGGTTTCGTAAGCTCATAAAACTCAGATTATAACATTTTGAAGAAATTGAAAGTTTAGAAAAAAAGTTTGAAATTTGAAAAAGTTAAACTAACCTTGAAATTTGAGCTTAACTCTGAGTTTATGAACGTACGATCGCGTTCCCGAGCTTCCAATCCGCTAAGAATAAAAGCTTGGCTTAAAATTTTTGAAATAAAAAATGAGAGAGAGAGAGGGAAATGGGAAGAGATAGAGAAAGAGAGAGAAAGAGAGTGGCTGAGAGAGTGAGTGAGGGAAAGAGAGAGAGAGGAAATAAATCGAGGAAGGAGGGGTAGCTTTTCTTATATAAAACCCTGTCCTTAGCACATGATTTTCAAAGAAGGATATATCAGGCATTTGATAAATTATTTTGTTCCAAAAATTTAAAATAACAATTAAAATAATAATGAGTGATTAAAAATAATTAAAAGTAATACTAATTCAGAAATATTACAAAATAGTTAAATGAAGTCCAAACTTACATTATGACACACTAATTCACCATTTTCACCCTAATTATACTGAATTAAAAATCAAGGTGTACAATCTTCTTGCTTTTGGTCCACAACACAACACAACAAAAACAAAACATAACAAGAGCGATAATTCAATGAAACCAACAACAAAGCACAACAACACCAAATTGGCCCATAGCAACATCTATGTTGATATTTAAAATAGTGTAAGGAAAGGGTTGTACCACAAGTAAATCAAATATTGAGATCTAAAAGTTAAAAATCATTAGAGCATCTTCAACCCAATGCTAAATTGTTATACAAATTTTAAATTTTAATATTTGAGTGCAAAAAACACTCTTTAATATAATGTCATTTTTAGTGTCAAGTTTGGTATGTGTTAAACTTAGTCGACTTTTACAAATTTTAAGGCTTGTTAATTATGACAAAAACGTATATATAACATTTGAAATAATATTATGCATTGGATCACAAAATAAAATATCACATCAATTATGTTATTTTTATCCTTTTTAATAGCAAATATAACTTTAGACGGTAGTATTAGGATGTTACTTTAGATTGGGATTTTAGTTTAGAGATGGTTAGAAAAGCCCTTGGCTGTTATCCAAATACCTCTTATTCAGGGTGTCTGTTACCTAACGAAAAAAGTGTGACTTGATAGGAAAAAATTGGACGAGAAATAGGAAATATGACCAGTGTGCTTGTTAGCTTGTCTCTTTGATAACGAAATTCCAACAACAAAGTTTCAACCGTTATAACATAAAAAGCTTTCACATGTTATAATGTAAAGCAAATGATTATTACAATGTAAATCTCTCAATTTTAAGTGCTTAAGTTCTAACTTTAGTTTTAATTTGGTTCCTAAACACTCTCACATGTTAAGGACTTAAATGAAATAAAAATATATGAGACCTAAATGCAATGAAAGTAAAAGATGGGAAACAAAGGCGCAAATAATGGAAAGAGTAGATTGTGCTTTTCCATCTCGAATTATTTATTTTTTGCATAATGGATCTTAAATTTTCAATTTTAACAAAATAGATCATGACTTTTGAAATTATTGACAATTGAAGTCCACTAATTACTTTTAATATCTGTTTAATACTATTTTTCATGTGTTTTTTTTTAAATAACAAGCTCTACTTTTGTAAAAACTCATATGTGAATCTTGTGACTAAAATCGTCTATGTCTTTTAATGCTTATTAGTTATTAAACTTTAATTGTTAATAATTTTAAAATTTAATGTGTATTTTTCTACGATTTAAAAGTTTAAAATGTATTATTTAAGGTGCAACGATATAATTTGCTACTATCCAGTTGAAACATGGGATGTCTCCTTGCACACCTTCCCTTATTCTCTGCTCTCACTCTGCTACTCTCAGATTCACAGCACAACCCCAACCAGATCCAAACTCCAATTCTAATTTTCACGGGAAACAAACAAACCCCCACATTTTCCTGGGAAAATAACAAAGAAAGGCTCAAAATCTTGAATCATTTCATCTTCCCATGGTGAATGCCTGGAAAAGAGACAGAGGCTCGAAACTCGTCTCCCCCAAAATCTCTCTTCTTCCTCTTCTCCGCTACTCTCCTCCTCATTTTCTTCCTCTTGTCCACCTCCTTAAACCCTAACCCTAGCTCTTTCAACATTGCAATCAAATCCGTCTCTCCGTTCCACACAATACAACCCTTCGATCGCTTCAAATGCCCTCAATCCCACCCCGTGATCGCCAACGTCGTCGAAGGCTTGAAACACCCGTTCCTCTACTCGCTCGCCGACGTGGGGAATCTTCCGGAGAAGCCGCACAAGAACATCGTGAGGATGCTGAAAGGAAAGCCCTTTCGGAAGCCCGACATCTCGGAGACGATTCAGGGGATTCTCGAGCTGTTTCATGGCGAAGGAAGACGAGGAGGGCTTGTGCTTGATGTTGGAGGCAATGTCGGCATGGCGAGCTTCGCCGCCGCGGTGATGGGATTTAGATTTCGGGTTTTCGAGCCGGCATTTGAGAATTTGCAGAGGATTTGTGATGGGATTTACTTGAATCGGGTTGGGGATTTGGTCACCGTCTTTGAAGCTGCTATTTCAGACCGATTTGGTAACATTACCTTCCACAAGGTAATTATTTTTTTCTTCAATTTCTCTCTCATTTGTGTTCTTTTATGTTTGTACTTTTGTAATGCATAGTTTTTTCTTTTTTGGTATAGAGGAAGTAACAAAAAAAGTTTTAGCTTAAACCAATTTTGTTTGCATTTTACTTACAAAATTAAATTAGTACAGTGTGTTTTAGGTTCAAACTTCCCAAATGCCCTCTTAGATCCTTAGATAGTTGTGCTGGAAGTTCACATTTTAAAGATTGTTGTTTTAGGTTCATATTAGGAGAGTTTTCTTATACGTGTGTGTGTATATATATATATGTGTGTGTGTGTATGTATGTATGTATGTATCAATATATATATAGAGCACAGTTCTGAATAGCTAGATCTACATCGTGTTCCATTAAATGGTCTTCTTAATTTAGCATGATGTAAATTATGTCCTACGTATAAGGTTTTTTTTTTTTTGATATCCTATTACAAAATTGTCAGTTATATCAATACGGTGGTTTCGAATTAGATATCTTAAGTGAAGATTAGTTTATTATTTGCAGTTAACATTTGCAAGATTGTGCTTCTAGATTTTTGTTATCTTAGGTGAAAATTTTATGTAATTATTTGAAGGTAACATTTTTAAGATTGTGCTTCTAGATTTTTGTTATACTAAGTGAAGATTTTATATAATTATTTGAACTTAATATTTTTAAGATTGTGCTTCTATATTTTTATTATGGTGGTTTAAGGTTAGTATCTCGAGTGTAGATTGAATTCAAAAAATGTACATCTTTTATGAGTTTGGGGTATTATGAAAATTTGGTCACCTACCATATATTGAATAGTTGGTCTAATTAGTGGTCTTGATTAGTCGATGTGAAATTTAAAGGATAACATTTTCATTGTGAATTTCCTTTTAAGTTGGGCAGAGTGATAACAGAATGGTCATTCTGGTTCAATGGCGATGTGAGAGGGAAAAATTGAAAAGTGGATCAAGATCCTTGTGTTCTGGTTTTCCACAAAATTTGAAGCATGATCGAAATATGTTTGGAGAGATATAAGGGCATGTTTGTTGATAGAAGTTGCAAGGCTAGTTTAATTAACACATTAAATTTGAATCCTTTGGTCTTCTAGATTCAATCACTATTTAGTATCTTCAAGGAAAATCAGGTTCATATCGGTTTTTTGCTTAGGATACCACCCAAACTCTTCTTTTCAGCTATTTGGCTAATAATAAATACCCTATCATGGTAACAGTTGGTCGGTCGGCTTGACAACAGTGCAGTTTCTGCCACTGGTGCAAAGTTAGCGTTCAAGTCGAATGAAGAAATAGAAATTCAAGTGAGGTCCGTACCTCTTGATGAAGGAATCCCGGAGGCAAAGCCTGTGCTTCTACTCAAAATTGATGTTCAGGGTTGGGAATATCACGTTCTTAAAGGAGCATCCAAGTTACTATCAAGGAAGGGAAGTGAAGTCCCATATATTATATACGAGCAAGACGAGCGGTTGTTGCAGGCCAGTAATCGCAGTTCAAAAGAGATTTGAGATTTCCTTCACGCTATGGGATATCATCACCACACTCGGCACGGTACAGATGCGCACTGCACTAAAAAGGATTGACATAAAATTCTTTACCCAAGTGTTCAACACGAAACTATAACATAACTGCGGTTGTTGCCAGTTCCAATATGCTTCCTCTGCGGCAGAAACAGTGATACGAAACATTATTGATATTGTTTATATTCTTTTTGCCATGAGTATGTGGGCAAGTTTGTCAAAGATTACATTGATGCGATTGTAAGACAATCACAGACAGGGAGGGCATAACACTCGAAGGCAAGCCTCTCGGATGCTTGGAGAAACATACGGTTTGGAAAGTCTTCTTGGCTTGCTCAGAAAAATATGTTGGGTAGCTTGCTTTACTAGTTTTTTCTTTGTATTGTAAGATGTACTTGAAGCATTTAATTGTAAAATTGTTTCTACTCTTGATTCAACCAAATTCTGAGCATCTGAAATTGTTTACCAATTTAAATTATGTGCATTATATAAAATATGGATTTCGTATTTGCTTATTTGTACCTTTTCAGTCCCCTGAAACACAACAATTATTAGGAGAAAGTCTTCATCTATGTTCACGAATATTCACAGGAAAAAGATTTGTGTTAAAAAACAGCAAAAACCAAGAGGCAAAAGAAATTAATAAATTCTGCAAAATGAACATTAGGAATTGAATATTGGATACTGGCAATCATGTACATATGTCAAGTTTTACAAATAGTAACGTCATAAGTATTCAGAAGTATAAAAGACTATTTTAAAGCCATATTTTATAGTAGGTATGAACTGCGGGAAAAATAAATATCATGCATCCAAGTTATTTTGACACAAAGAGAAATCCAAGGGAAAACAAGTATATATGCGGGAAAAGCAGCTTCAACTAGTAAGGCGCGCAACGCCTGGTACCTGCAAGAGAGAAAATGTATGGAACTTGAAATTCTCTTGCAAATTGGTTAGAAAAGCATACACAACTATCACAAAATTCAAAATCACATGATGCCGGAATTAGTCATCCTACCATGCCAAAACCCAAAAATACTGTAACAACGTTAATGGCTGAGCTATTTTGGTCCACTGTTCTGAGAAGGTCCGGCTCTTTCCACCATGACATCGTAAAGTTGCTTCCCATTCTGCCAGTGATGAGCAATGCAAGAAAATAAGAAAACCACTGCTTCTCAACAGGCATGAATGTAAAATCAATCGGACTTTGGGACGTACAAATATTACTGGAAAGAAGTGAATTTGCCCTTCAGGCTTAGTTTGTCTCTCTTTGAAATACACCAGAATCGGGAAGTTTGGCCACCAAAGTTCCCAATTCACAAACGTTGAATATCTGTAGTCAATCAAATTGGTGATATTGATCACTTTTCTGTTAAAAGATGAAATTAGCGGTGCAAAGGCAGACTTACTTCCAACGGTTTTTCCCGCCCACGAAGACATTTTCACCTGAATCCTGAAGCTCGTCCCCTACTTTGACCTCCTAAAACAACAAAAATCCAATGTAAGCATAGAAATCCTAACGATTTGACCGGCTAGCCAAACATGTAAGACGCAAGTGCAGTAAAAACACCAGATCAAGGTACAGTATCTAACAGGTGGCTTACGACTGAATTTTGATAAGAAATCATAAATTTCAAGGGCCAAGAGATGATAGCATACATTCTATACATTCGTTTCCGGGCCAATGATGTAGTACATTGAATATCCGCGAGCAAATTTTGCATAACACGGTTTCAGAATCATCTAAAACAGACATTTATAGAGAATTGAGAAACAAACCAGGGCCTCTTCATCGAATACAAATCTGACTCTAGTAGTCTGGAGGAATGAAAAATAAGAGTGTCAGCTGATTTGACTGAAAAAAACCAATGCAGTGAAGTATAAAATGGAGCAAAGGAACAGTACAGGCTGATCAGTCGACTAGATGTATGGTTTTTTAACGAACAAGCTCATCCAAAATCAAATCATATTTAATTGAAATGCTCATGCTACCATAGGAATGGCCATTTTCTTTCTACGTACCGGAGTAGAAATCATGTTTGTATGGTTGTTTAAGGATCGCCATTTTCTTTCTAGGCCACTGATTTTAATTTTTGTTATATGACTTACCTGGAACAACAAAAGTAAGCCAAGAAGACCAAGAGGTACAGCAGCTACCAAATTATCTGTATAAGCTAACCCACCAGCTAGACCTGTTTTGAAGCCATTGAAAGGTGAAATATGATATATCAATATATCTATTTAGTAAAGAAGTGGAAATAGATTAGGGTGATATAATAAATAACTGGGTAAATCTCATGTCACTATAGTTTTGCTCATTTACACGCCTAAACTTGACTTAGAACATAGAAAGCAGACTCTTAAAGGGTTTTAGTACAACTTTGCATGCTTAATATGAGAAGGGAGTCCTCAAACCCACCAAGTAGAACAATAGGAATTCTGTAATCAGGGTCTGGAATCACTGTCTCTTTTGTCTTTGCCTTTCTCCTTCCAAGCTGTCAAACATGAAAGTGACACCTCAAAAGTGGCACAGACATCATTTATCAAGCATAATCCCTACAGATCAGTGGTGGAGGCAGACTCTTGTTGCTGAGGGCACTATGTTAAAGAGTACTAAAAGATTTTATTGCATACAAGTACAACTACATGATTTAATTATTGAACGGGGCACAATGATATATTTTAAATTTTTAGTGGGGGCACAACTATAATTTTTCTCACAAAAATAAAGGTATAATTAAAATTTTTTAGAAATTTTAAGGTAAAAAATTAAAATTTCAATGCTCCCATTCAATAATATGTGGCTCCGCCACAAATATAGATCATTTTTTGAAACAATTCTGGCTAGTTCATATTTACATTAGCTCCACATATTGGAATCTAAATTATTGGAAAATTATACTAGCTATGCTTGATGCAATGGAACGGTATAAAAAATGACATAGCAAGGACCAGTCATATATTGTAACATGTACAAACAGAAGGTGTATCATGACGTTTATTTTATATAACGAGGACTTTATAAAATGGTACAACATTGATAGGCGCGCGTTAGATAAATTTCTTCTTGTTATACATTTACCAATTCATGTTATACAGAACAAAACCACTGAGGCGACTACAAGGGCGTAAGCATTTCTCTAAAAATGTAACTGTAGGAGGGTGAAGTATTAAACCACTGAGGCCACCACAAGGCAGTTGCCGTGACTTCTACTTAATTTTGTTCCCAGGGAACATTGAGAGTAGATGAGTTTGCCATAAAATGAGCTCCTGAAGTTCGTTAGGCCCACTTTCCTATCTGTTGGAAATGAAAGAAAGAAAGAAATTAAAAAAGAAAAAAATCAGCTCATTGTACATATCATCCTCACCAAAGCACTGGACAAAAGATTTGCAGCCTATAATTCAATATCCACACTAGTCCTTTCACTGATTTTGCTTCTGTAATCAAAACCCAGATGAGCAACAAGCTGATATAAACTTAATAAAATACCTAACATGTCTAACTTACTTTGCAAAGAGAGAGAACAAGGAGCTGCCAAGAGAGTGCCAGCCATTTTTTCTGGGAAATTTTTTAACTTAATTTATATTAATTTTTCCCCAATTTTTCTAGTTTTTATCAGCGGAAACTGAAAGTTTTGAGTTATATAAGGTAGAGGTGAATTTCCAGCATTACCCCTACTGTGGAACAGAAGAAGTGACTTTTTATAAGGGTATTAAGGTAATGTTGACGTGGGTTTGGTGTCCTACGGAGAAGAAAGCTTGAACAATGCCTTATCCTGTTTCACTCCTATTTTACTTGTATTGGTTACCACCAAAAGACACAAAATCAGATAAGTTCCCATCTCAAAAAGGGAAAAAAAAAAATACAAACTTTAATTCTTTGTAAATGGCAAGCTCTCTTTGTTTCACACCTGTTTCTTCCTTAAAGCCCTCAAACAAACCAGGTTCCTTTCTCTCTTCTGGCGATTTTCTGTGACATTTTATTCTAATAAATATTGATTTGGGCGGCAATCTGTGACAGGATTATTTATCGGGAATTCGGTTCCTGGAAAGGTTCTTCGGGCAAATGAAGTACTTCAGCACTCAAAAGCCTCAAAGTTTCAGTCTTTAGAGGTCAAGGTGAGAGATTTTCAAGAGAACCCATTTGTCCCCTTATCTAAAAAAAATGGGTATTTGTGGTTTTTTTTTTAAAGTTAATTTTTACTTCAAAGACATTCCTTGAACTATCTCATCGTGGGCTTGGGTCCTTTTGCTTAGTTGTTTTCACCAGTGAAGTATAGGAAGCTTAAGGGGGTTCCTGGCATTTTGGAACTATAAAGAAGTGTTCATAAGCAAAGTGGGCTATTATATAGCTTGGTCTTTGTCAAAACTTGTTTGGAGGATGAAAAAATAAAAAAATAAAAAAAGTGAAATTCTTTTAGAAATTGAGGAGGGAATTACGAGGGACTGAGAAGGTTGCTTATAACAAGGTTAAGGGACGAGCTAGATGGTCAGTGATTGAAAATTTTAGAAAATATGCTGTTAAACAAAATATATCAGATTTGAGTTTAAAGAAGACTTGTGCCCGCAAATTAGAAAAAAAAAAAAAAAAGGAAAAATGAACTAAAAATGGCTTGGAGCTAAGTGCATGGTAATTTTCATTTGACAATTCTTTTGCTTGGAACTCACTTCGATCTTTGTTTTTTTACAGGCTATAAAAGATGACAGAAGCACCAAGCCAAACAGCCTTGTGTGTTCTAATTGTGACGGAAATGGTCTGTGAATTACTGGTCATAACTCCTTTAGCTCTTCCTTTTGTGCCTGGATTTAGGACAGTTAACACAATTGCTTGTTGGAGTTGTAGGCTTCCTGAGTATTACCACTGAAAAAAAATGTGAATTGTGTTGAATAGTTATTTGATAGTTTAGAATGAAACTCTAAGCATTCTTGAATAATTTTCTCCCCGAAAACATACATTTTATTTAAAGCGTTCTTTCCCAGTGTGTTTTTCCCATCTACTAGTAGATTATTGTTATATTGTCACGCAACAGCGAGGCAAGGAAAAATTTAGAGCTTTTCATCGATACTTTTTTTTGGCTTAATTGCAAATTTAAAACAATGAAATTTCCCTGTGATGAGACTGAAATTCTTGTTCTGTTGACCAATGTTCTTTTGGAACTTGCTATGTTTTCACCAAATTCTCTCATGTACTGCATTTGCATATATGGTAGTTGAAAATCTCAGGTAGGCAGGACTCTAATCTTTCATTGAACTATCAGGTGCTGTAGCATGTTCGCAATGCAAAGGAACTGGAGTCAATGCTGTGGACCACTTCAACGGACAATTCAAAGCCGGGGCGATATGCTGGCTTTGCAGGTACCTGCTTTGAACTGTCTTTTCCTCTCTCCCTCTCTCTAATTGTTTTGCTAGACTTTGGCACCTTTGAACAAACAGTATTTTTGTTTTTCATTTTTTATGATTTTTCTTTATGGTTTTTTTTTTTTTTTTTTTGTCTCATTATTCTCAAGTTCATTCAGAGCAACAACATTTTATGGTTTTCAGTAGTTAGGCTTGATTTGAACTCCATGTTTCTGTTTCTTAAAACAATATAAGCTGCTTAATACATTACCCCCTTTCATTGCTTGGCCTATATGTGCTTGTTTGTTTCCAAAGTGGCTTTAACTTGATTTGAAATTTGTTGTCGCCAAATTGTGGTGTCATTAGTTGTCCCTCCAATTCAAATTTGTTATACCATTAAATTCTGAGAACTTAACCGCACAATACATGATAACATATTTGAACAAATAAAATAGGTGTCAAAATGTATTGGAGAGGCGACCATTAATGAGACAGCAGATATGAACTCTTTTAACCGAGTGGGAAAGTATGAGCTGCTTTTTTTAATTCTCTTATCATTTGATATTTATGTTTTTGCCTGCAGGGGTAAAAGGGACATACTATGTGGGGATTGTAATGGAGCTGGGTTTTTAGGTGGATTTATGAGCACATTTGATGATTAGAAGATTTCATCAAGTGGGCCCATTTGTGGAATTTAAATTCCACATATCCCAACTAGGAGAGAGAGAAGAAGTCTACAAGTGTAGATGTGTTTTTGGTTTTTGTTTAAATGATGATTGTTGATGTTGAACTAAGGTGTTTCAGTTTGAGTTTTGCATGACATTGTGTTACCTACTGTAAAACGAGGCCACTCAAAACCCAATGCAATTTTCCCTTTTTTTTTTTTTGTTATTAATTGTGCATGCATTTACCACCTTTTTTTTTTTTTTCCCGTTGGTATAAACTTCAAAATTAATGCAAGCTTGTTTTTATCATGCCGGAGACAAAATATAATCTGATGTCTATTACTTTCTTTTCATTAACAAAGAACACACATGAAATTTACCAAAAAAAAAAAAAAACCCTCGAAAACCAACTAAATATTAAGTTTAAACAATACTTAATTCATGAGTAAAATTCACTCATCACTAAGAAATGAGTAATTATATCTACAATTTTAAGAGTACAATTTTAAGTATTTAGTGAAGTTAAATTAGAATTAATAAAAGAGTAATATATTAATTAAAGAGTTTTATTAATATATTGGTTTTATTAGAGCTTAAAATTATAGGTCCATTAATCTTTTGCGATCCTTTTAAAAATTGTTTAGACAAGTGAAATTAATATAAATGATAAGATTAGTTAATTAGAAAATTATTAATTTTAAAAGACACATAAAGAATAAGACCCACTGTGATTGGCACATACTGCTAGTGGGAAAAGTTTCTTGTGCAATCCAAAGCTTGTCTACCAAGTTTTCATATTTAGAGTTTTTAATTTTAGATAAATGTGATTTAATTCAAATATAGAAAATTAAATTTAGAAACAAACGAGATTGGATAACAAACAGATTTTCTCTCTCCTGTCTTCTCAAGTTGGTGCCATACACAGATTTGCGTGTGTGGCACCTACATCAAAATAAGGAAAGGAAAAATTTGTGTCTTTTAATGTAATTAAAAATTTGGTATTTAAATTAAAATAAAAGAAGCTTTTAAAATTAATTGGATCTCACATTCTCCATAACTAGAAGCCTCCTCTATTTATTCTACACAATTGTGAGTATTGGAGAGACTGTGAAAACTCTACCCAAAAACCCTCCTTGAGGCGTATAGAGTGTAATGATCTTACTTACATGGTCGTTATTTAATTACATAATCTTAATACTTAAACATATTTTAACATAAGGTGCTTAACTGATGGAATAATTTTTTTAAGAAAATAATTAATTTATTTTGAATAAATTTAAAGTATAATATAACTTCTTGAAACTTATTCTTTTAAAAACTTTTATAACAATAACTTATTAAAACTTAATTTTTAAAAACTAGCTTAATAATTTTCTTAATTTAAAATGATACTTTAAAAGCATTTCTAAAACTAATTATTATTATAATTTCTTATTAGAAAATTTACATGTATCTATTGTATTTTCCGTTGCAACATCTATATATGTATATATTTCTTATGAAAGTCTTAAACCCTTTTTTTAAAAAAAAAAATCTGAGGTCGAATGACTATACCTCGGTCTCTAAAGCTCATTACGTTATACTACTTAATTTTTCACACATACAAAATTTTATAAAAGAAAACACAATGCAGAAAATATATTTTTGCATGAGCGGTATCCATTCCCATCTCCATTATTCGTTTGCCGCTCGTCACTGCTTAATCAAGTGATGCTGGTAGGTTTCTTGCCTACAACATGAACATATTTAAATGAGCTTTTGCTTACCATACAGTAAGTTCAACTCATAAAACAATTTGAAGATCATTTAATAAAACTATGCATCATCATTTTATGCTTGCTAATTGACTCGTTTTATGTTTAATTAATTAAGCTTTATCTTATCTTACTATTTGGCCCTGGGTGATCGTACTGACTACTTGCGATTCTCGAGAAGTTAAAGTTTGCGAGGTCTCAACAACACTGAGATTTTAAAATGTATTGCGATCATCGGGGAGTTAGCATTTGCAAAGTCTCAAGTGACCTTTTAAAACTTAAGCCTCACTGTGGGTCGAGAGGTTGATACGACACCCTTAACTTGTCTTATTTAGTTTCACTTGTCTTATTATGTGTATGCAGTATGACATGTTACTACATAACACTACCAATACTAAAAACAAGCTTCACTAAAAGTGAGTAAACAATATATTTTAATACAGCATACATCACACATCATTCATGACCTAACAAAATGCTGACACATCATATCTTAAATAAGTATATATGACCTAATAGAATTATGGCAGGGCATAATACTGAACATGCATTTCATAATTTTAGAATCATGTAAAAACATTTTTAAAAAAAATTATTCATACTGTAGGCGAGATTCTTACTAACCTGTTTCTTGTAGTAGGTTTCTTTATTAGCCCTGAATTCCTTGTCTTCTATGGGAATCAATTTTGTACAAAATACCCATTAAGAGTGTGCAAGAAAAATCTATTTTATGCTATTTTAATTTTTAGCATAATCGTAAGAATTTGATTATTCCCTTAGATCATAATTCTTTTTACCAAATGATCATAAAACTGTTATTTCTATTACAAGGACCAATTATTTAATTAAATCCTGATAATATCTAATTTTCCTTAATTGTCTTTAATTCATATAAGGATTTGATAATTAATTAATTTGAATAATCAATTAATTATCTTATTGTTACTAAGTCTATATACCTTAAATTAACTAAATTAGGAACTTTCTAAATTTATGATTCTTGAACTAAGTTCTAATTAACTACATTCTTAATTTGCTTAGTGAGCTCGTAATTGGTTCGAACCTCATTAAGCCCAAAAATGAATCTAAGACATTTTATATGTTGTACTGTTTACAATTATGACCTGAGTGGACTTTTGGACTAGGGAAGGCATTGGACCCATGTCTAGCATCATAACACTAAGAATATAACGTGTCAAGATTCTTTATAAAAGCCATTGTAACATTCATTTGGGAGTTGTTAAGGATTTTCTTTCAAAAACTATATCCGTATAACTGAAGATTTTAAACTAAAATCGCTTATAGAATAATACCCGAATTTAATAAAACATAAAATCTTGGGCTTCTATAGCTTGTCAAGAGCGTTGTAATTTCATGTCTTGTTGGAAAATATCAATATATTACTACGTGATTTTCATTTGTGAAAACTAGTACCGAAAAGTACTTTTTCGGTTAGTCTTAAAAAATTACCGTGAAATCACATGTTAAAGACAATTTTTCTTTCAAAGTTTTTCTTCATAAAAGTTACTTGCTTTTAATATGTGATTTAATAATTTTTGTGTTCATTTTAAAGTCTTGGTTACTGTCTTTGGCATATTTCATTTCAGGTTAAATTTTGCACACTTTACCATTTAAAAAAAGTTTGGACTGCTTTTTAAATCCCATTTAAAGTCCAATTTAGAAGTGGATTTTTACAAAACTTTCTTTATGAAAGTTCTTTGTTTTGTCTTAACTAAAACTTTTGTATTTGGCATAAATTGCAACTCGGTTTCGAAATGACCTAAACTTTGAAAGCTACTTTCAGCCCAAAAATATAGTTTTTGGACAATTTTAAAAAACTATCTATAATTGTATTTTAGAGGCAGATTTAAGAAAAATTTCTTCACAAAAGTTGTCTATCTCATTAAAATCTAAAACTTTTGTGTGTTCAACGAAACCTTAAATGGTCCGAAATCACCAAAACAATGACACTGTTTTATGTAGTTTTCAGGACTGTTTTGTGCAGTTTATAAAAACTGCTTGGCAAGCGTTCTTTGAGTCAAAATTGTGTTTTTGCTTAGTCATGGGATTTTGTTCAGAACATCGAAAACTAAGAGTTCTGTGTTTGGAAAAATTTTAAAAACTAATTCTAAGGCCTCCGTTTACACGTTTAAAGTTTATGGGAAATTTTTTTACATACTAAAACTTGCAAAAACATAAATATATCATGCAACTACTAGCCTTTTACCATCACATACATACATAAACTAAACTAAACAACACCTAAATATTTATTACAAATCATTTCCTCACCTAATCATTGAATCAATCATAAAATAATGTAAACTTTAACCTTAGTAAATTTAAGGACATACACTTGATGACAATTCCTTAGTGATTTGATCTAGGGCCACTAGTTCCTCCTTTTTTCTTGGTCAACACTCTAAAACACCAACTTTTCTCATAAAAATCTAATCTTAGTTTGTCTAAGTAAATTAAAGAAAAGGACTAGAATTTACCCTCGAAGTCTACTATGAAAAATCCAACTTTCTCCTTTCTCCTAACCCTTGCTTGCTTTTTCTTCCTTCTTTATTGCTTGGTTTATGATCTTTAAGATGAAAATTTTGGAGGGCTTTTGCTTGGGAAAAAATTGGTTTCTTGGGAAAGAAATGGGAGGAAAATTTTCTTGGGAGAGCTTGTATTAGGCTCGGTTTTAGAAGGTGGAAGAAAAGAGAAAATTTTCTTAGTAAAACTTGAAATTTGTTTTGGTATTGAATAGGAAAGAAATGATGAAGAAAAATTTTGGAAATTTCTCTTGGGAAAGTTTTGGGAGGAATTTTAGAGAGAAAAATGAAGTCCAAAGTAGGGTCTTTGATGGTACAAGTATAAATAGACCAAAGCTTAATTAATTTCTCCCACCTAACCTCAGCTTAATTAGCCTCCTAAGTAACTTTGATAGTTTAATTTTTTTGCTTAGGACTCCTAATGTTGGCACCATACTTAAGAAGAGTGGACTGTGTTTTTCGTCTTCTTGAATGCACCAAGTACAATCATTATGATTGTAAGCATGATTTAAGAGATTATGTCCTTAAGCTTTTTTTGCAAGTTTTCCCTTAAACAGATAATTCTTTATATTGTCAGTAATGATTAATTTAGCTGACAGGAGATTTTAATATCTGAGGGGTCCTTTCTCATTTTTTGAATATAGTTACACACTAAACATAGTATAAATCAATATCGATATATGTTTTAATCGCGTATTGATTTTTCACTGTGTTTAATCTTAAAATTAATTTGAGACTTGAAAAAAAATCTAAACTTACTTTTTCTATATCTAGAGTAAGTAATGATATAATTTTTTGACAGTGTCGATTCCTTAGCTCGGCTAGCATTTTTCTACAAAAATTGCTACTCTTATAGCTCCAATTTTAAACTAATTAGTAATTAAGGACCTAACATGCGTTAAAGTGTTTTTCGGTATACTGCTAACTTTATATAGCACTTGAAAATTCTTATAATTATATTTCTTAAGTTATTTATGAATTGAAATTTCTTAAGCGTCAAGTTGCAGTAGAATTTATTAACCAAACTATTAAATCATGAAAGTTAATAAATTTAACTTTAAAATTTACTATAGAATTGTGGAACATTTATATTAATTTTGTAAATCCTTTAATCCTAAAAATCAAACACGATATTATTTTAAGAAAATCCTTGGCTCAAATATGTAAATTACATTATTTAATTTTAGGATTTTCTCAGCCATTACTAATGCGAACTAAGTTCTTAGTGCTTGTAACATTAATTTCTTGATTATACTAGTAATAAACTCTTTAAATTAAATAAGAGCTTACTAATTTTGTTTAACTGCATTAACATGTCATATGTACACTTTTAATGCAGTATTCATACTTAAAATTCTAATCTATTAAGTCTAAGATTCCTTATTATTAACTCCATTCATCTTTAACTCCATTCATCTTTAACTTTAAAAAGTAAGGACTCTTGCTCTTAAACCATTTCCTAATAATATCCTTGAGACGCTTAACAGTATTGAATACTACCTAATTGACTCTAATTATAAAATTGTAAAAATTTAAGTTGAATTTCAATGTCAAGTGTTCAGTTTTTTAGAAAACCAATAACTTAAATTATTGAGTTCTATATAACGTAATTGATATCATGCTTAATTATCAGACACCATAATTTTGCTTAGACTGTTAAAAATGTATTGACTCGTCTAAAATAAAAAAATTTTCTTAGATTTGCATGCTCTCTCATGAATATTTCTCGTAATTCTTTCTAAAACCTAAACTCATAAGTTCTAAACTTGTATTTTCTTATAAACTCAATGGCGTAGTTATGGAAAATTCTTAATTAATTATACTTATTAGTTTCTAGATTTTTCCAATCATTACATAGAGAGAGAAGAATAGTTCTTTGTTCCTAGTTTGTTTTACTCATGTGTTGAATTAGCGATAGACTAAAGTAAGATAAGTGGTCCTTAGAAACCTTAATTCCTTCTATACCCATGTGACACCCGTTATTCTCCTAATGGGTATTGAGGTAATTAAATTAATTTTTAATGTATAAAAAAAATTGCTTCATTTAAATTTATTTTATAATATTTATTTTTATCTATTTTTAAATTTTCTAAAATTCTCATATATTTATTTAGTATGATTACTAAAAAGCCTTAGAACTTCTAATAAATCTCAAAAATGTCATATTGGCATTATGTGTGTTAAAGTCTTTAGATGAGACATAAGGATATCTTTTCCAACTACTCTTGACCCTCATTTTCTTTATTTCCTCCGTGACATGCTTCAACATGTCTCCTCTATAATTGTTTCCATCACTTCTCTTCAAAGACTTCATCTTTTCTTCCTTTCTCTTCCACGGTTCCCACACTCTTCTTCTCATTTCTTTGCTGAAGCAAAATACTTAGAGAACTTCTTCAAGGCAGCCATAAAAATCAGCCACCATCACCTCCATTTGAGCAAGAATTTCAGTCATACCGAAGTAAAGGAACCTGTTTTGAAGCCATTTCAAGCTTCCAACTAACCATAATCCGAGGTTAGAATCTTATGAACAAATTTAGTCTTTCATTTATAAATTTTCTTTTATACTAAAGGATTATTCAAATTTGCGTTCTTAAACCTAAGTATATGTTTGTTGCTATTTTGGAGCATATGTATGAAGTCTAAGTGTATATGCCCTAGACAGAAAATTTATATTGTTAAACTTTGTAATACCTCTATGGGCAGTGGTTATTTCTTGAAATTCTAAGATTAAATTAAAATGAATTTTATGAATTGGTTTGCATATTTGAAAAGTAGCATCCTAGGCTTTCTAACGAGCTATCATAAACCTAAATCGGAGTTGTATTTTATTTTCTAAGAATTATTCAATTTTTGTATTGGAAACTAGTAAATCTGCCAGTTTGTTATGGTATACCAGCTGCTAACCTGAACCAAGAACCCATCTTTGCTCACCACCTAATTCTTTAATGTCTTGCAACCTTTCCAATATTATCCTAAGTGATTGATGAATCTTATTAGGGACTAAAACATATAGATTACTTGTTCACATTTTATATTGTGTTAAGACAAAAATTGTTTACTGTGGTATTCAAAAGAGATTTATATAAAAGCTTTAATGGCATACTAGTAAGATAGGTTTACACATGATTTATTTATGAATGTAGTTGTATGTTGTGCTTTAGTTTTAATTGTCCTTATGCACGCCTTAGGATCAAGGGAGTATGGAGCTAACGTTAATTGATTCCAGGATTAAAAGATTGTTGATAAGCTTAAAAGGTAGGGATTCTATTACTCATCTTTTGTGAGGTTTTTATAGAATTAAAATTGATTGTTTTGCCGCAATATATATATCTATGTTGAACTGATATTATATGAGTATCACATATGAAACTATGACATGGACTCGTCTTGTATTGTACGGCGAGGAACATAATGAATTTACACATGTTATAAATTGAGAAGCATGGTTAGGAAAACTAACTCTATTTAATAATGATTCAATATAGAGAAATTGTAAGACATGAAAAGGGCGACGGTTACGTCCTTGGGCATGAATACCCTAAAAGGTAAAATAGGGGGAAGGTGATGACGCTTCCTTGGGTTGAAAGTCCCAGAACACACTGTACAGGAATTGATTTGGTGAGGACTCGGGGCTTGATGTCCCCTCACCGGAACACCCTTGGAATGTTTATAGGGTGATCAAGTGCGCCCATTTGGGTCTCGATGAGTTGAGTGATACTCAATTTAACATGGATACCTAGGAACAATGATGATTGGTAATATTTGTATAAATGTGTAATTATGACACTTGGTAATGATTAAATACGGTATCCATAAGATGTGATCATAATAAACCTCATAATCTGAAATATGATGTGACTTACTAACCATGCAGGTTTTAATGTGGTAATGATAAAAACCTAAAGGTGAGTAATGGCTTTCTCTACTGAGCATAGTGTTGCTCATTCCCTTATGTTTATATCTTTTCAGGACTCACTAAGTGTGAGGTGGCTACGAGAAATATAGTTGAGGAAGCGATGTAACTATATTACATTGGGACTGCTCAATTGTAAAGAATGTTCTTCATGATAATGTAAGCATCAATTGTTACTTTCTGTGACTGTATTACAATGTGTTGAGGGTTAAAATGATGATGACAACAGTTTATATTATTAAATTTAAAGTGCTACATTAAAACTGTGGTTTATTTGTCGATTATATTTTTATTTTTGAGTTGAGAGTTTTCATTTAAGTCCCGGGCAAATTTTAATCTTTAAGGTTTTACTTTTATTATTTATTTTTATTTTATCTCATTAAAAACTGTTAACCCCCATATAGGGGCGTTACAGAATTTTTGGTATCAGAGCCTAGGTTCGGTTAACCTAGGGAGTGTAGCACCACTTTAAAAAAATATATATTTTTGAGATGGTTTTGAAGCTGAATTTTCATTGTCATCATCAAAATGAACCTTCACATTGATTTATACAGTCTAGAAGGATGTAACATGGAAATGCCATAGAATGAAAATATTAATAGTTATATGAGTACAATAATTATATAGAAGGAAAGTATTAATAGTTATGAGGGAATGATAATTATATGAAATGAGTTTATAAGTAGATTGCTTATGAGAGATTCGTATAATATTTGGATCTATAAGTATATTTAATTCGTATAAACGATGAGAAATTCGTATAGATAAGAGGATTTAAAAGCCTTTTGTCTCGTGAAAAACAATGAGAAATATAAGGCTTGATTTATTGATTTTAAAGTTTGACATAGATATGCCAAATTTTTCGTAATTGATTCAAACCTAAGTAATGATTATGTGTGGATTCGATGGAGCACATAAGTGTCAATAACTTTTCTTGAAAGTTCTATTTATTTGAGGAATATGATATAAGTTGGGAATCATGGTATTGAATCTTGAGAGAGATAAATGTTAGACTTTTGGTCTGTTGAGACTGTGTAAAATCTAGAATGCATGAATCTCAAAATTGGAATATTTCGTTACGTACATTGTATTTAAGTGTATCAGTGAATCTTTTGGTTACCTAAGGTTTTGTTATATGAGGAAATTATATATTGTATAAGTAGAATTGTGGGGATTGTAGATGTTCTTAAGTAGTAACATCTAGTTTCTTTGTTCATTGATATGGTCTACGTTGAAAGACGTAAATCGTATTGATTTCAAGGTTAGTCACATTCTAAACCCTTGGTAGCAATGATGATGAATCCATTGATAGATGTTGAGTATTAGGAATAACATATGGGTGTATGCATTGTTCAATAAGGTTTTGATTAAAACAAAATCATTTGAGTTGCTGGAAGATTGTGTTGTTATGAAATGATTTTAAATATCATTCAGGAAGATCCTTGTTGTCGTTAAATTAGATTTGTTGTTCATAGTTAACTTTATCTATAGTGGGCTTTAAATTGGGTTTAAGATTTATATAAATTGGTTTTCAATTTTATGTTTGTTATTTAACTCGTTCTAAATGTGTTAAGGCCCGAAACAACCTGACCATTTTCAACTTAGAACATTTGGGCCTAGTTCAAATCCTAAATCAGTTTGATTCACACTGTCTCTCCCACGTGGTTTCTATACGTGTCATATACAGTGGTTTAATTATTGTTTACATATACGTTTACTGTGCATAGGAGCTTATTTCTCCGAGTTCACTTTTTCTCTCTTAATTTGTTATTTTCTCTCTAAATCGCAAATCCTCTTCTTTTTCATTAAAAATTCTTCTTTTTCTCTAAAAGAAGAAGGAATTCTAGGATCTGCAATTTACTATCTTAATTTTTCCTTTCTATTTACTCTTCTTTCATCTCATCATGGACCCAAAGTACCAACACATGAGAAAGTATTTCCCATCACTCTCCCAAAAGATTCTCAGAAAGAAATATAAGGCTAGAATTACTCGGTTGTGGATTCTTATGCGTTTTGGCATCCCTTGTGATGTGAGAATGTTGATAGAGGGGAAAATCCGTCCGAGTGACTTTAGTCAAGATGTCGGTTTACCAGGAACAGGTACCAGTCGTAGTGCAATGAAAAGAAGAGCTCGTGCCATCGTGGTCACTTGTAACAAATGTGGAAGACAAAATTGTAACGGTAAATGTACTTCACCTGGTTATATGTCTACGAATAGAGAGGATAAAATAAGGTTTTGTAGGGATGGACTTTCAAAGGAGAACTTGGATAGCATCCATCCTCCTCTCCACGGTCACCCTAGTGGATATGTTCAAGGAGCTATTTTTAAACTCTGGCCTAAATTTTATACAGAAAGACAACGCCTCAGGAATATGGTATTTTTAGATCCTGTTTGCCAAGCCATAAGAAAACTGGATGGGGAATAAGTCATCGCTCTATAAAGGTTATTTAGTCTTTACTTATTTGAAGCAGTTTTAGCTGATGTTCAACAGTTTGTGTTTTTCTTTTACTCAAAATATTTGCTTTTGTGTTTGAAATAATTGTGATTATTAGATTGATACAGTAAGTGTTAATATCTTATTTAATTTATGATTTTCTTAAATATATATATAATAAAATATATTATCTTATCAGACACGTCACATACGGTACAGTAATATGTTTGAATTTTGAAAAGCTTATCCAGATATTTCAAGATTTGTGTCTCAAATTTCAAAAGTTCTACAGTATTTGTCGTTTATATTAAATTTCTAGACTTGGTGTATATTTGTCAAAAAGTCTACAGTTGTGTCATGAGGGTCTTCTGTCGAATTGTTCTCAATTGTCAAAAGTTATACAATTAGAGTGTAATCTTTTTCAAAAAGTGAATCAAATTTTCTGTAAACTATCAATCACCTTATCTTACTTTCTTATCCGCACAAGATTTTGTTTAAATCTTTGGATTACCTTTTCATTACCTACTCGTCTATCTCTTTAGCCCTTTTTGTGTATTTCTCATCTTTAAAATCTCATGTAGAACCCGAAGTCTAAGTGGAGCAGACATTAAGCAACCACTTCTATAAACCAAATATGTCTACCTCCCAGTCCACGAAGAAAATAAAGAATGTCTGTGTCTTTTGTGGTTCCAGCCTTGGAAAAGATAAAGCTTATTTAGAAGCTGCAAATCACTTAGGGCAAGTCCTAGCACACAAGAAGATTAACATAATCTATGGGGGTGGTAGTATAAAAATGATGGTAAATATGGCACTAGCAGCTAGGTCTAGCGACGCTACTGATGTAAGAATTTGGCCTCATATTCCAGTTGAAGGAAACCTTTGTAAGGAAGCCATAGGTAAGGGAGAAGGAGTCAGGAGTATCCCTAAAAATTTTAAAGACATAATCTATAATTCTGATGCTTTTATAGCATTACCTGGTGGTCTAGGTACTCTTGAGGAAATATTTATAGTTGCTTGTGGGCAATTGTTGGGCTTTTATTCCAAACCTTTGGGACTGCTGAACGTAAAGGGTTTTTATGACGGTCTTTTGAAATTTCTAGATTACGCTGTGGAAGAAAACATCACTACAGAATCGGAGAGACAAATCTTTGTCACTGCTTCAACAGTTGAGGAATTGATAGATAAAATGCAAATCATACATCCAGAATCCGACACTGCAACATCCAAGCTTGAATGGGAAAGGGAAAGCCGGGAGCGGCCAATTGATTTGAATCTCCATCTGTAATCTTTTTGTTTTATCTTTGGCATGTAAGCATGTGTGTCCGTATTTCGTGTGTTACGAATAACCGTTTGCCTTGTATTCTGTGTTTCTTGTGGTACGTTGTTGTTCAATCTTTTAGATTCATTGAGCCTAATGCCGGGATGGCTGGATACGGAGTACTTGATGCTCTCGAAACGCATCCTTCTTAAGGTCCGATCTTTTGTTTATCGATGTTTTTGTATTCTATAAGCATGCATGATATGGATAGCTGGTATACGGAGTGCCTTGTACTCTCGAAACGCATCCGTATTATGTTTGTAATGTGTAATATTCTGTTAATATTATGTGGAAGTACCAGAGTCAGTTATGGGGATATTCCATATGAAATATGAGTATATTATTTGGGTTGAATGTTTGTGTCATGAGGATAGCTGTTTAATGAAAAATATGTCGGGTTTGTCTGCAACTCTGAGATTCCGTTTAATATCTCTATGAATAAGTTTAATGTATGGTTTTGAATATAAGTGTTTGTGATATATGTTTTATGATTATGTTTTAGTTTATTAGTTGAGGTATGAAATCAAATATATTTGACTTTTCCTTACTCAAAAAGGAAAAGGAAGCTAAAGATGAAGTATATAAAATTTCTCTGGCAATCTCCTTAAATGTGATTGTAAATCACAGTCCATGGACAATGAAGGACTGGAATCATGGTATGGTAAATATGTATGCCTGATCAGATTCTTAGACTATTATACGGTGTTATAAGTTGAAACTTGTCAGAAATACTCTTATTGAGGGATTTAGGAGTAAGATTTATTATGCAAGTAAATAAGTGGAAATACGATGACTTAAATTTGGAGGACAAACAACATTAACGGTTTAGACTCGGAATTGGAATCATAGTGGAATCATAATTTTTACTAGTATTACTAGAATTGAAATTTCGAGGACGAAATTTCTTTAAGGGGGGTAGAGCTGTGACACCCGTTATTCTCCTAATGGGTATTGAGGTAATTAAATTAATTTTTAATGTATAAAAAAAATTGCTTCATTTAAATTTATTTTATAATATTTATTTTTATCTATTTTTAAATTTTCTAAAATTCTCATATATTTATTTAGTATGATTACTAAAAAGCCTTAGAACTTCTAATAAATCTCAAAAATGTCATATTGGCATTATGTGTGTTAAAGTCTTTAGATGAGACATAAGGATATCTTTTCCAACTACTCTTGACCCTCATTTTCTTTATTTCCTCCGTGACATGCTTCAACATGTCTCCTCTATAATTGTTTCCATCACTTCTCTTCAAAGACTTCATCTTTTCTTCCTTTCTCTTCCACGGTTCCCACACTCTTCTTCTCATTTCTTTGCTGAAGCAAAATACTTAGAGAACTTCTTCAAGGCAGCCATAAAAATCAGCCACCATCACCTCCATTTGAGCAAGAATTTCAGTCATACCGAAGTAAAGGAACCTGTTTTGAAGCCATTTCAAGCTTCCAACTAACCATAATCCGAGGTTAGAATCTTATGAACAAATTTAGTCTTTCATTTATAAATTTTCTTTTATACTAAAGGATTATTCAAATTTGCGTTCTTAAACCTAAGTATATGTTTGTTGCTATTTTGGAGCATATGTATGAAGTCTAAGTGTATATGCCCTAGACAGAAAATTTATATTGTTAAACTTTGTAATACCTCTATGGGCAGTGGTTATTTCTTGAAATTCTAAGATTAAATTAAAATGAATTTTATGAATTGGTTTGCATATTTGAAAAGTAGCATCCTAGGCTTTCTAACGAGCTATCATAAACCTAAATCGGAGTTGTATTTTATTTTCTAAGAATTATTCAATTTTTGTATTGGAAACTAGTAAATCTGCCAGTTTGTTATGGTATACCAGCTGCTAACCTGAACCAAGAACCCATCTTTGCTCACCACCTAATTCTTTAATGTCTTGCAACCTTTCCAATATTATCCTAAGTGATTGATGAATCTTATTAGGGACTAAAACATATAGATTACTTGTTCACATTTTATATTGTGTTAAGACAAAAATTGTTTACTGTGGTATTCAAAAGAGATTTATATAAAAGCTTTAATGGCATACTAGTAAGATAGGTTTACACATGATTTATTTATGAATGTAGTTGTATGTTGTGCTTTAGTTTTAATTGTCCTTATGCACGCCTTAGGATCAAGGGAGTATGGAGCTAACGTTAATTGATTCCAGGATTAAAAGATTGTTGATAAGCTTAAAAGGTAGGGATTCTATTACTCATCTTTTGTGAGGTTTTTATAGAATTAAAATTGATTGTTTTGCCGCAATATATATATCTATGTTGAACTGATATTATATGAGTATCACATATGAAACTATGACATGGACTCGTCTTGTATTGTACGGCGAGGAACATAATGAATTTACACATGTTATAAATTGAGAAGCATGGTTAGGAAAACTAACTCTATTTAATAATGATTCAATATAGAGAAATTGTAAGACATGAAAAGGGCGACGGTTACGTCCTTGGGCATGAATACCCTAAAAGGTAAAATAGGGGGAAGGTGATGACGCTTCCTTGGGTTGAAAGTCCCAGAACACACTGTACAGGAATTGATTTGGTGAGGACTCGGGGCTTGATGTCCCCTCACCGGAACACCCTTGGAATGTTTATAGGGTGATCAAGTGCGCCCACTTGGGTCTCGATGAGTTGAGTGATACTCAATTTAACATGGATACCTAGGAACAATGATGATTGGTAATATTTGTATAAATGTGTAATTATGACACTTGGTAATGATTAATTACGGTATCCATAAGATGTGATCATAATAAACCTCATAATCTGAAATATGATGTGACTTACTAACCATGCAGGTTTTAATGTGGTAATGATAAAAACCTAAAGGTGAGTAATGGCTTTCTCTACTGAGCATAGTGTTGCTCATTCCCTTATGTTTATATCTTTTCAGGACTCACTAAGTGTGAGGTGGCTACGAGAAATATAGTTGAGGAAGCGATGTAACTATATTACATTGGGACTGCTCAATTGTAAAGAATGTTCTTCATGATAATGTAAGCATCAATTGTTACTTTCTGTGACTGTATTACAATGTGTTGAGGGTTAAAATGATGATGACAACAGTTTATATTATTAAATTTAAAGTGCTACATTAAAACTGTGGTTTATTTGTCGATTATATTTTTATTTTTGAGTTGAGAGTTTTCATTTAAGTCCCGGGCAAATTTTAATCTTTAAGGTTTTACTTTTATTATTTATTTTTATTTTATCTCATTAAAAACTGTTAACCCCCATATAGGGGCGTTACAACCCACTCGTTTATCTATCTGGTACTAAGAACTAGGTGTGTAAGAGAGTGGTTTCGTTTATAGAGGACGCCTTTTTTGATAGAAGATTTCTGATCTCTAATCAACCAGGTAAGCAATTATATATATATATATATATATATATATATATTTAGTGTTAGATTTATATGTTTTACAAAAGTTTTGAGAAATTTTTTTTATATATATGTTTTGCATCGCAACCACATTTTCGCTATTTTTTTGTCAAAATCATTTTTGAAATCTAACAAAATGGTGCACCAAATGTGTCCCTAATTTCTTTTTTAATTTGTTCTATATTTTTACAGAGTTTGGTGGAACAAAACTCTAGAATATATTAGTTACTTTCTTTACTTCTTTGAATCTTCATTTCTCTAATTTTCCATTCTAATTTGCACCTTTGCTTCTCTTCATTTCTTAAAATGTTTATGCCCACCCTCTCAAAATTGCATTATAATTTGCTAATGTGTTCTAATTTTTCCATTAAAATTATAAAAAAATAGAATTAAAATTTTGGCTGAAAATGTGCTAAACCAAGCTACAAAGCTCGTAGGAAAAAAAATGCAATAAATCACCATCGCACTTCAAGAGGATCTTATTTTTTTTGAACTTCAAAAGTACTTCATTCTTTGAGAGAAATTATTTAGTAAGCCGGGTGTATCATGTCATTTTTCTTACCTAGAACTCCCAGTCAATAACAAATTAATATTTAGGCAACTAATCTATGTCAGCTTTTTGTAGTTAGGTTTCTCTTTCCTAACATGTATTAAAGTTGTACAATTGATATAGAATATTTAGATAGAATAATCCCTACTTAAAGTCAAATTTATCATAATTATTCTACCTAAATTTCAGGGATAAAATGAGGAGTTTTGAAAATTCATAAAGCAAAATGGTGATTTTTAAAATTCGAGAGCAAAGCGGGATAGATTCTAAAATTTAAAGGTCATTAGTGTTAATAACTTTAAAAAAATAATCTAACAGCAAAATAAATAACTTGACATGCCTTTGCTGCATTGGTGATTGGTGGGGATTTTGAGTTTGATAATTGTCCTTAATTAGAAACTCAAAACTATTGATTTTTTAAAACAAAATTACATACGCAAAATATGGTATCTCTAAAAATTTGAAAAAGAGGACTTATGCTTCCAAACATGATGATATATATATATATATATATATATATATATATATATATATATATATATATATATAGATGTTTTGTGGTTCATATTACCAGTATCACTCTTCCAAGAATATGTGGAAGACAACACAGATTGGCAAATACAGCTTGTCAGAATGGAAAACATCATAATCTTTGATTGGCTAGCATAAACACTGGCCGCCGGCAATTGACGTGTAGAAGATGACAAAATACAGGCTCTCCTTCTTGGTGTAGGGTCAGTTAGGCTCAAAGAAAATTGAGAGAGAACAACTCTCAAGACCTCAGTTCGGTTCTTAGAACTTTAGATGAATCACACATATAAGATAAATTTAAATAATTTTGATCCTCACACGTTTCGTTAGTCAACAAGCTTGTGTAGGGAGAACATGTATATATATATATATATATATTTTACAATCTTTAAGTTCATTTAGGCATGATTTGCCTAAAATAAACTTCGTTAACCAACATTGTGAAAGTCATACAAATGGTTTCATTGAATTTTTAACAATTTTTGTGGCTAAAAGGCTAAACAGGGGACAAAAGTATAGTATATAGTGTAACTTGTAACATTTTTTTTTTTGGTAGCCACAATACATAAAATTGGAGGGAAAATTAAGATTAAAATGGATTGGTAATAGAAAAGGACAAGAAAAAATACTCTTTTATCCCGTTGTGTAACTTCTTTTCAATAAACATAAATCTTTCATTGTTATTACTTCTTTGCCCTCTCAAATTTACCTGCTACCCTCACATTTCCTGCTCTTTTCTTTTTGCCCCCAACTGCTGACACGTATAGTCTTTTTTTGCGCCACATTTACACAAAAAAGGACACATATCCGATTAGTTTCTTTCTCAGAATTTTTAAAAATATTTTCATATATTTTTTTAAGACAAGTTTTAAAAACAGTCTTAACATAATTCTTAACAAATTCTTATTACTTAAAATAAAAACATTTTTTTTATTTTAAAACAATACTAAATGGCTATAGTAATCAACCCGTTGATCTCCCTTTTTTTTTTTTCACTATTGATCTTTAATGCGCATCCTCACGTGTATTATTTCCACGTGGGACCTGCTTTCATTAGCACCAACAAAGAATTCTTTGCTACTAACATAGAGACTATCGCTGTCTTGTCTAAATGTTTTAGAACAAGGTGGTTAGCCTTTTTCTTTGTTAGTGGGTTCCACATGCAGATTTCTAATTGTCATATCCGGGTGTTTTAGTCATGACAAATATTATTTCTTCGGAGGAATTTTATTTGACCTTATAAGATGAGACATAGACATTATTAATAAAATAGTATGATCCAGTTTAAATAATATACTGTATATTAGACATAATTTATTGTTTTGTTAATAATAAGGTTATAATCATTTTTTTTAAATTTATTTGGTCCTATTTCAACGCGTAAAACACAAACTTAATCCATTAGTGCCAATTATACATTCCCCGCAACAGTTTTATTACAACCAACCATTTTCGTTTAAGAATTTACTGACAAGTTTTAAGAACAAAAATTTCATTCTCCATGAAGTTTTCCCATTCCTCCTTATTGGATTAACGTTAATATAGATGGCTCGGGCTTGGGTTACTCCAGGCACGTTGTTGGTTGTGCAGTAATATTCGAAGATTACCGCGGTTTTGTTGAAGGTTGTTTTCTCCTGCCTATGCAAGTTTCTTTTTAGCTTTTGCAAAAGTGTAGAATTTCATTGGTCTCAACTACGGATTGAGTCGATTCATCATTTGTTGGAGTACCTTGGTTCCCTAGAAGTAGTTTTTCGTATTTCTCATATATATTTATTGATAAACTTGTCAGTTTAGCTGCTAGAAGCCTTACTTCAGAATGGCCTTTCACGCCCCCAAGATGCATTACTTGGTTACCCTTCTAGGATTTTATATGAAAAAAGCTTCTATGTTCAGGTCCGTGCATTCTTTTTTTTTGATGGATTTTGCCAAAATAGGGTTCTAAACGAGGCATGACTTGCAGTCTGTGAACAAGATTCGAGTTTTAGGTTCAAAAATTAAATTCTTTGATTTTGGATTGCTGTGGATATGTACAGCAGATTACATTTAATAGGTAAATATGTACCATTTCCTTGACCACTCAATCTTGACTGAAATAATTAACCTTGTTAGTACTGACCCTTGATCTTTAATTGTTGTAAACGCATACTATCAGATAACTCCCACTAAGGTCAATTTGGCAATGCCACAAGTCAAAAACGTAAGAGTGTGCGTAGTCAATAAAATCTGATGATATACATTTGAAGCAAGGGTGGCAATTCATATCAAAAGGTCAAGTTGAAGGTCTATTTTTACAAAAACTAGTTCTACATTAACTCGACCCGTGACACAGGTGGGTTGAGATATGTCAACACTTACATAACCTGTTTTTATATGGATTAACACAAACACGACCCGTACTACTCATTCCTTATGCAACCTATGAAATACCAATGACCTGCTACTCGTCAATGACAAGTAGTAACCCGCACTAATCCGTGACCTTTTTTAGCTTTGAATTTACACTAAGACAACATAAAAACAAACACCAAACAAATTTCCTCAAAATCAAATGCTCCATACTACAACAACAACAACAAATTAGGTCCTAAAATTTTAAAAAACGTCCAACAAAATAACAACTCCAACGCCAACAAAATAACAACTCCAACAAAATAAAAAAGTCTCAAGTGGTCAAAGCTAAAAGCATTTTTTTTTATTATTTAAAAGTTAAAATCAATTTAGTTTGAAGCTTGGTTTAAGATTAAGTGAGTTAAGATTTTGTCTTATGGGTATATCGATAATAGGGAAAATATTTTAAAAAATTTAAATAATTAATCGTGGGTCAGACAGGTTATGTTAGTATCATACAAGTTTATTTGAATACGACCCGTTTTTGGACGAGTCAGTTTCATATTGATACTAAAATTATCTGTAGTTAATTTTTTTGACTCTAACCTACAAAAAAAATGTCGGGTTCGTGTCATGTATTGCTTGCCCTAATTTGTAACAATCAAAATCTAACAAAAAGGATATACTTTTTGAGTAACCTAACTCGAAAAGTACAAGAACATAAATGACTCTAACCTGTATTACTTGCCCTAATTTGTAACAATCAAAAACTAACGAAAAGGATATACTTTTTGAGTAACCTAACTCGAAAAGTACAAGAACATAAATGACCCTCTTTCACTGCCAAAAAACATTTTGCGGCATTATAAACAACGATTATCCTGCAAGAAAAACATCATCAAATCATGGACAATGGTGGAGAACTGATGAAACTGTGAAAATGCACATTTCTTAAGGTTAAATATCATTATTTTGTATTAATATTTCTCGTTAAATCATCTAATTAATAACATTTTTGTGTTAATAAGTATTTTTATGTTTTAGTGTGTAAATATGTCTACTAATATGTCTTTAGTATGTTTTTATGTTTAATGATATTTTTGAAAATTTGTAGAGTCAGTTCAATCCGTTAAATATGCGTTTAGTTTGTAAATAAGTAAAACCAAAAAATAATATGTGGTAATGTTATTTTGAATTTCAAAGTATTTGTAAATAAGTTTTTAGTTTTTAATATGTTCAATTATATTTTTACTAATTTCAAAAAATATTTTTGACTCTTAAATAATATATCTGTTAAGGTTTGTTAAGTTTAAAAATTTTTATTTATCTTTTGTTTGGGTTTTGTGTGTTTCATTGTAAAATAAATATGTTTAAAATTATTGTAAATATTTTGTTTGTAAAATAATTAATTTTAGTGTATCTGTAAGTTTTAGATTTAAAATATGCAAGAAAAATAGAGCAAAATGACATAAAAAGAACAAAAATGAACCTTAAATGCACAAGAAATTAAAAGAAATTCAAAATTAAAGAGAAGTAACACGTGGCGTGCCAGAACCCTCTAATCAAGCCGCCGAATTGATCTGGTCCGTCTAGGTGTCTTATCTGGCCTCCAATAGAGCGCACGAGAAGCAGCTCCGTTGTCTGCTAGATTAGCATACCTAGAAAGATCCAACGGTTAGGATCTTTCTCAACTAGGTGTTCTCCATGCACGCCAGTCACTGGATCTTTCTCGGTCATCATATCCGATGCTCTAGAAGCATCCGTTATCCGTACTGCTCAGTCAAGCGTCGCACTAGATTACAAAGTGAAATTTGTACACGGAAGGCTCATTCTTGCGTAAAAGAAAAGAAAAGAAATTAAAAAATAGCAAGAATCACAATCAGATCATCTAGTGGGTGAGGCGGCTATATTAAAAAAAAAAAAGAAGAAGAAAAAGAGAGATTAACAAAAATAAATTAAAATATATTAAAATTCAAATAGAATAAAGTATATTAAAAATATTATTAAAATATTTGAATAGTAGTTTTTTTACTATTATATTAACCCCCTCATTTCCCCGTCTTGGAATACCCCTCATGGCCATTTGGCCCTCTTCATCCCTTTCTTCAGTTCCCCTTCTTGTTTTCTTCAATCAAAGACTTAGCAGAACCCCTTTTGGGAGAAGATGCTGTTAAGGTATTTCCTTGACCCTATTTTTAATATTAAAATAATGCTTAAATTAGTATAGAATTTAGTGAAGTAAAGAGATGATCTTGTATACATATTACTCTGGTACAGATTTTAACTCCATATCTAATGTGCAATGTTTATATTTTTATTAAATAAATTATATTTTTCAACACTTTAATATTTATCGTTAGTGTTATTATGCTACCTATTTTGACATAAATTCAATCATGTTTTGTTTATGTAATTTAATTGTGTTACATAATTAATATTAATATTAATAAAATAATGCTCAATTTTATAGAATATCTTTTATTGCAATATGACTTGTTATTTTGTCGATTATTTTATAAGACAAGATATTACCAAAATTAACATAAAAATTTATTCCATTTAAATATAATAATTTAGATTTGTTATTATCTTTTCTATCTTAAAATTATGTTCATTATAATTGCAGTGTCAGCGATTACATTTTTCATAATTAGTGCACAAAATTAGTAATGAGAAGTAATTGTTTTGCTACTTTTTATAGTAAAATTTTTACTACATTATAACTTGCGACATTATCGCTTTTGGTTAACTTATAAAATTAATAAATGTGCTTGCAATTAATGAAAAAAAAGATATAATAAATCAAATGTTTTAGATGATTATTTAAAGTTAAAATTTCGTATCATTTACAAAACATACAAAGGATTCTTGAGTTTCATCATTTTAATTTTATGTTTTAAAATATTATTTTAAAATTATCAAATATATTTATTTTCTTTTAAGTTTTGTTTTGAAAAATCCATTTCTGCTTTAAACTGAAAAATTTTTAAACTTTCAAAATCCTACCTCACGTGGATAGGACAACCTTTCTTCCTGATACTACAACCGTCCGCGTTTAAAAAATTATTTTGGTCGACACAACAAGAAGGAAAGTCCATGTTCCTATACTAGTCACATGATATGATGATGCATAATGGTGCACAAGAATTATAATATTGTCTTCATCGACGGTTGAAAGTTATAAACATGAGGCTTGCACCGAAAAAACATCAACAAATTATACGCATCACGACAATATCAGACGGAGAATATCCCCAGAATATTTGAAAGATTTCTCGGTCTCTGCCAAACAGTGGTTCTTGTCTTCTCTTGTCCAGCCCTGAAAAAGAATGCATACAAGTTCGTTCCCAAGTTAACCTCATGAACAAGATGTGAACGAGTGCCAAGAAAAGAAGACAATTCTATGGTTAGCCATGACAAAAAACACCGCACGGATGAGACACGTTATGAATTGTCAAATCTTCATTTAACTTCTGTTAATCTGTAATATTTTTCTTATTCTGATGTAATGTGATCTGACGGTCAAAAATTGTGTCCTACTACAGAATTTTCCGAGAAAATAATACCTCAGCTACTTTGTTCAGCTTAACTCTGACGTTCTGCAAGAGTTGGGAAAGGTCACCATCCCATGTATAGAATTCCAACTCCTTGCCATTTAATATCTTCTCAGCGACCTAAATCAGAGAAAAATGATGCGGATTATAAATCTTAATCTGCATTAATAATGTTATATATGTTGCATATTATATGGAGTAGAGAGGAAACAAACGATTCCGTCTCTTGTGAAACGACTGGATTCATCTATCTGATGTGTTAAGACGACATGGATTCAAAGAAATGAACATTGTAATGTACGTGAACAATGCTTCAGGCATGACAGGAGAGCACAAGGGAAAGGGGTTTTGATCTCTCTAGGAATTTGCTATCAATGAAATCGAGTATCAAAGCAATAAAAACAAATAAAGACACACTGAGTCCAGCTTCAAATGGTGGCAAGAGAAGGAAACATAGGCCAATTTCATAGAATACTACTTATTTGCATACCTTCCTCCCTATCATTCGACCACCGGCTGAATGAGCGAAATATATGTTGTAGAAGTGGCAAATGAATGCTTGAGGATCCTTGTCTGACAATTGCTTAAGATACTCGGCATAAGTAAGACCAGGTTCAGAAGGTTCTGGTATTACATGGCCTTGCTCCTTGAACCACTGCAAATCTTTTGCCAAACTTTCAGACCTTTCCAAGCCAGTATTTCTGAACTCGGCATCTATTGTAAAACAGCATAACAAGTTATTCAAAACAACAAAAAGAAAGAAATCAGCAACGAGAAAAAATTGAGATATTCAACTTTTCGGTTAGAGCAAAAGCCCAAAATAGCACAAGCAAATGACTGTTTAGCCAATGATGGCTTTCATAGCCAACGTGCCAACGATTAGGTCAAACATACACGATTGTCGTGAAAACAAAAAACACCTGATAAACATTGGAGTGTCTTGTGCTAGAAATCCTAATTTAGTAATACCATGAAGATATGATTCGGGATTTTCATCAGACAGTTCAAAAATATTTACTCCTAAGATATGTCTTTGTACCCTACTACAGAGTTCTTTCGAAACACTGAAACATCTAACCTGTTGCCTTAAAATGGATCTTACGTAGCAAAGTAACACAATCATAGTCAAGCCTAAAACCGCAAAGGAGAATACATATTTCAAAATATGCGAAAAGGAAAGGACGAAATTCTTGCTGAAACTGGATCCCTAGCGTATGGAGCAACCTCAAAATTCACTTTCTAGATTGACCATTGGAATATGCTCCACGTTCAATTAAAGAGGGAGTAAAAGGCTACAAAGGGATTGTAGTTCACAAGCTCTCATCCTCAAAGCACAAAACTCATCAAACAGTCACAGAAGGGGGCATTCATTATCATGACTAAAAAATAAAAATAAAAATAAGAAACTTGAAATCCAAACTAACCGCATTGATAAAAAGGCCCCACGAAACAGCCACTAATGATATTAATGGATACAGATAAATCACCGACCTGATTAACCAGTTTGAGTAAGCAATACCAAAACTAAATCCACATAGCAAAAGAGAGAGGTACCAGATTCTCCCAGTCAAGCAAACAACTTCAAATACAGACCAAATTCTATATAACAAACAGACATCTACAGCAATCATATATGACACCTATCAGTTTCTTTTTCCCCCTTTTAACAAAAAGCCCAAAAACCAAAATGAATGAAGTATCAAACGCATCCCAAAAAAAAAAAAAAAAACCAATAAATATGTGAGAATTGATTGAATAAATTGAAGTATGTTGAAGTGTTTCAAAATATATCTTAAAAACAAGCAACCATATCAAAATCAATAAAGCCCAAAACATAAAAGCTCATAAAATAACAAACTTTCCACACTCACAAGAAGGAAAAGCGGCTTTCTCGATGATGCCCTCGAGAGTGTCATAAACAAGCTTACTATCCACGAGAAACCTCAAATACCCATCAATGGAAGGTTCCCATTTGGCGACAGGCCTCTCCTCAGGCTCCTTAACTTCCTTCTCACCTTCCTTGGCTTGTTCTCTGGTATGCAATCTCATCGCCACAAACCTCATCTCCTCCACAAACCCCTTCGCTTCGCCCGGGAACCGCTTTTTGGGCTTCTCCGCCGTCGTCGCCGACACGACGCAGCTTCTCTTCGCCGCCAATGCCTTCATGGGCATCCCCGGAAAATTACGAAAATGACCGTGGAACCGGATTGAGACTCCCTTCTTGGGCAAGAAATCGGAGCCGCCCACCACCGGATTGGGATGGAATTGGGCTTGTGGGGGTGTTTGGAAACGGGCTTTATTCAGTTGGGAAATTGGGGTTAGAGAAGCCATGGCTGAAAAAGAAGAAAGAAGCTCAAAGTTTTTTCGATGGAGAAAGAGTGTACCAAAAGGTATAGCAAAGAGAGTGACAGAAAAGAGAGTTTAACAAATGGGTTTTCTTTTCTTTGGCTTGAAACGGCGGTTCAAGTACTCTTGAAGACCAAGGGATATGATAGGAACGAAAATGGATTATGTTAAGAGTAAAATAATTAATTAAGGGTACTGATTTTAGAGAGAGAAAGAAAGAGAGAGAAGGGAAAGGAATTTTGGTCAATTTAAAAATATCAAGGACATTGTCTGCGAAGGAGGTAATGTCAATGGTTATGGTGGGTAGTCTGCGCACGGGTTTTGTGTCTTGTGTCTTGTGTCTTCTGTCTTGTGTTTGTCTATGGTTAAATCTAGAAATCTTATTTTATTTTTGAAAGGAAGAAATCTTTTTTTTTTTTCCTGGATTTTTGGATGGATTGGATTCTTCTTTTTTTGTATTTTTCTTTTTTTTTCCCTATTATTTTCCAACATTTTTTGGAAATAAAAATAAAATTATAAAGACAATGATGGCTCTGTTATTTCCAATTGGTAGTCTAGGCCTCTACTATTTTTCACATAATTTTAATTATAATCAAATTCACTTACATATTAATTTCAAAATTATTTCTATCTATTTTTATAGATTTATTACTTTTTCCACCGCTTCAGATATCTCTTAAGAACCACCCCTTTTATTATTTGTTTCCTTGATATTATCACATCAAGCATTTTATTATTTGTTTCCTTGATATTATTGTATCAAAGCATTTTTCACGTTCCAATAAAAAAAGCATTTTTTCAAGGCATAAAACAAAATTGTAATTGTCGTCCAAAAAATCAGAATTGTAAAGCCAAATTATTTCAAAATTATTGCTATCTATTTGTATAGATGTATTACTTTATCCACCACTTCAAATCGCCGACGGAGCTATTGTGGTGATGGTGAACACCTACTTTTTTTTTTTTTTTTCCAAAATTTAATTTTTTTACCTTTATTTTATAGGTTAAAATTTTAGTTATTCTTTTATTAGACAACCATGCCCCCATAGAATAATAAAAAAATGTTGTTGTGTTGTTATGAAATAATAAAAATATATTATTATGTCCTTATAAAATATTTTAAATATGTTATTGTGTCCTTGTTTTATACAAAAAATTATAATTATGCTTCACTCAATTATTAAAATATATAATTATATCTTTGTTCAATAAAATTCTAATTCGAATTTTTTACATAGCATCCGTACTAAGAAAAAGTTTTGGCTCCATTGTTATTTCAAATCTCTTTTAAAACCACGACTTTCATTTTTTTTTCTTGATATTCTCGTATAAAGCATTTTTTAAATGTTTTCATAAAAAAGGCATTTTTCAATGCATAAAGCATAATCGTAAAGCACAATCATTATTCCATTATTTAAAAGCAAACTTGTACTGAACAATTATTATTTTATTTTGTTACAGTATTTTTCCTTACAAAATTAAATTATTACACTATAAACTTAAACGTTTTTTGTTCAAACTCATTTCACAACTTTATATACTTTCGTGCACATGTTAAAACTCACAACTTGTGGATAGTCTTGAATTGGTGATGTGCATGCATATGCATTGAGGTAATCTATTTGATTATTTTTAGGAAATATCATTGCATTCGTTAAATACAACATTTTCTTAAACTTATTTTGACATCACGTACATGAGGATTTTTCTTCTGAATCTTGACACAATTTATCCATTACGCTCTAGAAAGAACAAAAGAAAAACCAGAAACAAACAAAAGGGAAAAATAAAGAGTGTGTTTGGCAATGTAGTTATAACAAAAAACTAGAACGAATTTACTGTAACATATGAGGTTTTACACTGTAACACATACTTTTGTTTTACATTATACTAGTTAAAACTATATAGTTGAAATAACATTGTTAAAGGAAGCCAGAAATAGGAGAGCTCTTTCTATTGGTCGAGAAATGTCTTGCGAGTCTGTGAGACTTAAAAGTGAAGTTGTGGCGTGCGGGAAATTTATAAATGCGACGTCTATTTCAGCAAGTAATTTTCTTGGTTTTGGGGCTTGGGACCGTGCTGTGGTGGAGTATGGGACAATAGTTCTGTCTTTATTTCACCCATTCCCCAATTGAAAATTGTAGTATTAGCCCTTTTAGATTTCAACATAGATATATAGGAAACATCTTTTCTTTTTTTTTTTCTTTTTTTTTCTTTTTTTTTTCTTCCGGACATATGGTAACAACTCATTTATTATAAAGGGGATTTATATATGACAAGAAAAAAAATTAGTAGTGTCTTCATGCTCCCAATCTAATAAAAATACCGATAGAACCATCGATAGAATGACAAATAATCTTAATCTTGAGCCTTCGTTATCTAACAAGTCATGGACTTTAAAGGTTTGCTTTTGGAAGCATAGTCAAAATGCCACCACATGGTATGGCAAACTTTATGCTCAACAATACCTGAACTCTTGATTTGGTGGAAAGGAAGCCCTCATGCCACCACAACCATCACCAATGGTTACTATAATGAGTTGATTGTCACCTCAGTTACTTTCCTCAAATCTATCTGATAACTTTTGTCATTATTATATATAAACTATTTACCTTTTAGGATAAAAACGTTAATAAATATAAGGTGATTATCAACAATAACTTGTTCTAATGAACAAAAGAAACTTTACCTTTAAGGATAAAAATGTTAATAAATATCAGGTGTGATGATCAACGATAACTTGTTCTAATGAACAAAATAAAATTTTCAAACTAATTATAAACATGAAAACTTTATTTTTTTAGTGACATGTTTTAAATTAACCCTTATTTTTTACCACTCTAGCCACTTTTTTTGTTTTTTTTTTAACGTAAAGACAACAATTTCCTTCAACTTAAAACAAAAAATTGTAATTGTTAATCTAGTAGAGATACCAATATTGATAAAGCAAAAACCATTATAATAAAACAAATTGACCAAATCATATTGTTTTTGTCAAGGGTACAAAGAGAGAGAAAGGAAGTGAGAGAAGTAAAGGCATGTCAATGGTTATGGTGGGTGGTCTGCGTATTTGTTTTGTCTGTCTTGTGTTTTGTGTTTGTGTTTGTGTTTGTGTGTCTATGGGTAAATCTAGAAATATTTTTTTCTATGGCAACATTTTTGGGAAATAAAAATAAAAATAATAAAGAGAATGATGGTTCTGTTATTTCCAATTGGTAGTCTTTAGGCCTATACTATTTTTCACATAATTTTAGAATAATCAAATTTACTCATTACATATGCCATATTAATTTCAAAATTATTTATATCTATTATAATACTTTCTCCACCACTTCAAATATCTTTTAAAACCAACCTCATTTATTATATGTTTACTAGATATTATCGTATGAAGCATTTTTTTCAATGTTCCCATAGAAAGGGCATTTTTTCAATGCATAAAGCAAAATTTTAAAGGACAATTACTATTCCATTTTTTTTTTCAATGCATAAAGCAAAATTGTAACTGACAATTATTCTCAAAATTGTAAAGTCTTTATTATTAGATAAGAAGATATTTTTTGAGAATTTTGTTAGAAAATTCAATGGATATCATCGGTTACCGGTCGGTAACTACCAGATGACTAATATCTCAATTCATTAAAGGAATGTTTCCAATAAAAATAGTTTGTTCTTGTATATTCCTATATTACAGCTTTATTCTTTATTCGGAACAGCACCTGCCATGCTTTACCAAAATTTATCTTTTATCTATCTTTTATAGATTCAATCTATCCAAGAAAAATTGTTCTAAGTTCGCAGCCTTCACAGTAGCTTCATCAATGTTACCTATCAAATAAAAAGCCTGTTCAGAAGACTATCTCCATTATAGAAAGGAAAAAAAAAGAGTAAATTTGTTGCGACGGTTTCGTTAGATATCTTACAACTAGAATCCTTCTTTTTTCCAAGCCAATTCCTCCACCATCGCGAGCCCCAGTTAGATTCAGGCACGATACACCTTTTACTTACTGGGAGAACCCAAGTACTCTCTTTTGGATCCAAGAAACAGCTCTCTTTATTAGAAAAGAAGATATGTTTTGAGAATTTTGTTAGAAAATTCAATGGATATCATCGGTTACCGGTTGGGTAACCACCAGATGACTAATATCTCAGTAGATGCCACTTGCAAGTGGTTACGATGGATAGTCTCTTATTACCAGCTAATACCAGAGTGCTTCCTGGCCGATAACTTTAGGTTATTTTCAATATTTTAAATATAGTGGCACAACATAACAAGTCATTCTTTGTAGTTTTTTTGCTTCATGCTATAGGCCAACTGAACGTTAGATTTATGACGTTCCTATAAAGATCCTAATTTGGCCACAAGTATACTAAAAGTGCAACACGTTTCCTAAAGAACGTGGCTCCAACATGCATTCACATAGTGGATATGAAGTTTTTGTCAGGGCCCACTCAATAAATTTTGGGCCCTAAGCTCACTGTGGTCTTTTCATAAGAAAATTTTTATGCAATATTCTACATTAAATTTAAAATTAAAAAAGAATAATCTCTTATATCATTAGATAACAAAGTAACGGATTATTTCCGGTTAACACAAAAAATATAAAAAAAAAATTACAAAGTAACAAAATAAAGGATGTAATGTGCAAAAGAAGAGAAAAGGAGAATATAAAGAAAAATGAGAGAAAGAAAATAGCCTTTCAGTTTTTTCTTTCTAAATACATTTTTTTTTTGTTTTTACGTTTACTATCATTATTTTTTTTGAAGTATTGTATTATTCTTTTTAAATGACATTGTAATTAAGTTGAAAAAATAATGTGGATTTTCTTTTTTAAGAAAAAGATGTTTAAGTTTTTATTTGATTTACCCCATCAAAAACAATATCTGATTTACTTTTCTGTTCTTCCTTTTTTTAAAAGAAATAATACGTGATTGGTATGTTTATTACCCTAAAAATCTCAATATAGTTTAATACTCCTTAAAGATGCCACTTTATTAATACAAACACAATGATTTTTTTTTTTTTTCATGATGGAGGTTAGTCTTTAAAGGCAATGATGATAAAAACTATTTTTTTAATTTTTAAAATAAGACTAACTCAAATGCAACCTATTTTTAGGGAAAAAGATTAAGGGCCTTCTAAGTTTGGGGCTGCCGTTGCTTAACTTCCTTAGAAGTTAAGGAGGCACTGGTTTACGAAATGAATCTTCAACTCTTTTGAAAATGTTATTGCTATAGAATTTGATCAAAGTGGATATTTTCTATATTTGTTCACTATGAAAATATTATAGCTGCAAAACAAAAGAGGAGTAAAAGAAGAAATCTTGCTTGAGAGAGATCTATAAAAATCTCCCTCTTGAGAGGAAATGACTGTTGAAATTTGGGTTGAAAGTAAAAAAGGAGGAGAAGAAAGAAGCGGAGACTTTACTACTTACAATTTTCATATTTTTGTAAACTGTACAATATATAAAATGATACATTACACCAATTGCATCGCTTTGACCTTGTAGTTAAGGCATGTGCCTGTTTAGTACATGGGTTTCCCCGCGAAAGTTCGAATCTCTCAGGCGACCTTTTTTCTTTGAATTCTTTCTCATCTATTCTAGGAAGCCTTTATTGATGTCTGATTTTTTTTTTTTTTAGTTTCTTTTTCCCTTTGCATATGAATGTCTCCTTGATGTTAAAGGGACCTATATGCTTCAGAATCAGATTTGGGAATTGGGTAGGCCAATATCTGACCATGTTAATTACTACTGTTGTCTAAAGTTAGGAAACTCATGTTGTTCAGGGTGTTTGAGTAGTGTGGTTTAAACCAATTAGTTAAATTAATTTTAGAAAAAAAATATTATAGTATGTAAAAGTTTTATACTGTAACTTATTTTTTTTTTTCTAATATTGTAGTATGTGATAACTTTTCACTGTAATGAACAAAAGTTTCAGTTAAAATTGACATTGCCAAACATACTAGTAATGTTTTCTTAAAATTTAATAATAATATCATTATTCTATTTGTTATTCATTTCAATCTTATTTTAAGAAGTGTAATTGACTGGTTATTCATATTCATACCATTATTATAGTGATAATATAAAAGGTAATAATTTATTACATATTGAATTTTGGTTAATTCAATAAATATATGGAATATTTGTAGACAAATTTTATTTACTTTTTTTAACCCTTTATAAGGTGTCATTATCCGTAAATTGTCAATCACATGGGACAATAATCTTGCATAAGAAAATAATAAAAAAGAACAATACAATTATTGCAACCAAAATCTATTTGAGGCTTTGGCATCTGAAACAAAACATGGTGATTAGAGTAACTCTAATAAAACGTAAAATTCTAAAATTTGGGTTTTGACAAGAAAATCATATTTTAATATAATGTCATACTTAATGTCAAATGTTGAATATGCTGTATTTGATGCCAAATTTTGCATTAAGGATAATATATGTCAAAACATTTGACATTTAATTGTTTATTAGTTGACATATATTGACATATTCATTTAACAATTACAACATTGTCATTTTAAATTATTTAAAAAATTCCTATTACAAGTTTTAAAATTTAAATTACGACAAAAATGGATATAATATTTAAAATTGTATTATACATTGAAGCACAAAATAAAATAACATTTTAATAGGTTATGTTTTCCCTTTTTTTAATCAAAATATGATATTGACAATATCATTTTATGTTTGCTAGAATAAGCAATCATTCTCACCAAAATAAATCTCATGTGTTTAAATAACTTATTCCATTGAACACGTGGGATTACTAACTAAACACCACCCATTGGTGAATTAATTTTTATTTACATTAAGATTCAAATTCATTACTTGAAACTTCATTGCTTTAAAACTAAGATATTATTTGTTCTTAAAATTTACAATAACATAGTACTCCAAGGTTATGTTTTGTGGACTGTGTTAAAACAATATATTGTATGATAATATACGAATACTGTGTTGGGAGCGTTTTTCATGATAGAAAGACCATTTGAAGTCCAAACCTTCTTTTGAACCAAGTGTTCAACCAAATTGGTCGAGCAGGCCATAAAGTTGACTGAGAAGACCAATGGGACAAGGCCATCGAATAAGCTAAGAAGGCCAATTTGAGAAGGATGATAAGTTAGGAAGAGAAGGCCACTAAACAAGTCCATCAAGTCTAACTCAAGGTCTAACCGGGATTCGACCACATGTTTGACTGTGATTTGATCTGACCATAAACTAACCATAGGCTTGACCGAGATTTAACCAGACATGGTTGATGGGGATTCGACCAAGATCTGACCATTGGTCTAACTAAGGTCCAACAAGGATAGCTTGACCAAAAGACTACCCAACTTGGCTCAATACTTACCCTCTAAGGAGCATCCTACCACTAGGATCCTGATAGTTGTCACTCAGTTTAAGGGCCTTGTAAACATATACACTCGGGTTACGGGTCAAACCTGGTCCATACCTAAGTCTAAGCTAAACTCCATAAATGCGAACATCAACTCCACCACAAAGGTACATGTATTCGCCCTTAACCTGCTCTACCTCTCCCTGACTCTTGTCGATTAGTCAGTCAACTTGAGTGTTAGAGTGTATTGGTAGACACCACACCAGTATCTTTTCACTCCAAGGCTTTATTTTCTCTAATAAATTCATCTAGACTAGGTGGAGTGTGACACCCGTTATTCTCCTAACGGGTATTGAGGTAATTAAATTAATTTTTAATGTATAAAAAAAATTGCTTCATTTAAATTTATTTTATAATATTTATTTTTATCTATTTTTAAATTTTCTAAAATTCTCCTATATTTATTTTGTATGATTACTAAAAAGCCTTAGAACTTCTAATAAATCTCAAAAATGTCATATTGGCATTATGTGTGTTAAAGTCTTTAGATGAGACATAAGGATATCTTTTCCAACTACTCTTGACCCTCATTTTCTTTATTTCCTCCGTGACATGCTTCAACATGTCTCCTCTATAATTGTTTCTATCACTTCTCTTCAAAGACTTCATCTTTTCTTCCTTTCTCTTCCACGGTTCCCACACTCTTCTTCTTATTTCTTTGCTGAAGCAAAATACTTAGAGAACTTCTTTAAGGCAGCCATAAAAATCTGCCACCATCACCTCCATTTGAGCAAGAATTTCAGTCATACCGAAGTAAAGGAACCTGTTTTGAAGCCATTTCAAGCTTCCAACTAACCATAATCCGAGGTTAGAATCTTATGAACAAATTTAGTCTTTCATTTATAAATTTTCTTTTATACTAAAGGATTATTCAAATTTGCGTTCTTAAACCTAAGTATATGTTTGTTGCTATTTTGGAGCATATGTATGAAGTCTAAGTGTATATGCCCTAGACAGAAAATTTATATTGTTAAACTTTATAATACCTCTATGGGCAGTGGTTATTTCTTGAAATTCTAAGATTAAATTAAAATAAATTTTATGAATGTAGTTGTATGTTGTGCTTTAGTTTTAATTGTCCTTATGCACGCCTTAGGATCAAGGGAGTATGGAGCTAACGTTAATTGATTCCAGGATTAAGAGACTGTTGATAAGCTTAAAAGGTAGGGATTCTATTACTCATCTTTTGTGAGGTTTTTATAGAATTAAAATTGATTGTTTTGCCGCAATATATATATCTATGTTGAACTGATATTATATGATTATCACATATGAAACTATGACATGGACTCGTCTTGTATTGTACGGCGAGGAACATAATGAATTGACACATGTTATAAATTGAGAAGCATGGTTAGGAAAACTAACTCTATTGATAATGATTCAATATAGAGAAATTGTGAGACATGAAGAGGGCGACGGTTACGTCCTTGGGCATGAATACCCTAAAAGGTAAAATAGGGGGAAGGCGATGACGCTTCCTTGGGTTGAAAGTCCCAGAACACACTGTACAGGAATTGATTTGGTGAGGACTCGGGGCTTGATGTCCCCTCACCGGAACACCCTTGGAATGTTTATAGGGTGATCAAGTGCGCCCATTTGGGTTTCGATGAGTTGAGTGATACTCAATTTAACATGGATACCTAGGAACAATGATGATTGGTAATATTTGTATAAATGTGTAATTATGACACTTGGTAATGATTAACTACGGTATCCATAAGATGTGATCATAATAAACCTCATAATCTGGAATATGATGTAACTTACTAACCATGCAGGTTTTAATGTGATAATGATAAAAACCTAAAGGTGAGTAATGGCTTTCTCTACTGAGCATAGTGTCGCTCATTCCCTTATGTTTATATCTTTTCAGGACTCACTAAGTGTGAGGTGGCTACGAGAAATATAGTTGAGGAAGTGATGTAACTATATTACATTGGGACTGCTTCAATCGTTGAGAATGTTCTTCATGATAATGTAAGCATCAATTGTTACTTTCTGTGACTGTATTATAATGTGTTGAGGGTTAAAATGATGATGACAACAGTTTATATTATTAAATTTAAGGTGCTACATTAAAACTGTGGTTTATTTGTCGTTTATATTTTTATTTTTGAGTTGAGAGTTTTCATTTAAGTCCCGGGCAAATTTTAATCTTTAAGGTTTTACTTTTATTATTTATTTTTATTTTATCTCATTAAAAACTGTTAACCCCCATATAGGGGTGTTACATGGAGTCAGGCACAATAGGGAACCAAACCACTATGCGCCCCTACTTAGGGTATTGTGTCTATCTCAGGCATCAACATATGGCTCTAAAAGAAGGACACTGTGCCTTTCCAGCAACATCACCTTCCCCGTAAGTAATCCTGAGAAGGTCATAAGACTAGAAGATTAGAAGGCCACCTAACTAAATGTTGGGAATCCAAGTGGAGGACCAAAAATTCAATCAGGAGTCTAACCAGGTCCACCAGGTCTGACTAGGTACACTAGGTCCAACAAAGACACTAGGTTCAACCACAGGTCTCATTAGGTCTACCAGGTTTGACAAAAAGTCCAACTAGGTCTGATCAAGTCCAACCATATCCATCATGTCCACCAAATCCAAGAAAAGCTATGGCCAACCAATGGACCTCAAGTCCGACAAGAGTCTGACAAAGTCCATGATCAAATGTCTAAAAAGGCTACGACCAACTAAGAGACCTCACGTCTGATGAAGAGTCTGATCTGGTCCTAGAAAGGTTATGACCAACCAATAGACCTTAAGTCCAACAAAGAGTCCGATTAGGTCTAAGACCAAATGTCCAAAAAGGCTACAACCAATGAAAATCAAGTCTGATGAAGAGTTCGAGTAGGTCCAAGAAAAGCTACAGCCAACTAAAAGATCTCAAGTATAATGAAGAGTCCGATCAGATCCAGGCTATGAATGACCAAGAGATCTTAGGTCTAACGAAGTGTCTGACTAAGTCTAGGACCAACTGTCTAAAAAGGTTACGACCAACTAAGAGATCTAAAGGTTCAAGAACGCTTTGACTAACTAGAGAATACTTGGTTCTTGACTATAGTAGACCACATGTCTAAAGAGGCCTACTAGGCCCAAGACCAATTGTTTGGAAAGACCCACGAAAAATATGTCTTGGCCATATCAAGACTTTGGTGATGGGATAGATTTTGGTATTAGTTATACCCATCACAAAAGTCTTGAGAGGCCATTACTATGGGGAGTTCTTCATGATAGGAAGACTATCCAAAATCCTAACCCTTTTTGAACCAAGCATTTAACCAAGTAGGCTAGAAGGTTAATTTTAGAAAGCCACCGCATAGGCTAAGAAGCCCAATTTGAGAAGGCTGAGAAGGACAATCCTAGAAGGTAAGACAAAAAGCTACCAAATAGGTCTGTTAGGTCCAATTGAAGTCCAATCGAGATCCGACTACATGTTTAATTAGAATCTAGCAGGATCCAACCATAAGCCTAACCAAAGGTCTGATCGAGATCCAACCACGTGCCTGACTGGGATCTGACTAGGATCTAACCAAGATCCAACTAAGATTAGTCCGATTAGGATAGCTCGACAAGGACACTACCTAACTTAGGTGAATAGTCACCCTCTAGAGAGTATTCCACTATTGGGATCTTGACATTTGTCATTTAGCCTAGAAGGCCTTGTACACCTGTAAACCGGGGTCACTGGCCAAACCCAGTCTATACTCGGATCTAAGGTAAACTTTATAAATAGGAGCATTAACTCCACCACAAAGGTACATGTTGTAACACCCGCCTATTTTATGTAACGGACCACGTTAAGTTAGTAACGCTATTAAGGAATGTATTTAATAAATAACGTTATATGATATGATATGTGATGTGCATGTTACTAACTTTTTATGTCAAGATTTGTGACAGGTGACGACCGCATGGAATCGTTGTGCTCTAGTGTTCATGAGAAATTATAAATATATGATTATTTAATTTATGATGCAATGATGTGTGAATGTTTTATGTTATGGCATTTAATGACAGATCGGCAGGCCGAAGAGGGAAAATCGGCAGGCCGAAGAGGGAAAATCGGCAGGCCGAACAAGGTTGACAAACAGTCAGCAGAAATCTCTCCAGAGTTATGACTGAGTTAATTACGTTAATTGGGTGAATTAATGTGATTAATTGGCATAATAATGGAATGTTTTTATCAGTTAAGGAAATTAAAGGATTAGATTTGTATTATATTAAGAGGTTTCCTATTTTTAGAAGGTAAGTTAAGGTAAGATTGATGATGTTTGACCTTCCTTTTCTATTCTTCTCCTTTTCCCACGCCAATCACCTTCTTCATAGTCAGAATATTTCTGACTTAATGAAGAGTAATGACTCTTTATTATACACATTACGTTAAAAATTTTTATTACGCTCTTTCCTCAAATAATTTGTCTCGATTCTGAGACGTTCCTTCATTATTTCTCTTCCTCCTCTCACGCCCCAAGTCACGCCCCCTACAGTCAGAATTTTTCTGACTTAATGAAGGGAATTGAATTCCCATCAATGGTTTTTATTGCGTTAAAATTTTAACGTTTCCTTTTTCATTATTTTCTCTCCTTCACACGTTTTGCTTCTCAAAAATTTCTGAGACATTCTTTCACTTCTCTTCCTCTTCCCTTCCTCACAAAATTTCTTTTTCTCTTCCACGAAAATTTTCTGATTATAAAAAAAAAAAAGAGAGAGAGAAGTCTTGTTTCGTTGATCGAATTCAAGAATTTCGAGAAGAAACTTCAAGGTATGAATTCAGTTTTTTTTGGTAAATGTAAAAAGATGTTCTCCTCTTCAAATTTCGTCTACAATGTCTTCTTTAGGTATTGTATTTTGTTATGTGTGATGTCTCCTCACGTTTTATGTCATTTTAATGTTTTATGAAAAATGAATATTTCTGTCTTCTACCCCTCACAGTAAAATGTTACTGTTTAATTTTGAAGGTATGAAAAATGTAATGATTATTCTTTAGGTAAAGAATGATGTTTTCGTGAAAAGTTGTTAATTATGCTTATGTATGAGTATGTAAGATGAATGTATTTTATGATTATGAAATGTTTTAATAAATGTTATTTTTGGATTGTTTGATCATAAAATGTTATGTATGTTTAAAAGATTTTATGATAATAAAAATAATATTTAAAATATGAGATGAGTGTATGGATATTTTATGATAAGTATTGATTTTTTTTTATTGCACCTTAAAATGGATATATGGCATGGACACTTAAGGAAGCAAGCACAACGAGACCGCGGTGTCGTCACCAAGTGCAATATTAAGGTTAAGTAAGCTATCGATCAAGTAAGTACATTCTCACCTGCAACATGACACATTTTACAAGGATTTAATGATATGTTTACAAGGATTTTCATGATGATTTTTCTTAAAGGATTTCTTATAAAAAGTTTTTCATGATTCAAAGTTACGCATGTATGATGATTATGGTATGTTTCAAAGTATGAACATTATGTATTTATGTATCACCTAATAAGTGTTGCACACCCAATGTTATGAAATGATATGTTATGATGTCATGTATGGTTAGGGATTAGCTACCCTTCTCCTCTCATGACGGCGCGCCAATGATGATGTTTATGGTGCAACACTTGGGCCCTTAAGAATAATAATAAAAATATATATATATATATATAAATTTTAAAATGGTCAATATTATGAAAGATATGTTTCCATGAAATTGTGCTTAAGGCACTTTTATGATGATGATGATGATGATGATGTTTATGAAATGTTTTAAATTGTGAGAATTTTATGTACTTACTAAGCATTAGCTTATTCATGTTTTATATGTCATGTTGCAGATAAGGGTAAGAGAGTCTTGGAATAGGTGGAGGACATGGAACGGCGTGTGAGCAACATGAACGATGAATTGTAACCGGAAGCACGCCAAGAAGAAATGAATTTATGATTCAATAAAATTATATATTTTGAACATATTTTATGTTGGGTTTTTAAGAACACTTATATTATGGTTTTATAAGTTATTTTATCATTTTTATGAATATGAACTTTCGCTATATTTTACGTAAAGTTAGAACGTTTTAAATTTTTTTTTTACCAAAGTAGATTTGGTCTCGGACGGCCTGCCGAACTCCGTGTCCGGCCTGCCGAAGACCAGAAGATCGGCCGACCGATCCATTTTTTCGGCCTGCCGAACCTGGATGAATTTTTGGTCCGAATTACAAAGCTTCTGCCGGCCTGCCGGTGGAAGACGCTCCGGCTTGCCGATGTTGTTCGGCCTGCCGAACTGTGGGAATAAGAGGAATTCAAAGATATGTTGATCAAAGTGATTTAATGTGAGATTTTAATAAATCTTGATTTTACTATTTGATTATCAATTATTATTAAATAAGTTCTTGAATAAATTAAGTATAAACGAATAAATTATGTTATGAAATAACATTAAACTATGTTTTTTCGAAACAATGTAAGTTTAAAAAAAAAAAATTATATGAATGGATCCTGGTAATGTAAGTTTAAGTACTTTTAAAATCTATAGTACGATTGAGTTGATATTATCTATGAGTTTAATTATTTAAGCATGTATGAATATAAGTATGTAACGATATCTGTGACGTCCGAATTAAGGGGCGTTACAGGCTTTGGTATCAGAGCCAGGTTCTTTCGATTACAATTCATATCGCCACACGTCAATCCAAGTCCTCCAAGTAAGTTTGTTAGATGTACTGATGCAAGTATGATAATAAGATTAAGGTTTGAATGTTTAATGATTAAAGACATAGTAATGAAAACCTGTCTCATAAATAGAAGATGAATTTTAAGTCCTTATTATTTTAGGAAATTTACGATGGACGGCTATAGAAGAATGCAGACCCGCACCCAGTCTAACGAGAGACTTATGACGATGATCGCTGAACTACAAAGGCAGTTGGAGGATCAACGACGGGAAATAGCTGCATTAAGGGCCAATAGCCAGAATGGTGAACAACCAGGCAATGATGTGCCTCCTCCTCCTCCGCAGCCACAAGTACAAGTAAATGAAGTCCCAGCTCCTGCTACTGAACCAAGAGCAGCCTATCAAGAACCTCTTTTGGTCAGATGGAAGAGAGTTAAGCTAGCTGACTTTGAGGGTTCTAAGGACCCGCTAGTCGCTCAAGGATGGTTAAAGACAATTGAGGCTACCTTACGACTCATGGATTTCACGGATAATGAAAAGGTCCTCTGTGCCTCGTACTGCCTTACTATGGAGGCCAGGATATGGTGGGATGGCATCGAACAGAGCAGAAGTGTTGAAGAAATGTCATGGGCTGACTTTGTTCACGAGTTCAACATGAAGTTCTTCCACATGAATGTTACGAGGAAACATTATGAGGAGTTCGAAAGCTTACGTCAGGGGGATATGACAGTCACTGATGTGGTGACAAAGTTTGATCAACTTGCTCGTCTGTGTCCAGGGATGGTTATGAATGAAGATGAAAGGGTCAGAAGGTTGATAAGAGCCCTTAGACCAGACATTGCTGCAATTGTTGATGGGGCAAGTCCGCCAAGGACCCAAGAGCAGGTTGTTATAAGGGCCCAACGTGCTGAGTTCCATTTGTCAAAGTTAAGAAGGAATCAGCCTCAGCCCAACCAGCAAGCCAACAATGCTAATAGCCAGAACCGTCCTTCCCACAGGAACAACAACAACAGCAACAACAACAGTCAAAACTGGAGAAACAATAAGAGGAAGGGCAATCCTCAACAACAGCAGGGCCAAGACAACAAAAGGCACAATGATGGTCAGCGCAACAACAATGACAGGCGATTCCAACCATGTGCCAAATGTGGAAAGAAGCATCCGGGGGAATGTCGACTGGGAACGAACCAATGTTTCATATGTGGGCGTGAAGATCATTTCGTAAAGAATTGCCCCAAATTGATAAATGCCAATGCCCCACAGAGACCTACTCCTCAGGCCCAGCTGCATCAGATGCAAGCCTCCCTTGATGGGCCACTAATCAGTCAAGGGAGACTTGAAGCCCCACCAACGAATGCCCGAATCTATACCATGACAAAGGAACAAGTGGCTGCAGAAACCTCCAATGTGGTCACAGGTCAGATAACAAGCTTATGTAATGATGTTTATGTTCTTTTTGATACGGGTGCCACGCATTCTTTTGTGTCTATGTCACATGCTAGGAAGTTAGGGGTTCGTTTAGAGCCAATGAGACAGGGATTCACTACGACACTACCCTCCGGGGAAGTGATATTATCCACGCATTGTTTGCGTGCAGTACCCCTATGGATTTCTGATAGGGAACTTTTTGTCGACCTCATTGTGATCGACATGCATGACTATGACATGATTCTTGGGATGGATTTCCTAAGCAAGTATAATGCCGCGATCGAATGCCGGAAACGAAAGGTGATCTTCCATCCTGAAGGTAATCAGAAATTTGTTTATGTTGGCGAGACCAGGAAGAAACCCCACATGTTTTTATCGGCAATGAAAGCAAGGAAGCTGTTAGCAAGTGGCTGTATGGGCTATCTGGCAAATGTTGTAGACAAAAGCCAAGAAGGAAAGATAAGAATTAAAGATGTGCATGTTGTTCATAAATATGAAGATGTGTTTCCTGATGATCTAAAGAGTCTACCGCCAGAAAGAGAAGTTGAATTCGAGATTGAGCTCGCTCCAGGCACCGAACCAATCTCTAAAGCTCCTTACAGAATGGCCCCGGCAGAATTAAAGGAGCTTCACACGCAATTAAAGGAGCTGCTTGACAAAGGATTTATCAGGCCAAGTCACTCACCGTGGGGTGCACCAGTCTTATTTGTGAAAAAGAAGGATGGCACTATGAGACTCTGCATCGACTACAGAGAACTGAACAAGGTGACAATCAAGAACAAGTATCCGTTGCCTCGAATAGATGATTTGTTTGATCAGCTCAAGGGTGCATCGGTGTTCTCAAAAATTGATCTACGATCAGGATATCACCAGTTGAAGATTAAAGAAGGAGATATCCCCAAGACTGCGTTCAGGTCGAGGTATGGTCACCATGAATTTGTGGTTATGCCTTTCGGTTTGACGAATGCACCTGCTGCCTTTATGGATTTAATGAACAGGGTATTCAAGGATTTTCTCGATAAATTTGTTGTTGTATTTATCGACGATATTCTTGTCTACTCGAAGAGTCAGGAAGAGCATGAGGAGCACTTAAGGATCGTGCTGGAGACCTTGAGAAGACACCAGCTTTATGCTAAGTTCTCTAAATGCGAGTTTTGGCTTGATAAAGTGTCATTCCTAGGGCATGTCATTTCAAAGGATGGGATAATGGTAGACCCTACTAAAGTAGAAGCTGTACTCAATTGGAAGCAACCGATGAATGCAAGTGAAATAAGGAGCTTCTTGGGTCTAGCAGGTTACTATCGGAGATTTGTAGAAGATTTCTCCAAGATAGCAGCTCCACTCACGAACCTAACTCGCAAAGGAAGGAAGTATGAATGGACGGATGCATGTGAAAAGAGTTTTCAAGAGTTGAAGAAAAGATTAACGACGGCTCCAGTGTTGGCAATTCCTGAGGGAAATGATGGGTTCGTAATCTATAGTGATGCATCCAAGATGGGCCTAGGAGCTGTATTGATGCAAAATGAAAAGGTGATTGCTTATGCTTCAAGGCAACTAAAGGATTATGAAAAGAACTATCCTACTCATGACCTAGAGTTAGCAGCAGTCGTCTTTGCATTAAAGATATGGAGACACTATTTATATGGGGTCCAATGCAAGATATTCACTGATCATCAAAGTCTGAAGTATTTCTTCACGCAAAAAGACCTGAACATGAGACAACGAAGATGGCTAGAGTTGGTGAAGGATTATGACTGTGAAATCCTTTATCATCCTGGTAAAGCAAATCGAGTAGCTGATGCTTTAAGTAGGAAGTCAGTTGCCACATTGATGTCTATGCAAGCAATGTCTCCACCTTTAAGGAAGGAAATTTTAGACTTCAGTTTAGAACTTATAGCAGGTCAACTATCAGCACTCTCTCTTGCTCCGACAATGTATGATGAAATTCGGAGTAAGCAAGATGACGACGTGAGCCTTGTAAGGATTAAGCATGAAATAAAAGAGGGAAAATGTCAAGAGTTTCGTACTGCTGATGATGAAACTCTGTACCTTAAGGATCGTTTATGTGTTCCCAATGTTGATAATTTAAGGGAGAGGATCTTGGCAGAAATTCATGACACTCCTTACTCTATTCATCCAGGTGCAACGAAGATGTATAATGATCTAAAGGGTAATTTTTGGTGGTTTGGAATGAAACGTGATGTTGCAAAGTATGTGAAGAAATGTATGACATGTCAGCAAGTAAAAGCTGAACACCAGAAACCTGGTGGTGAACTACAGTCTATTCAAATACCGGAATGGAAGTGGGAGGAAATAGCAATGGATTTCATTACCGGCTTACCCAGAACTACGAACGGCTATGATGCAATTTGGGTAATTGTGGATCGGCTGACGAAGACGGCGCATTTCATTCCTATCAAGATCACTTATTCCATGGAACGATTAGCGGAACTCTATGTTAAGGAGATTGTACGACTACATGGGATTCCCAAGTCAATTATCTCAGATCGTGATGGTAGGTTCACATCTAAATTTTGGAAAAGTGTCCAGAATGCAATGGGAACCAGGCTTCATTTCAGTACAGCTTTTCATCCTCAGACTGACGGCCAAACAGAGAGGACGAACTTGATTTTAGAAGATATGCTACGGGCATGTTCTCTCGATTTTAAGACCAGCTGGTGTAAAATGTTACCATTAGCAGAGTTTGCTTACAACAACAGCTTTCAGGCGACAATTGGAATGGCACCATATGAAGCATTGTATGGACGGAAATGCAGGTCACCTATATGTTGGCACGAAGCTGGTGAAAAGAAGTTGATGGAAAGTGTTGATGCTGAAAGAACCGACTTTGTAAATGAAACTTCTGAGATGATAAAGTTGATAAGAAGAAGAATAGAGACTGCTCAAAGCCGTCAAAAGAGTTATGCTGACAAAAGAAGAAGACCTTTAGAGTTCGCTGTAGGCGAATATGTGTTCTTAAAAGTTGCACCAATGAAAGGGGTTATGAGGTTTGGGAAGAAAAGCAAGTTAAGCCCAAGATTCATCGGTCCTTATGAAATTGTTAAACAAATAGGCAAAGTAGCTTATCAGCTGAAGTTGCCATCTGAAATGTCCGCAATACACAATGTATTTCATGTCTCCATGCTAAAGAAGTATGTTCCGGACCCTACGCATGTGATTGAGCCACAAGTGATCGAGATACGAGAAGACCTAAGTTACGAAGAAAAGCCAATGAAGATACTCGATCGAAAAACTAGGACTTTGAGGAATAAAGAAATTCCATTGGTCAAGGTGTTATGGCGAAATCAGCAAGTTGAAGAAGCTACATGGGAACGTGAAGATGACATGAAAGTTTTGTATCCACATTTGTTCTAAGTTTCGAGGACGAAACTTTTATAAGGTGGGGAGAATTGTAACACCCGCCTATTTTATGTAACGGACCACGTTAAGTTAGTAACGCTATTAAGGAATGTATTTAATAAATAACGTTATATGATATGATATGTGATGTGCATGTTACTAACTTTTTATGTCAAGATTTGTGACAGGTGACGACCGCATGGAATCGTTGTGCTCTAGTGTTCATGAGAAATTATAAATATATGATTATTTAATTTATGATGCAATGATGTGTGAATGTTTTATGTTATGGCATTTAATGACAGATCGGCAGGCCGAAGAAGGAAAATCGGCAGGCCGAAGAGGGAAAATCGGCAGGCCGAACAAGGTTGACAAACAGTCAGCAGAAATCTCTCCAGAGTTATGACTGAGTTAATTACGTTAATTGGGTGAATTAATGTGATTAATTGGCATAATAATGGAATGTTTTTATCAGTTAAGGAAATTAAAGGATTAGATTTGTATTATATTAAGAGGTTTCCTATTTTTAGAAGGTAAGTTAAGGTAAGATTGATGATGTTTGACCTTCCTTTTCTATTCTTCTCCTTTTCCCACGCCAATCACCTTCTTCATAGTCAGAATATTTCTGACTTAATGAAGAGTAATGACTCTTTATTATACACATTACGTTAAAAATTTTTATTACGCTCTTTCCTCAAATAATTTGTCTCGATTCTGAGACGTTCCTTCATTATTTCTCTTCCTCCTCTCACACCCCAAGTCACGCCCCCTACAGTCAGAATTTTTCTGACTTAATGAAGGGAATTGAATTCCCATCAATGGTTTTTATTGCGTTAAAATTTTAACGTTTCCTTTTTCATTATTTTCTCTCCTTCACACGTTTTGCTTCTCAAAAATTTCTGAGACATTCTTTCACTTCTCTTCCTCTTCCCTTCCTCACAAAATTTCTTTTTCTCTTCCACGAAAATTTTCTGATTATAAAAAAAAAAAAGAGAGAGAGAAGTCTTGTTTCGTTGATCGAATTCAAGAATTTCGAGAAGAAACTTCAAGGTATGAATTCAGTTTTTTTTGGTAAATGTCAAAAGATGTTCTCCTCTTCAAATTTCGTCTACAATGTCTTCTTTAGGTATTGTATTTTGTTATGTGTGATGTCTCCTCACGTTTTATGTCATTTTAATGTTTTATGAAAAATGAATATTTCTGTCTTCTACCCCTCACAGTAAAATGTTACTGTTTAATTTTGAAGGTATGAAAAATGTAATGATTATTCTTTAGGTAAAGAATGATGTTTTCGTGAAAAGTTGTTAATTATGCTTATGTATGAGTATGTAAGATGAATGTATTTTATGATTATGAAATGTTTTAATAAATGTTATTTTTGGATTGTTTGATCATAAAATGTTATGTATGTTTAAAAGATTTTATGATAATAAAAATAATATTTAAAATATGAGATGAGTGTATGGATATTTTATGATAAGTATTGATTTTTTTTTATTGCACCTTAAAATGGATATATGGCATGGACACTTAAGGAAGCAAGCACAACGAGACCGCGGTGTCGTCACCAAGTGCAATATTAAGGTTAAGTAAGCTATCGATCAAGTAAGTACATTCTCACCTGCAACATGACACGTTTTACAAGGATTTAATGATATGTTTACAAGGATTTTCATGATGATTTTTCTTAAAGGATTTCTTATAAAAAGTTTTTCATGATTCAAAGTTACGCATGTATGATGATTATGGTATGTTTCAAAGTATGAACATTATGTATTTATGTATCACCTAATAAGTGTTGCACACCCAATGTTATGAAATGATATGTTATGATGTCATGTATGGTTAGGGATTAGCTACCCTTCTCCTCTCATGACGGCGCGCCAATGATGATGTTTATGGTGCAACACTTGGGCCCTTAAGAATAATAATAAAAAAATATATATATATATATAAATTTTAAAATGGTCAATATTATGAAAGATATGTTTCCATGAAATTGTGCTTAAGGCACTTTTATGATGATGATGTTTATGAAATGTTTTAAATTGTGAGAATTTTATGTACTTACTAAGCATTAGCTTATTCATGTTTTATATGTCATGTTGCAGATAAGGGTAAGAGAGTCTTGGAATAGGTGGAGGACATGGAACGGCGTGTGAGCAACATGAACGATGAATTGTAACCGGAAGCACGCCAAGAAGAAATGAATTTATGATTTAATAAAATTATATATTTTGAACATATTTTATGTTGGGTTTTTAAGAACACTTATATTATGGTTTTATAAGTTATTTTATCATTTTTATGAATATGAACTTTCGCTATATTTTACGTAAAGTTAGAACGTTTTAAATTTTTTTTTTTACCAAAGTAGATTTGGTCTCGGACGGCCTGCCGAACTCCGTGTCCGGCCTGCCGAAGACCAGAAGATCGGCCGACCGATCCATTTTTTCGGCCTGCCGAACCTGGATGAATTTTTGGTCCGAATTACAAAGCTTCTGCCGGCCTGCCGGTGGAAGACGCTCCGGCTTGCCGATGTTGTTCGGCTTGCCGAAGTCCCAAGTTCGGCCTGCCGAACTGTGGGAATAAGAGGAATTCAAAGATATGTTGATCAAAGTGATTTAATGTGAGATTTTAATAAATCTTGATTTTACTATTTGATTATCAATTATTATTAAATAAGTTCTTGAATAAATTAAGTATAAACGAATAAATTATGTTATGAAATAACATTAAACTATGTTTTTTCGAAACAATGTAAGTTTAAAAAAAAAAAATTTTATGAATGGATCCTGGTAATGTAAGTTTAAGTACTTTTAAAATCTATAGTACGATTGAGTTGATATTATCTATGTGTTTAATTATTTAAGCATGTATGAATATAAGTATGTAACGATATCTGTGACGTCCGAATTAAGGGGCGTTACACATGTATACTCCTATAACCTACTTTACCTTTCCCTTTGATTTTCCCAATCAGTGTCCTTGATCGACGCCACATCAGTATCCCTTCACTCTGAGGCCTTTTCTTTTCTTGCAGATCCAACTAGACAAGGTAGAGTCAGGTAGAAAAAAGAACCTGACTACTATGCGTTGCTGCATATAGTGTTATGCTGATCTCAGGTATCAAATATCATTTTGGTACCTAAAAAATCCCTTTTATAGAACATGTACCCATGAAATGTTTCTCTCAGTTCAATTTAATCCTTTTATTTCAATTTTCATCGTTTTCCCTAAAAATTAAAAAAAAAAACCAAGTCCTAATACAAAAAATAAAATAAAATGCATGAATTTGTCTTCTTTTTGTCCCAAAAAAAAAATCCTAAAGAAAAACTTTGGGAAGAATTAGCAATTTGGGCATTATTTGCAAAGTGACTCTTAACGTGTGGTTAGATATTAACAGACTTGTGTTTAGACATGTGTCAGATTCCCCAAATTGGTGATCAATATTGTTGATGTCTTTGAACTGATCAATATCATGTTTGGTGCTAGCCAAGGCTCTCTGACGCTTGAATCAGGTACTTGTTTGGCCTAGAGAAAGGCTAGAAGTAGGCAAAAGAGAGAGTCCATTTACCTTAAGAGTGGAGTTAATGCTCCTACTTATAGTGTTTCACATGGATCGGGTGTGGGGTAGGTTAACCCTATGACCCGAGCATGCTGTGGTATAATGTTAGGGTGGCAGATGACAGGTGTCACGATCTCATTGTTTGGAGGGTTTCTTATCGAAGGGCTGAAATGGTGCCATGTGGTGGTCTTGAGAGTTGCTTATCTCTATATGCGGAAGTGTCATTGTACTCGGTCGAATTGGTTCCTAGCCCAAACAGATCACCTTAATTGGGTTGGCTAGGTTTTCTTCCTTATGCAATGGTCGGCCATCTTTGAGGAGGCCCTGGGGCATGTTAGCAAACCAGGATTCATCTGGTGATCTTGGTAGTGGTGTAATGTAACTCAGAGCTAAGCATGGTGGCCGATGAGCTTCAGGAAAGTTCTCGGGTGACTGTTCTGAGAACACCCTAAACAGATATAGATATTTTTGCATGGTTACTTAATGTTTAATTTTTTTTTTTTGTATTACTAATATTACTATTGAAATGTGTTATGCTAGGTGTCGTGGTTTGGGAGTTTTGTTGCAAAATACAATCATGCGCCAAGACTTTACTAAGTCAAGGCTAACCTTCCTCAGCTTTGGGTCTTTCAAGTACACTCTTTTGTAGTGGTGGAGCCAAAATATTTTCTCAATGGGACTACTATATAGAAAATTAGAAATAATATTTTATTGAATAAAGATATGACTATATATTTCAATGCTCGAGTAGGGTATAATTATCATTTTTTTTATAAAATAAGGACATAACAATACTTTGAATTATTTCATGAAGGCACAACAATATTTTTTATTATTTTGTGAGGCAAAATTGTAATTTTTTTTGCAAAATAAAAAGCATAACTAAAATTTTAGACTACAAAATATAAATGAAAATTCAAATCTTAAAAAATAAGGGTATATCACAACCTGGCTCCTCTAGTGCTTGTCCGTTATGATTTTTTGCCAAAGAGTAACTACTCCCATCCAAATCTTACTTTCAATCAATTATGATCGAAAATTCCCTCAGTAGCATCAAAGATGCTATGTTTGAGGACGAAACTACATGTCCTTCTATCTGATCGATCTTTGATTGATTCATCTCTTTTGTATGATAACAAGAGCTCCTTCAAATTCATATGCTAGTCCTTACATCAATAAAGCCCTAAGCTTGAAGGCAAGTGGCCCAACCTAGGGGTGAACATGCAGGTGGGTTGGCAAATTCAGACGGGGTAGTTCTGTTTTTTTGAAGGTTGAGTTGTTGGGTAAGCAAATTGTAGACCGCTCATAGAATTGCGGGTGGTTTGTGAGTGGTGTATGGGTGGGTTGGGCCCTCCATGTTAAAAAAACTGAAAAAACGGCTTAAAAAATGAAAGAGCAGTCAAAAGACTTTTATTGGTTAATTTTGCTCTTGATTTGTAGTCCACGGAAGACAAAGCAACTTGCTTTTAATCAAGGTCGTATTCTATAGTTACAATTTTATCATACATGTCTTTTTCATTCCGTCAAAGATCGATTTTATGGTATAGACGCTTATGACCTCTCATATGAGTTTATATCTTTTATGTTTTTAAATTTTAACGTATTCCACGTAAAATGGATTGTTGAATGTTGGTGTTTGATGGATTTTTTAAATTGAAAATTTTGTTAAACTAAGTTTTGATTTGTTTTGATTAGGTTAAGTCAAATTTTTTGATGTTTGTATAATTTGAAATGATTTCTTATGTAATTCTCAGACACTTTTTCAAGGATGTAAAGTGTGTTGAGAATCTACTATATTAATAGATTTAAATTTTTAATTAAATATGGAGATTTTCAGAGTCTTAACGTATCTCGATAATTTTATTTTATCATTTAATCTATGGTTTTTAGCATGGTGTATATAACGCTATGATATTTTCTCTCAAATTTATGCTATTTTATAAAATTTCTTTTTTTAAAAAAACAAAAACTCCGATAATTTTTTTTATTTAAAAAAAAAACCAACTCTATCCTATTAGGCATTATCCACGTCAACTTCTGGAACTTCCCTCCACGTCCCTTCGCTAGGGATTAACACACCTCAACCTATTAACTTGCACAAATCCTACAAGAATATCATTAGGAAAACAAAAATTGTTTCTTGGCCTGTCAAATAAATAATTCATTTTTTAGTTGCTGTCGCTTCCAGAACTTAATCCACTCACAAATAACTAACAGAAACTGAGCCTAACACTTATAAACAGAAAACCAACCAAACCAAAGTTCCTCAATTAATTCCATAAAGGGAACACTAAGTATTAATTGCCAATCACTACCACACAATTACTGAGATTCTCACTTCTTCTTTTTAGCAGGAGGCTTGGGAATCTCTTCCTCCTCTTCATCATCTGTCGTCATCGTCATCATCTTCAGCGCCAGTCTCGTCCTCATCTTCGTCACCTCCACCGTCGCCGTTGGGTTCAGGATCATCCTCAGGATGGCCTTCTTCCTCCCCCTCTTCACCGAGTAAGTCCTCATCATCTCCGTCCTCATCCTCAGGAGATCTGCAAAGGAAAGTAACATCCAACTTACTCGCATATCCCCTAGTTGCTGAGTACCAAATAACGTACAGGTTCAATTATTATTACCTTTCATCAATTGCCTTCAGCTTTGATGACACATTGACCCCATTCAGCAGTGAACCAATCTGAAAAATAGTTTTAATTTTGTCATGGAACACAAGCAGCAAATCAGAAAACAGTAAAATAAATAAATATAATCCTTTGTGATACATAATCAAAATCAATCCAGCTTGGAACCTATATTGCAGAGACAGTTGCGTTCGAATTATTACATGTAAACAAAACATAATCACGTGAAGGATATTAAATAAAGAACACCCAAACAAATGTCAGCAAAAAAACCAATATTATTGCATCACAATTCTAATTCATACAACAAAAGTTACAATCAGATATGTTATGATTAATTTGTATTTAATCACAACTTTAATTGAATCCATAACTAAAAACTTTGTGACTAAAAATTTTAGTTACAAAAAAATAACTCAATTGAAGTTATGACTAAATGCATGCTAATTACATAAAAATAACAGACTAAAAGTTTTAAAAAATTGTTGTGACTGAAATTCTCATCAAGAATTGCCGGATAATCCTTGTTGGTTAATTCCTCAAGATAATTATGATTGCATAAACCTACACCAAAGTTAGAAGGTTCTGGTATGACATGGCCTTCATCTTTGAACCACTCCAAATGTTTTGCCAATCTTTCAGATCTATCTAATCCCGTGTTTTTCAACTCAGCATCTAAGATAAAACAAAATAAAAGTCAAATGTATTAATTTTCGAAGGAAAGAATTCATGAAACAACAAATTAATGAACTATATCGTAATATTGATTATAAGAGAAAATTTTCCTCAACAAATCAATTTTAGAGAAAGACTACTTACTTACCGAGAGAGAGAAAAATAAACGAGGGGAGACTTCTATAGTAACACATCTAGTATAGTAGAACATGTATTTAAATGTTAAAGTCACACCGCAACTAAAGTTATATGAATATATCACCATAATATGACGGACTTAAAGCTATGTGAATATAATATGATGCACTTAAAAAAATTGATGTTTAACTTAAAAGAGAACATTATAGATAAAAAGGGGAGATTTCACCAATAGCTACGTTAAAGTAACCAAGCGTCAAGTATCTGTTTTTCAACGTATCTGTAAAAAAAAAATGATTTTGATCAAATTTGATAGTTTCAAATACTCACAAGGAAAAACTGGATTTTGGATGATCCCCTCAAGAGTGTTATAAACAAGCTTGCCACTCACAAGGAACCTCGAAACGACGACGTTAGCAGCCCTCATGGGCATCATCCGATGGGAGTACTGGAACCATACTGACTGGGAAACTGAGGCGAGAGAAGCCATGGACAAAGAGAAAGCAAAGAAACGAAAACTGATGAGAGTTGATAAGAGCTTTGTTTGGAGATTGAAAGTTCAAATGGTACGTAGTTGTTCACGTTATACTAGTCTTACATATACAGACAAACGTAAATTGACAGAGTGTTTGAAAGAATAATTTAAACTATTAGTTTAAGTTTGAAAACTATAGCATGTGAGAGCTTACACTATTTACTTTTAAACTATTGGTTTAAAATAGTACTCTTTCAAACACCATATGAACATGAAAATTGTAAATATGAAACCTTAAGAACTGGAATTTAAAGAATAAAATAATGTTGAGAATACCTTTTATTCAGCCCCTCAATGCGTTGAAAATTAAGGATCACTCACATGAGGAACATTTTCCTCATTAAAGTATACGATTTAAATCAAATAATATTGTAAATTGAGCATAACGATGTTGTTTACAGTGTTCTTGCACAATATCCAACCAAATATAATATACACTCTCTAATTAATATCTTTGCATGAAAAGAAAGTGAGACTTTTATTGTTTCTAGAATCCTGTTTTTAACCTAATATATAAGAAAGTACCCTGTTAATTGGAACTATTGAAAAAACTGACCAAATTAATTTTTAACTATCCTTCTAGTATCTTGAGCCTCTTTCTGCTATATGCATATCCAATTCTTTCCCTTTAATCGTTTTATTAGAATCCTCAAGTTTTTTTAGACACATTGCCTTGTGAAAATTGGATTCGCTTAAAGACAGGTCAGATCAGATCCATTCCACAGCCGTGGCGCCATTAATTCCTCTATGCTTATATTTCCAATTTTGGTGCTCCATTTTCCTCAAACCTGTAAAATCAAAACAAAAATCATAAAAAAGTATTAAAAAAAGGCTCTAAAAACTAACATAAAACCCAATAAAAGGATACTTAATTCATTGGTAAAAACCAAGTCATCAATTAAGATGAGAAACAAGCATTATCTAAAAGTATTTTAGCTTTTTTTGTTATGAGAAGTGCTATGAATCAAAGGAAGAAAAAAATATAGTAGAACACAAAAATGATAGTAAAGAAGTGACATACCATCAAATTTACTCGAGAAACACACAAATGCCAAGTACGAACACCCAAAATTCTATTTTTGCGACATTTAAAAAAAATTGAATGCCATAAAAAAAAAATCAATGCCACAAATATTCGTAAAAAAGCGGTACAAATGAGAATTATGAAAATTGTAGAGAAAACTGAAAATTCGATGACAGTTGAATGAACCATTGTGAACTCTCAAGATTGTACGACGGTTTCCTGAATGAATTTTTTTCTACAACTACATTACATGACAATTTCTTTCTTTCTTTCTTTCTTTCTTTTTTGGCAAAAAAACCTTCATATAATGTCAGCTTTTCAAGACAATTTTTCCGAACCGTTAAGTAATATCATATTAAATACGAAATCACAAGACTTTGTGCGGCACCCAAAGCAGCTTAGAACTTCTGAAAACAATCTCTCCAACTCCGTCCCATGTCACCGCCACAAGCCACCATCCCCACTTCTCCTTCTTATCACTACAAGAAAAACTACATTTAACGATATATTATTTACAACATGTAGTTTTTGAAATACAACGACATCTGTAATAAAGATGTCGTTAATTACATTTGAAACAATAATTAACGACATCTATATATATGTCGTATTAAAACTCTCATTTTAATGACAATAGTTTAGTGTCGTTAAATTATTTAACGACAAGTAAGAGATGTCATCAAAGCCTTAGGTAACTATTAACTACCACAATATTAGTTAAGCCAACAATTGGAAACTATTGTGGAAGTCTAAGATTCAGCAAAGGCATAAGGTGTTATGGTGGTAGCTAGCTTTGGACTGTTTGCTGGTGCGTATGGTGGTAAAGAGGATCGTTGACCTTTATGCGGAGAATCGAAGGAGTCAACTCTTCATATGTTTTCTTTACTGCCTTTGTGAGACAAACTTGGATTTCCTCTTCGTGGGGTCTGAAAATAGAGTTCTTAAAGGTGGATTCAATGACGAAATTATTCATGAATATTTGTATCTCTAAATACTGGTCTGAGCGGGAGGTTCTGCGGGATGAATTTCTTCTCTTCGCCGTTATCCTGGTTGATCAGGTTTGGCTTTTGTAGAATGCCCTCACTCATGGTGGATCTTAGCCAGATGCTTGTTTAATTGCCATGAAGGTTGGCAAGTCTATCTGGAAAAGAAGAGAGGCCCTGCTTGTTGGGACATCTCCTCCTTCTGCTTCGATTCCCCGTCCTCCGGATTGGCTTAAACTCAATATTGATGCAGCCGTTGGTTTGGGCTCGGCTCTTCTGTGGTGTTGGTTGTGGCTAGAAACTCTGACGCAGTGATAGAGTGGTGTCATTGTGCTGGTTTTCCTCTCCCGGAGTATGAAACTTTGGAATTTATGGCGCTGAGGGTAGCGATCTTGGTTGCTGCAGAGAAAAATGTTGAAGACTTTGTTATTGAATTCACTGTCTTGCTGTTGCTAAGTGCTTGAAGAGGCCTTCTTTGTGCTTTAATGCCTCGCTTGTTTTGGAGACTATTCGAATTGCGACGGAGAGGCAACCTATTATTCAGTGGGTTCTGAGGACTATTAAGTTTATGGCTCATAAACATTGCCAAATGGTGCCTGTCCTCTGATCTGTGTGGGGATATCCCTGTTGTTTCTATTCGTAGAGATGTTCTTTCTGATGGAAAGAAATGGGTGAAGAGCTAGTTTAGTTTTTTTGTGTCCCTGCCCTGTTGTGTTGCTGGTTTTGGCTTCTTTGTTTCCCTTGCCTTTTGGGCTTTTTAAATACAAGCTTATTGAAAAAAAAAGAATGTGATCGGAACCTTGAAAACTGGATTTTGAAGTATAAAATATTTTTTGGAGGGATCTCTTCCATGAGGAACATGCGTGATGTGCCTAATTACATTATGGGCTTAAGTTGGGTTTGCCTTGAAATTTCAAATACTACTCTTACATAGACAACGAATTTATTGAATGTAAAACGTGGATGGAACTTTGAAAACTGAAAATTAAAAAAAGTAAACAAAATCGAGGTTAGATTCCTCACATGATTGATTCTTCATTAAGTAATTATCCTTGTTTGCGTTAACCTTATCTTTTAGTCCTCACTATGCATTAAGATTCCGGCCTCATTAAAAGAGCGTGTTTGCTACATCGGATTCAGACTAAGACTAGGATCAGAATACAAAGTCCAATCCCATGTTTGAATGACGAAGGCGAGGGAACCTAGCCTTCGTGACGATGACAAAACCTACCCTTGCAATGACAATGACAATAGCATCAAATCAATCTCCTCCGTGACAGTGATTACTTCAAACTCCCCTCCTCCCAGATGAAAATGACGTTGTAGCTCTTATTCTCCTTCCCAGGTGCCCCCTTGTCCCCTTTCACGCCAAATGCAGGTCTCCTCATTCTCCCTCGCCGCCATCACAACCTGGGTTCTCCGTCGCCTTCCCCTTCCACGTTTGTGAAACTCAGAACGCCAAAAAACTCACACCACTTTGAAGGGTGGTCTTCATATTGTTTTTGTCCTTTTATTTTAAATTGTTGGATTTTTTTTTTAAAATTTTTAAAACTTTTAGTCTTAAATAACAGATTAAAAAAATTTCAATATATATATTTTATAATTTTTCATTAGGATTAATAACATAACTATACTTCCTAGTTTTAATTATTTCTTATTTTATTCTTTTGTTTTAAAAAACTTAAAAGTATCACTTCAATTTAAAAATTTTGTTTCAATTTTATCCTTCATAGACTTTTCGGAACAAAAAAAATATGGAGATAAAACAAATATACCCTTAACTAGACCAAATTTGTTTTTGAACTATATATTTTCTTCTTGAGAAATTTTTTTAAAAAATATTTCAACATTCAAAAAGTCATAAAACTTAAGATCATTTTTTTAAAAATTTGATATTTTGTTTTAGGAGTTTTTACATTTTTGATTCTATAAGATATTTTTATAACTGTTGAAAAGTAATTATATTGTTTTGTCTAATTTTTTCTATTGACAAAGATGAAATTGAAACAAGTTGTCTTAAATTTAAAGATACCTTTATAATAATTCAAACTAGGAGCTATAATTACGTAATATTAACCCTTTGTGTCATTAAAATTTTTTATTTCTCAAAAAGAAAGTAAACTATTTTTTAATAAAGAATAGATGTTGTCATCAATTTTAAATTTTGGATATGCTATCTTTAGTGTCAAATTTAACACCGAATATACTATGTGTCAAATTTTAGTATTTGGTTGTTTATATATTGATGAATTGATTATTCACCTTATGATTAGAATATTTGAATTTTCAAATTATTTAAAAAAGTTTAAAATATATTTTTATAAGTTTCAAAAATAAAAAAATATAGCAAAAAGTACACAGAACATTTATAATAGCATTGTGTGGAGTACAAAAGGAAATAACATTCTAAATATCATTTTTTTTCAACATAGATAACATTGGCATTATTGTTTATATTGGAGATGGTGTTAAATTAGTTAAATTAATCTTATAAGTGCATGACTTTGGGTAGGATTAGCAATCCTTCTCGCCAAAAAAATAATCTCATTTGTTTGAATGACTTTTCTCTATTGAAGACATAGTGATAACATAATTATATATCATAGTTTTAACTCTTTCTTAATTTGTATATCTGTTTTTAAAACTACAAAGGTATTTTTTGAATTTAAAAAATTAATCTCAATTTCATCCCTATGTAGGGAAACAATTAGGCAAAACATCATAACTTTCCTTAAACAGTTAAGAAATTTTTTTATACTTTTAAAAACATAAAAAATCTTAACACAAAACATGTTATTTTAGAGAAAAGAACTTAAATTTCATGGCTTTTTAAATGTAGAAATATTTTTTTACAAAATTCTCAAGCACAAAATATATTTTAGAACCAAATTCGATCTAACTAAGAGTATCTTTATCTCATTTATAAGTCTATTAGAGAAAATGAAAACAAGTTTTTTAAATCCAAAAAATACTTTTGTAGTTTTTTAAAAACACAAGGATAAAATTAAGAAATAACTAAAACTAGAAAATAAGTTTTATAATTAACCATATATATATATATATATATATATCTTACTTTCAAATTTATGAAAACAATTTACATTCTTGAAACTTTAATGTTTTCAAATTAACTGATCATTTACTCATAAAATTAAGAAAAATATAGTCCAAGAGTACAATCCAATCCCTCATGATCACAGCCAAACACAGACGTTATTCTTAAGCAAAAGGATAGAACATTCCAATCGAGCACCAGACACACAAATCATTTATTCATATATATATATATATATATAATTGTGGTATATCACGACAACAATACTAAAGCGATAATAAGCCCATAATATTTGAAGGATATCTCTGTCTCTCCCAGACATTGGTTCTTTTCCTTTATTGTCCAGCTCTGAACAAGAATATTGCATACAAATAATTTTCTACTATGACGCCAAAGAAGAAGAATAATTGCAATAATAGCCAGAAAAAACTACCTCAGTCACTTTGTTCAGCTTGTCGGTGACATTCTGCAACAGTCGGGAAACTTCACCATCCCATTTGTAAAATTCCAACCCCTTGTTGTTTAATATGTTCTCAGTCAGCTGAATTAAATTATAGTATATGAATTAGTTCTAACTTATGAATTAAACTATAATACATGCATGGTTGTTGCCATTTTAATATTTCAGATATATAACTACAAGAAAATCATAGAGCTCACTACTCATATATAAGATTTCACGTGCAAATTTATCATTTAATTTTATAATTCATATCTTAGTGCATAACTTTTTAATAAAGAATATTTTTAGGGTAAGTAATTAAGTGAAAGGGTTTAAGCATGACAAACAAATTTTTTTAATTGCCCCCCATCTTTGGGAATTTCTGTGACAGGGAGTTCGTGACAACGATGCATACTACATTTCTAAAACATGTACAGAATTAAATAGTGCACAGTTTCAACTAAATTTTACAAATGCAGTTTAGAACTAAAAGATTAAATGGGGTACAAAATTTTGTTGCTGTTTTTTTTGTTGTTGTTGCAATATTTTGTTTTTCTTTTCCTGGCACACAATCTCACAAATGACACTAAAAGAAAAAAAAAAAGAAAAAAAAAAGGTAATCAGCTATCTTAGTCCAAACATTGTGACAACTTAATCCCTAAACTTTTAATTTTGGTAGGTTGAATCATTAACTTTTATTTTTTTGACAGTATTAATCCCTCACAGTAAAGTTAATAACTGATTTGATAACTATAACATAGATAATCACATCCATGTTGCAAATTATGCCTAAAAACTTTACATGAAGTCACATTAAGTGCAAAATTTTCTAATTCATAACGGGTTCTAACAGTAATGAAAAGAACATTTTGCTCATAACAATTTTTGTATAAAATTTCAAGTTGTCTAGTGATGAACACACAATTACCGCAGCTAAGTTTCGTAAATTCTTTGTTAATTCTAATGCCAGAGATCAAACTTGTTGAAAAATAAAAGTTCAAGGATTAATATAGTAAATTTAAACCTTTATAGATCAAATTATCATAACAATACTCAAAGTTCAGAGACTAACAGAGCTAATAACCTAAAAAAAAGAACAGCATTTATTGCACACCTTTTTTCCCAATATTCGACCACCAGCTGTATGACCAAAATATAGATTGTAGACGTGACACAAAATTGCTTGATAACGCCCCTTGTTGGATAATTCCTTAAGATAATGAGCCTAGCTAACACCAAGGTTAGAAGGTTCTGGTATCACTTGGCCTTGATCTTTAAACCAATCCAAATCTTTTGCCAATCTTCCAGATCTTTCCAATCCCATGTCTCTCAATTCAACATCTAAGATAAAACGACACAACAATCAAATATTTTTTTAAAACGGAATGAAAAAGAAAGCAAATCAGAGAAAGTCTTCCTCAGCGGATTACTTTTAGAGGAAGAGTTCCTTACAATGGGATAAATTTACATAGTAATATAGTTAATTTTTGGTTTATTTGAGGTTTTAAATTTAAAAAATGAGTACATATAAAAACAAAACATTGGTTTAATTGAAAATTTTAAATAGTTCTATGTAATATAAAATATTGAAGGGGGCAAACACTGAAAGAAATTGTAAATTAACTTCTTGTAGTGGTCAAAATAGAAAGAGTGGTAGCTAACTCTTGGTCCAGCGCAGCTCCGCCTGCGTGGGAAGAAATGTTTAGACCCATTTGAAATACAAATTGGTGCTAGATTTTTGTTTCAAGCGTATAGTTATCGGACATGGTATGCAAATCATCAAATGCTAGTGCTATTACTAGAGATTTTTAGTATGCAAATTATTGAAGGACCAACTGGTTGGCCGGATCTCCGAGTGGAGGAAGTACGACGGTTGGCGATCGTGTGGAAAGTCAACGCCAAGTCTGCGATTTGTTCGCAATGGCATATCAAGAGAAGACGGAAATTATTGATAGAAATTATAGTAAATAATACTTTTTTAAAACTAATTGTAAGTAAAGAGTAAGTTTTGAAAATATTTGTAATAAATATATAACATATTTAGAGTTTATTAATATTCAAAAGAAATTTTTAACAATACTAAAATGGATAGTTTAATAATTAGACATGTAACTATTATATGACTTTTTAACTCTTATTCTCTCTAAAAAAAAACAACATAAAAAAACGTATATACTATATTTCTCTCAATTTTTTATTTTACCTCCTATTCCTTCTATTCTCTCCGTCGGTCATTCTCCCTATCCCTCCTACCAAAAAGGGAAGTTCAAGTTGTTCACAGCTCGAATTGTTTAGATTCTCTTTTATTATAATCTTTTTTTCATTAAAATAAAATGAACAAAGTATGCACCTGTAAATTTTCAAATAAATTTGTGTGTTATTAAATTCGAGGCAATTCTAACATAATTGCGTTAAACCAAAGAAATTTGTAATAAAATATATATAAAAAACAGTTCTATGGATATTGTTTTAATCAATTGAACATTTCCAACTTCATTGCAGTCAAAACTCAGCAATAATTTTATATATTACTCCACCACAATGTGTAATGTTCAAATATCTCACAGCTCTCAAGTTCAAGAAAAAAATTTATTTTACAGATGTTACAATTTTTACACATATGACTGTCTACCATTGGGATGAAATATATCTGGTCAAAATCAAATCGAAATGAGTGTTTGGCCCAATTAATAAATAATAAAAAGTTTTTACATGTAAATAGTGAAAAATTTTTATATGTTATAGTAAAAAATAAAAAAGTTGTTATAATATAAAACTTTCACATGCTATAATATTTTATAACAAAATTGATTCAAATAATTAGCCCTAACCATATTTTTCAAACGCTGTATGATACCTGATAGAACATAATACAAATTAAAACGTTTTAAAACAGTCTTGTCAAAAATTACCCGGTAGAATTCTCTTTAAGAAAGATGGTACTCACAAGGAAAGTAAGGACTCTGGATGATCCCGTCGAGAGTGTCATAAACCAGCTTGCTATCTACGAGGAACTTTAGGGTTCCATCAAATGTGGCTTCCCATGTATCCAGGTGTTGCTCGTGGGGCTGTTTGACTTCTCTCTGAACTCCCCCTGCTTGTTCCTTTGAATGTGATCTTAAGGCGGTTGACCTTAACTTATCCACAAACCTATTTGGTTTCTTATTCTCCACCGAGGGGGATGCCAAATTGGCGGCGTTCGCGGCCCTCACGGGCATCACGAGACCGGAGTATCGAAATTGTACGGAGCCTCTCCTCAAGTGCAAGAAATGCCTATGATCATAGCCTAAAATGGGAAGGGAATGATGATTTTTGTTAGTAAAAAGGATGGAGTGGGATTGCTAAACTGAGGTGAGAGAAGCCATATTGGTCAAGGGGGAGAGGAAGAGCCAAAAGCACTGAAGAGAGTTGATTAAAGCTTTTTTTTGGAGATGAACAAATGGGCTTTGCTTGAAAGTTCTGATACTTTATATAGACAAAGGTATTGAATACATGAAATATGAATCGAACCTTTAAAACTGAATTTCAGAGTATTAAAAATATTTTTTGAGTTGGCCTCTTCTTTCGTCCTATCACTGTGTTGAATCATGATCGGATCTCGCCCATTTTCTTCTATGAGAGTGTAAGAATCAATTAAACTCAATTTTTTGTGAAAAGGGCTCAGACGACATGAGAGCGAGAGAGAGAGAGAGAGAGAGAGATAGTGAGTTGAGGGGAGTTGATAAGAGCTTTTGTTTGGAGATGAACAAACGTATTGGGCTTGAAAGTTGATATAAGAGGGTTGATATAGATAGACAAACGTATTGAATGTGAAATGTGAACGGAATCTTGAAAAATTTTAAGTAAAAGAATATTTTTGAGAAGGCCTTTTTCTTTCGTCCCTCAATGTATTAAACATTGAGGATCCCTCTCATGAGAACACGTTGCACATTAAACTAAGGGCTTACCTTTTCGAATTGATATTGTTTTGAATTTTATGATTTAAACAGTAGTTTTTAATTTTTGTGGTTTAAATAATAGTCTTAAATTGCCGTTTAAAATGCAAAAGTCTGCACTTGAATAAAACGTCACATAGTAAAAAGAAATTCTACTGTGTATGCCTCCACCGCACTTAAGGGTTATTGTTGGGAGATCATGAACAAATGGGCTTGGCTCGGAAGTTCAAGTACCCTACATTGACAAATAATGTATTGAAAGTAAAATGTGATCGATGGAACCTTGATAACTGAATTTTTTTTTTAAAAAAAAAGAAGTATGCAAAATCAAGACTAGAATATCACACACAATTCCTCATTAAATTATCTTTGTTTGAATTGGCCTTGTGTTTTGTGAATGTAAAAATGTGCAAATATAGAACCTTGAAAACTGTTTATATATATATATATATATATATAGACGTATGCAAAATCGAGGCAAGATCCCTGACGTAATCATATTAATTCTGCATTAAATAATTTATTTGTTCGAGGTGGGCTTATCTTTTGGTCCTCAGTTTGTTATTGGATCTACTGAGGATCAATTTCTCACATGATTCCTTAATAAATTATGCGTTACCTAAAGATTAATGGCGAAATCTATGGCGGGGTGCACCCCTAGCTCGTTGGGGATATTGTTTTCAGGCGGATGATCAAAATCAAATGACTCTAATTAGCAGGCATAAGGGTGTTGTTTGAGGAGTCTTCTTGTAATATCTAATCTTCTACAATATGCAGTCTGATTTAAATATTCACTTAAGAGATTTTTATTATTTTAGTGCTCCATTTTTAACGTAAGTGCTCCATTTTAACATTAATCGATCATAATTTCTTAAAATTCGGAAAGATATAGCCAAAGAGTATATAATCTAATACCAATCTAATACATGATCACAGTTTTAGTAGTATAATTCATATTGTTGCTACAGATTTTAAGCCACCTATCTAGGACCACGCTTATATCGTTTTTTGATGTTGCTAAAATTCTTAATTTATCCCTATTTCAGAAATTTTTAGCCAGAAATTTTAATCGCGTTGCTCAAGACCAAATATCTAGCGGTACAAGCACACATCCAAGTCTTAAGCAAAAAGCACAGAACATCAACTATTCATAGAACGTAATTGCAAATAATTTTGGTGCTTTTGTAATCTTATTGTTTGGGTATTTGTAGGCCGTGGCTAAAAAAAGAAAAAAAAAATCATTTGCTTCCTTTTTCTTGTCGACGCTGATTTGTTTTGGATCTCAGTTGTTACTTCCCGGTGATTATTTGTTGATTTTGTTAATTTTATCATGATGCTTATTCAATCAATTAGTGTTCAGTTAGGCCCATTTGTGTTTGAGCAGTTTGCGAAGTTCCTTGCCACTCAACAACACGTTAAGTCTACTTTTCCTATACGTATGTCACCTTCTGGCCCATCAGTTATGTCTCCTTCTGCATAGGCCTTAGACTCTGGAGCTTCTCATCATATGTCACCTCCTGAGGCTGTGGCTTTTCGTCCTACTTATCCCACCCGTATTCGTAAGTCCACTCAGCTACCAGATTTTGCCTACTCTTATTATTCTAGCTCATTTATTTTTAGCTTCTATTCACCGTATTTCTAAGCCTTTGTCCTATAAAGAGGCAGTTTCTGATCCACTTTGGCAGCGGGCCATAACAGTTGAACTAACTGCAATGCACCAGACACATACACGGAATTTAGTACCTCTTCCGCCAAGTAAACGAGCGATTGATTCTCATTGGATTTATAAAATCAAAACCAAATTTGATGGGTCTATTGAAAGATACAACGCCCAATTGGTTACAAAGGGATATTCTTTGGAGTATGGTGTATATTATGAGGAGACTTTCGCCCTTGGTACATAAATGACTATAGTTCACACCCTCATTGTTGTTGCTTCTGTTCGTCAATGGCACATCTTTCAGATGGATGTTAAGAATGCCTTAAGAAGAAGTCTATATGATCCCTCCTCTAGGAGTTCCTCATCAACTTAGTAAAGGTTGCAGGCTTAGAAAAGCTCTTTATGGTCTCAAGCAGGCACCTCGAGCCTGGTTTGAGAAGTTCTCTATTGTGATTACTTCGCTTGGGTTTCATTCTAGTTATCATGATTCAGCCATGTTTTTTTAAATGTACCATTGTCGGTAGTACTCTTCTTTTTTTGTATGTTGATGACGTAATTATTACTGGAGATGATGCTGATGGGATTGCACCATTTAAGTCAGAGTTAGCTTGTTGTTTTGCATTGAAAGATTTGGGCTTGCTATATTATTTTCTAAGCTTTGAAGTCGCCTACTCTCCAAAAGGTTATCTAGCTACATGAAAAATCAAGATTTATAACAAGCAAAGCATGCCGTAAAAAGTCATTTACAACACGCAAGCAAATGATGTCTATATAGAAGTTGTAAATGCATTGGTAGCATTCGCAACGAGCTACGCACGTTGTAAAAGCCCAAAACTGCGCCTTGTAAAAACTACTTAAATGTGGTATGTAAACTTTCATAACCACCAATTCACGTTGTTAATTTTTTTTACAACTGGATGGTAGCTGTCAAAAGATATTATTACAACTAAAGGGCAAGTTATAAATGGTATATTATTTTTATTTAAATTAACAATACTATATGCGTATGTTTGGAACTTTTTTAATATATATCACTATAAGAATTTAAATTACATTTCATTCATTTCACCCAAATGTCAAGAAAAAATAATACAATCTAAATTCAGAAGAAAGCTATAACCAAACAATTTTTTGGCATATATTCCAACAACTTGCATAATGTTCCACTAAAAACAAAAACTTCCACATCTTCATAGAATAAATTTAACAAAAGAACCTGCCTAGGTATTTAGTTAAAGTAACTAGACTCCATCTAAGACATATTTCCCACTTCCAGACATGTACTAATAGATAGCAGTACTTGAGGGCATTTAACAATGTCGTAATTAAAAAAACCATAAAAGAACAAAATATTATGAAGGAATTTATAAATGTAGTTCATCTAACAATAAGGGTAAGGAAAAGGCCACAAACACATGAATACCCACAAGAAAGTTAGAGTATCTTCGTGGTCCCTTTTTTTTTGTGGTTGGGGTGCTAAAGAATCGCAATATTGGGCATATTCCATCATTGAGAAATATTATACAACCCAAGCTCCATTCACCACAGAGAAATCCCTCCAACACACGAGATATAAAACCATAAGCAAAATTATGAATCGCACATATAGCTTAGCAATCTAATTTGTAGAATAGTAAGTATATTCTTATAAATGATAAATCGAATTTTTTTTGAAGATATATGGGTGAACTCGTAAGCAATATCGAATTTTTTTTCAAAGCAAAAAAAGTCTTTGAAGATTTAGAATATACCGAATTCTTCTCCAAATTCGCGTGTTTAAAATTGAGATTTTCCTTCGATAGCTGAAAAGGAAAAGATTTTGCTAGTTTAAAAAAAAAAAAAAAAAAGGGAGCGGTTTTGCAAGTGGAAAAAAATGGCAGTGGAAAAGATTTTTTTGTTACCTTGTTTTAGGCTAGAGCGGGCAAATTTGACAAAAGTTAATTGGAGAAAAGATCTCGCAGGATTTTTCCCAGCAATATATTTAGGCTCTAAAATTTTATCCTTTTTCTTTACAATTGACCTTCTTTTATGATGAATATTATAATATATTTACTTTCAACAGGAGATACTTGTTGCGAATATGATCATGCAAGTTGTCAATAGTACTTTTTACAAGTCTCCTGTAGTGGTTGTAATTATAATAGAATGTCGGCTTTGTTTGGGCTCTCTAAATTATGTTTACAACGTTTATGTTGTATAATGTGTTTTGGTGTTGTGAAAAAGTTTTTTTACGAATTACAAGGAAACACCCTTGTCATAGATTGTTGCAAAAGTATTGTATTGTTGTTTACAAAATCGCTCTCCGTTTCTCGTTTTGAGTGTAATCGTTTTACTGATAATAAGACTGTTGATACTCCTCTTTGAACTTAATGTTCCATATTCTCATTCGGATGGTTCTCATTTACCAGATTCTAGCTTATATCATATTGTTATTGGTAGCTTCGTTTATCTCACCATCACTCGTCTAGATATTATACTTGTGATTCATATAGTTAGTCAGTTTGTTACTTCACCTATTACAGCTCGTTGGGTTGTTATTCTTTGCATTTTGTGGTATCTTTATGGTACTTAGTTTCAGAGTCTTACATCTACTTTATTCTTAGAGCTCCATGAGTACTTTGATGCTGATTGGGCTGGTGATTCTATGGATCGTAAATCTACTACTGGCATTTGTATTTTTTTGGATAATTTTCTCATGGGAAATACTACATAAGACCTTCTAAAAGGTCATATCAAGAAGAATCTTTTTCTACCCAGAAGATCAAAATCCTACAGTTAAAAATTCAACAAGCTCTTTAATTTTAAAAGAAAAGTAGTAAAATATTTATAAAAGTATGTTTCTGAATTTTTGAAAGCAAAAACTATTCTTTTAAAAAGGAATGGAGTTCATTTACCCAAACACAGCGTTCCACTAAAAGGTATTATTGTCTTTTTAATTGCTTAAAGATGAAATTGAAACAATTTCTTCAAATTTGAAGGACACTTTTGTCTTTTCTTAAAATAGAATAATAAATTGTAAAATAAATAAAACTAGGATATATACTTTTGTAATTATCCCTATAAAATAAAAATGATATAGGTGAAATTTTGAAGATATACAAACAATAAGGATAATTAACACGGTTAGTCATTGAATTTTGAACATTGTAACAATTTGGTCTTTAAACTTTTGACATTGATAAATCACTCCCTGGACTTTTTTTTTTCCTTAACAGATTTGGCCCTGATAATAAAACTGACAAGGAATATCTGAAATCTAACAAACTCACATGACTTGGCATAAGGATTGAGTTGGCTATGAGAACAGTTATTACATAAATAATAAATTATAAATAAAATCTAATGCTTTATTTTCACATTACAAAAGAATTACATAATCATGCTTTATATAAGCTCCCAATCCGAACCTTGAAAAATCAGTTTTGTCTTATATATAAAACTTCAGTGTTTGAAGGCTTGCCCCCATTAGTTATGCTAAAGCAAAAAAAAAAAAAAAAAGCTCAGCTAGTTCAAAAAGTGATAACAATATGATATCTTTTCATACCCATCACAAACCTTTTATTAACATTTACCTTAATATTTATTGAAGCAAAATTTCCCAAATAGATGTTCGTCTATTGGCTTTTCTTATAAAACCATCTATTGAAGAAAGACGTTTTACATCTCGACTCAATCGAGTTAATATTAACTTGAGTTGGAATTAATCTTTTTTTTTTTTTTTTTTGCCATCTACATTCGTATTTATCACTAGTTGAGTGCCATGTGCTATGCACATAGGGAGCAGGTTTGTAGATTCTACCCGCGTGTAAAAATTTTAAAAATTGATTTTTTGAATGGGATATATTTAAGAAAAATTACCTCTGTAAGAATAAATTAGAGAAAATAATAATTTAAAGAGTTGCATAAAAATGTTTAAAAGAGTTTTAAAAATTAAGAAAAAATTACAAAAAAAAATTAATATGATGAGAAGTGGCAAAAAGAATCTTAAAATGCACTTCAAAAAATTAATTAAAGAGGAACCTTTCGCCAAAAAAAAAATAAAAAAAAGGCAGTAGGGAGACATATGAAAAACATAATTTTGATGGGAGAATATTGAGGAAAAATATATTTCAAAACAACCTCAACATGTAAAAATTAAAGAAAAGAATTTATGAGAAAATAATAGTAAAAAAATTATGATATAATAATAGTCAAAGAGATTGCATGAAAAAGTTATTGAAGAAAAACATTTGAGAAAAAATCACTTAATTGATCAATTAGGAAAAAAAATTCGGGTATGAATTCTCATTCAAGAATTCCCTCTTAGGTATAGTCAAGATATGATAACACAGTAAGAGTTAACTAAAAAATTAAGTATATAAAAATTAATTGATAGGAGCCATAGGGAAAAAAACTATTTCAAAGAAGTGCATCGAAAAAAAATAAATGATAGATGAACCTTTGGCAAGAAGGAAAAAAATTAAGGAAGGAGACATTTGAAAAACAAAAAAAATATATATTTACATAAGCAAAACGAAAAAAAAAATTAAAGAGACATATTGCAAAAGAAAAAAAAAAAAAGGTATAGGTGTTTTGGGTAAAAAGAGAAAGGACCAAATAGGAAAAAGAATGAAAAAGTTGGAAAAAGCAAAAGCAAGAAAAAAAAAGAGGGAAGCTGTCACATAATGAAAAGAGAATGAGTAAAGAGTAAAATCAAAATAAAGATTACCAGCCTATTTTTTTAAATTGAAAGTGCAATATCCCTAATTTTTTATTCAAAGTCCTTGACGTTTTGCAACTTGCAAGTCCAAATTTATATGTATTAAAAAAAAAGTACCAAATTTATAGATCCATCTAGCAGTGCCACTTTTTCTTCCCCTTTTTGCGTCAAACCCATCTTTAAACTTGAGGTTCATTATGTATTACATTCTCCAATGACAAATTAGTTAATCTTGGAATACACTTTTCTAATCTCTCCTTGGTATCCAGTCTTCACCTCAATACTACAGTTTTAACCATAGCTTTAGAAAACTCGTATTCAAATCTAAAACCCAATAATCCCCTAAAGGTTCCTGCATAATTCTTTACAATCCTGCGGGTTTCTTCGTCTCCCCACAGCCTCTGATCAGATTCCAAAACTGCATTTCCATCACGCACGTTCTTGAAGAAACTGGCATCAAAATTGGTCTGCCTGTCTTCGTCCAACGCAATTCTTTTTGATCCATCGCCATCTTTGGGGCAAATGGTTTGGAGCTATGAAAGGAATATAAAATAAAATTACCAAAGTTAATTAATTTCCTTAAAAAGAAAAAAAAAAGAAAAGAAAAGAGAAAAGTCAGTGATAATTGACTACCACTTATGTTTGTTTTTATGATTTTCTTTTAATATTAAACTCGCAATCTCTCTTGAAGCCCCACCCCATTCAAACTCTCATGCCACAAGACCAAACTGAATGGTCTTTAGCCACTATTACTATTGATGTTGTTGACATTTGTCGCAGTTGGTTCCATTTATATTTTTCAAATAATAAATAAAGTTATTAATTTATATATAGAGTTTTTGGGCCCCATGCACTATTAAGTGATCATGGTGTTGTATAGGTGTCATGTTACATCAATCTATTTCTCTTTAGAGTAAATTAAGAAGATGCTGTAGTATAGCAACTAGCGTTTCAAGGTCATGATCGTCAAGGCCTTTAGCCGCAAACTTTTGGAGCTGAACATCCACAAAATCAAGAGGAGAAGGCAAATTAGAGACTTGGGATGCCATAGCACCCTGCCATCTCTTCTACCCGTAGGCACTGACCAACTTGGACCATCACTCTGCCATTACAAAAACCATTCATAAATAAAAAATGAAATAATTTTTTTTTTCACCTGAAAATTGAAGCAATATAGAAGCTTTTCATGTAATTTTGCATGTGACTAAAAATAAAGGAAATAGATGTTATACATAATATTTTATACTAATTTAATAATATCAACTAATGAGTTGTCGCATTTTAATTAGTAAATACAAATTTTATGTGTACAGCTGCGGGTTCCCACGTGCACTCAAACTTTAGAATTTTGATTTTAATTAAAAATTTTAAAAGATTTTAGATATGCCTACTATATTATAAGAAAAATTATAATTATGTCCTTAATTAATAATTAAAATATATAATTACCTTATTTTAATAAGTTATTCCTGTTTTATTTTCATAGTGTCCTCGTTAAAAATAATTTATGACTGCTATTGTATGTATAGAAAAATGTTGTTTCTCTAATTAAACACGATATACTTAAGTTAATATAAGAGTTCGTATGTCTGATATTATTAGAAAAAAATACATATAAACATATATGCACACACTTATATACACATATGTATGTATGTGTGTGTGTTCGTATGTATGTGGTACCAAGTCAACAGCGTCACGAGCAGCTAGTGCAAGTATATCAGCACAAGAGACAACACCAGAGCATAAAGCCTCTAATTGTTCTTTTGCATCATCAATCACTTCAAATCCTCGTAGTCCTAAGTTAGCAAATGCAGTCCTTTCGGTAGAAGAGCCCGAAATCAAGACCAAAACTTTAGAACAACGATCAAGTTTTGGGGCATAAAAATTGTGTTTCTTTTAGCACTTTAAGTGAGGACATGAATAGGAGAAATGACGAAAGAAGAAACCTGAACAAAGCAGTCGCGGAAATGAAGCCGAAGCAAGCCGGCTGCGACGGCGGGATCTTTCTTGAAGTGTGATGCAACAGTGGACCTAACTATGTCCTCTACTTTCGGACATGAAGAGGAGTAAAACCCAGTTTTCAGTTGGCCTTTTACAGGCAAACCCATCACTAGAATGGCAAGAAAAACTAATCCTATGGCTTCCATATTGCAATATAGACAAGAAAAACTAAAACCTGAGTACTTGCTTGTTCGATCTCTTAGTTAGCCCTTGATACCAACATATATTCAATTGGTTGGTATTTATAGACAAACTTAGCCACGACCAATTATTTTGACTTGTGATGTGTAGTTTAATACTAGGCTGCTTAATTAATTTTATATCTTTAATTAGTGGAAGCGTGTGGGGCCCAATACTAGTGGTGGCCTCGGTGGTCTCTCCTCTTTGAAGTTTTGTTTATTTGTTAACGAGGGAGTTTGGAGCTGGATTTCACTGTGTATTATATTGTATTTGGAATGGAAAAGATGATTGGGTGGAGAACTGATCTCTCTCTCTCTTATCCATATAATTCTTTAGCTTTATTCCTTGACCTTTTCTTTACTTCTCTAATGGTGTCGTTTTGATTCATCTCCTTCTTTACTTCACCTTTTCTTTACTTCTCATTTTCCTTCTTTTCCACTTTGATTTTTTTTTTTAGTGTTGATCACACTTGCTAATTTGCGTTCATATTGGGATTCTGCATGGATTAGTTTGACGATCACTTGCATGCAAGTACGTAATTTTCACCTCAATTTATTATTGACTATGAATCATTGCGTGTCTAATCCATATATACTGCTAATTAAGTAAATATTTAGTCACATAGAGTTGGGATTCTTTTTCTTTTCTCCTTAGAAAAAAAAGGTCAGTAATGGTGTCTTCACACCATTGAAATGGCAAGAATCCTGGTCTTGCGTCTTCAGGAGATAACAAGTCAAGGTTCAACAGAGTCTATTAACACATAATTTATGCGATACGAGACTCGAATCTCTAACCTGTTAGTTGATAAAGTCTTCAAATAGGACTTCCTAGGCACCATGTCACCACCACGGTAGTTATAATTGAGATTCTTATGTAATATGAAAGGAAGAAAGCAAAACGCTTGGCAGTTTGATACCAAGGACCATATTTGCAACAACAACTTTTATTATTCATACATAACTATATCAATTATAGAAAATGTATTTTTTTCATAAATCCTTATTTTCTGTGGTTTGTTCCTACAACATATGGATCATGAGTTCTATGTTTAATTAATTTAAGCGTCTTTTGACAGTACTTCCACATAAGTCGTGTTGCATTATGTAATATCACGTATTTTATTGTGCAAATTTGATGATAGTTGACTGTCTAGTATTTCCATCTATATTTTGAGTAATAGAATAGAAGTTGGTGCTTCTAATTGGATTTCACAGTCAGAATCTCTCTCTCTCTTCATATATTGCAGGTTCATTTCCCAGAGTTCTAGTAAGTTTCACGTGTTTTTTTTTTAAATATAATAATAATATTTATAAATTATGCATGTGGCTAATTTATGTAGATGATTAGTTTATTTTGCATATGGTACTAATTATCATTCCAATTTTTATGAACCGACCTCATATAAATTGTCGCCAATTTGCTGCAGATGACTTGAGTTACACTATTTACACGTTCAAAACTTAACGCCTTCCGCAATGTCCTAACTTTCTCTTAATTATAAATTCATTAATATTATTCTTAAGCAATATATATAGTACAGAGAAAATGTGGTTCACCAAAAAAATGTTTTTTTAACCCTGCACACTCATATATACGTATATCATGTGTGCTTTTGTTTTTGTTTTTTTTTTTTTGATAAACATTATATAGTTTTGTGTATATACTTTAAGAGAGATTTTGGTTGTAAAGAGGAAAGCAACACCAAACGTGTCCTCCTCAAACTCTGAAAAGTACCGGTCCAAACTCACCGATCTTGTATGCAAATATATGATTCCAATTTCCAAACATATTTATTTTTTTTATTTTGTTTGTTTAATGGGAAATTTCCAAACATGTTGAGCAAAAGCAAATGAAGCCAACAAGATATCCGAAAGATGTTGTCTTGTGAATGTTAGCTTATATATACGATGTAGCGCCTAACTTTTGGAATCCTACGTCTAATTTACATAAATAAAAGTCATAATACATTACCTTTATCTTCGTCAATAAAAGGAAATAAAAAAATATATATTATCGAAAGAGAAAAAAAATTATATTGTCGATCTTTTCAGCGTATAACGAACAACTGATTTCACAGCTAATATAATCGAATTTAAGCAAAAAGGATGATGAGCAGCAGTTTGAGTTGATTCTTAAAGAAATTCTTGCAGTCAATTGGACGTGGATGTGTCTAAAGGAAACGGTTGTCCTCTGAACATTTCTTACTTCTTTGTGAGACCAACATTACTTCGAACGGTGGATTTAACGATGCAAATACGACGGCCTTTCCATCATTCAAATTTCTATATCATGCTTTACACTGATTTTCTAAAAACCGTCATCTAATGTTATCTTTCAATGACAATTAAAAACCATCGTCTAAAATTAAATAAAATAAGTGGTTCTTTCTTATTCTTGTAAAAAAAAAATGTAACAACCCTACTTATGTGACCGTTATTTAACTACTTAATTGTATTTTGAATCTTAACTTATCGTAAAATACTAAATTTATGGAACAATTTTTTTAATAGTACTAATTACTTGAATTAGTTTCGTACAAAAATTCTTTAATTAAAGTAAATCTTTTTTTAAAACATTTCTAAAATTGAACATTAGTATAGGTAACTTATTTAAACTTTTCTTTTATATATGTTGCAACATATTAATCTTAAAGTAATCTACTCGAAGGCTATGTAGTTACAACCTCAGCTTCAAACCATACATGTGTAATTTTACTTATACATACATATATAATTTATATTAAAACTAAAGCGGAAAATATTTTTGTAAGTGATATCCATACTTATCTCCATCATCTATCTGTCGCTTGCCATTGTTCATCACAAGTTGCTGACAGGTTACTTACCTGCAGTATGAATATATCTAAGTGAGCTTTCGCTCAGCAAATAGGAAACATATTCTCGCAAAACAAAGCTTCAAACATTTACAAGACATGCATGACTTGATTATGCTTCATTATGGTCATGTCTTTTGTGTCTAAGCTATCATACTTAACGGGCCCTAGTGTGCACGTACCTATTAGGTGCGATCATTAGGAAGTTAGAGTTCGCGAAGGTCCCCAACGACCCAAGGCCATACAATAACCTGAATTAGATGCCTCCTTGTAGGTTGAGAAGTCTTGAACACCCTCCTCATAGGTTAAGAGGTTGGTATGACACTTATAGCTTAATTTATCTTATCTTATTGATTACACTTGTCTTATTGTATATATGTAGTATGGCATGTTACTACATAACATCTCGTAACATAAATCATAATTATTCATAACATATGGTGAGTATGCAATATAATTTTATATAGCATACATCACATCAATACACAACATAATATAAGCATAGTATGCCATAAACATGAATAGACATAGGCATGGCATGGCGTAATATGGCATATCCTAATCTAGCATGACATAATACAGATAATGCATTTTCATAAAACATGTAAAAACACTTTAATTTGAAAACTGTATAGTTTTCATGCTATAGGCAAGATTCCTATTTACTTTGTTTCTAGAGATAGGATCTGTTAACTCGCTACATACTTATCTATTATTCCTTGAGTTTGAGAAAAAACATCCAATGACAGGTAAGCTTAACTTGTTTTACACTAATTAGTTTAGCATATTGAAGAAAATAAAATTAAATCTTTTCTTAAAAATTTTCCTCTATTAACTAATAGGCTATTTAGGTAGTTAAAAGGATTAATTAAATTTAAATCCTCTTAACTCATAATTATTGTCTAATTTATTTTCTTTAATTGCCTTTAAACATGTTGATAATCAATTAATTAATTTGGTAATTAATTAATTATATTCTTCTTACAATTTGACTTACTAATCTTTTATATTACTTATGTTAGGATAATTGTTATACTAGAGGTCTATTTAGATATGAATAGAAATATTGGGCTCATAAACGCATGTTTGGTTACTATTCAACTTTTTAGGTCCAATATGGCCCTCTGAAACTAAAAGTGTTCTATAATATTAACTATTAGGAATTTGGATCTATTAATTGACTCCTATACGTGTGTGGGCATTGGATTGTAATTGCTATTTCAACGTGGCGGTCAAAACTCACATTTTCTACGATCTCCCTTTTTTGAAATTAGTTGAAAACTTTATGTGTAAAGTTTTTGTTGAAAACCGTAGTTTGAATTTTGATAAAACTATAAATTGAAGACTCTTATAGCATTTCGAGTGCTACAATTCTTTTGTAGATTGTAAATAGTGATTCTGCCACTAAATAGGTATTTTGTTTTGAAACTAGCTAGTATCGAAATGGTATTTTTTATTAGTTCTAAAAGTTTTAGTAAACCACATGTTAAAGACAGTTTTAAATAAAAGTTTACTTTATGAAAGTTCCTTATTTTGATGGGGGCTAAAACTTTCGTGTTTTCTAAAATTTCATTTTCATCTTTAACATGACCGTTTGCAATTTTGTAAACATTACCGATTGGACCATTTTTATAAATTTGTGTAAAGGTTTCTTTTAGAGGCATAATTTACAAAAATTTTCTTCACAAAAGTTTTTCATCTCCTAGAGACTTGAAACCTCCATGTTTTGCAAAAATTATGATTTAGACTTTTCGAGGGCCGTTTCACCTAAAAACATAATCCACACTATTGATGTTGTAACAAATGTCGCAACCAATGTTGCAACATCACGTAAAACATCTAGCGAACTAGTGCTAAAACACCCGTGGATTATTTAGCACTTGCTACAGAATCTTAAAGACATAAAAAATTGAGGGGTTCATCTTTAAAAATCAAATCTGAGTAGTTTTATATACATGTTCGAGCCTTTTAAGAAAGCCTTGACTCGAATACTTAACCAATCAAATTCTTATCTATTGGACCAAAATCCTACGTAAGTCTGTTGAGAATATATTAACTTGTTTTAGGTCAACATTTCTCTTAAATTCTGATCTCTTAGCCATTCACCTTATAATCTATTTTCTTGGTTTATCGCTAAGCTTTCTATCTAAAAGTTCGCATTTATTCATAAACTAGTTTCATGAACATAGTATAATTGAGCTTGTCATATTGTTATTATCTTATAATTCTTACTGAGGCCTATGTTCATAAGCTCTAAATTTACACGTCTTACGAACTTAGTGGTGCAGTCGTGGAAAAGTCTTTAATTAATTTTATTTATTAATTACTTAGATTTTTCAAGTATTACGAAAAACTAGAGATGCAACAATGGGCCGGGGCCAATGGGCCGGCCCGAGCCCATCCTGCTACAATGATGGGCCTGGCCAGCACGGCCTGGCACTATTCATGGCCCGGCCCGGCACATAAATATTGGTGAGCTGGGCTGGGCCAATATATGTCAGCCCATGGGCCGGCCAAGCATGGCCCATGAAAAATCACCGGCCCAGCCCGGCCCATCTAGGCCCATAATGGGTCGGCCCATCCCAACCCATAATCAATGATATTTTGTTATGTTTTTAGTAATTTTGTAAATATATTATGTATAATTATCCTGATTGTACTCTTTTTTCCTTACTAAGGTTTTGTCCCACTTGGTTTTCCTTGGAAAGGTTTTTAATGAGGCAATCGTAAATAAAATATCCCTTTTTATATTTCCCTTGACTATTCAAACTTTTATATTTGTTAACTTGTTTAAAAATTCAAAAATAAAAAATAAAAATTTAAAAATTAAAAATTTTATGTTTAGATGGGTTGGCCTATTTAAATCCATGATGGGCTAAGATGGGCAGGCCCTTTTAAGGCCCATGACATGGCCCGACATTGCCCACGGCACGGCCCATGTAAAATTGGCCCGTGGGCCATGCTGGGCCAAGGTAATTTTAATGTGGGCCAACACAGCCCAGCCTACAAAATTTATGGGTCAGGCCTGTGGCCCTCGTGGGCCTAAGGAGAACGGGCCGGCCCGTTCTTGGATCACTACAAAAAACACCTTGCTTTCTCTCTCTCTCTTGCTATCTACACCGCACTGTTGTCATCGTCTCCCTTTGCTCATCTCGTCCTCACCATCGCTCTCTCTAGCTCTCTCTCCTCTTGTCGTCACATCATCTTGCCTTTTTCTTCTCCTTATCATTATACCGTCGTCGTTCATCTGCCTCTACCACTTCATTTCCATCCGTTTAATTAGTTGTTTATTTAGTTATAGTTTTTTTTTTTGTAATATTTATTTAATTAATTTAGTTTTATTGAAGTATTTAGGTTAGTTTAAATTTTAGATGATTTTATTGTTAGGCCTTATTTAGGTTTTGCAAAATTGTTGGTTGGATTTGTTGTTAGAAATTGTTAGAAATTTATTGCATTTATTATTAGATTGAATAAATTTCCATTTTACTATAATAGTTTTAATTCTTTAGCTAGTATAACAAATGTTTCTATGTTAATCTATTTTGTGATTAATTAGTTGATTATAAATGCTTTTATTGTTAGGTAATTGTTGGATTTGTTGTTAGAAATTGTTAAAAGTAGTTGTTGGATTTGTTCTGTGATTAAATAAAAGGGTTAATTTATGATGAAGAATGGTAAAATTCTCCACTTGTAGAGAATGATCTGTAGTCTAACATTTAATCTCAATATGGTTTTACATAGTTCTTGTTGCACTTATTGTAACATTTATTCTAAAAATAGTAATTAAAAAAACCCATATTTTTCATTGGCCCATTGCCATCACCCCACCCTTGTCACCCCTCACCGACCTGCCCTAGTCATGCCTAGTCAACCCAGTCATGCCCAGCACCCATGGCTTCTGGCCTCCGACGACCCAATTGTGCACTCTAGTTTTGAATGGTTTTCAACTCCCAAAAACAATGGAAACACAGCAAGGATTTGATTCTCACATTCATGAAAAAGTCAAATCATTAACTCCAGTATAAAATAATACAAAACATAGATTGAAAAAAAAAATTAGGACTCTATGCATCATTGGAAGTATGAAATGTATGATAAGAACAATGAGAAATTGTAATTGTTTAATACAGATACCTATCCTTACAATCACTACTAGGCATTCTGAACAAACATCTATGGAAATGGAAGTGTTAGCAAGGAAATAGAGGAGAAATTCAGCATTTGGTTCGACCAAGCAACAGAGCACCACCAATTGTGCATACTCTAGAATAACCATTACATTTATGTAAGAAAAAGCATAATTTTTCTCTTCCCCCCGAAAATTATAAAGGAAAAGATTTAACCTTTTGCTAAGTTGCTAAGTTTTATGCCATCACCACATCCCAAAACACTGACTTGAATATCATGTAAAAAAAACCCAGCCATCTTCTTCCTCCTTTTTTTGCCTTCTTCACCATATCCTCCATCGTACATAAACCTAGCAAGCCCCACGAAGCCCATCGAGAAGTCCATAAGCCTATATGCAAGTCCCAAACCTCTGTCAAGTTTATCTCAGTCATCGAAGGCCAAATCTTCTTCCGCCACTATTGCTCTCTCACTAATACCGGGAGGTACAGATGAGGTTGGCTATTGTGGATCTCTAATGGGAGGCTTGGGGAGGGCGGCAAGGGTGTGAGGAGGTTGAAAAGTTTTAGGGCTGAGTTTTTTTTTTAATTAAAGGTAAAAGGAATAGAATAAGGGATCATGTGCTTTAGGTTTTATTCTTTATTCTATTTAAAAGATAATCTTGGACTGTAGATTTTTAATTCAATGGCCCTTATGACTATCTTCCACCGAGAATTTTACCATTCTCTACCTTAACTTTATAAAATTTGGTGTTATAATGTTACTCAAACAATTGTTGTTATAATTTTGAGTATTGAACTTGTGTAGATATTTTTTTTTATTTTGTAGTAAGGAAAGAAAAAAAGATGTTTGTTAATGAGATAAGTGATGAATATGAGAAATCGATTAAAGATTTTGTACCTTTTGCAAAGGCTAATATCAAGAGGAACTTGATTGGTTAATATGGGAATGTTAGGAAAGAATCATATAATGATTGTAGATTTCACTTATTCCTACATGGGTACTTATCAAATATGAACACAGCATGGTGAAGATGTTCCTAGTTCATCATTAATAGTGAAAGGAAATGCGCGTATTAATAATGTTGATGAAAAAGATGACGTTAGTAACATGGTTGATATGATCTATGATATGAAAAAAGATGGTGTACATCAATTGAAGTTATTTGAGACAATAATAGATGATGTAAAGACACCATGTGGGTGTGCAAAGTGTAACAAATTATCCAGTTTAAATAGATTATGAAACTAGTTTGAAGGCTTTGGGTATATGGTTGAATTTAAGTTTCATGGGACTTTTAAATTTTTACATGATATATTTCTAGATAATAATAACTATGAATGAGGCGAAGAAGAGATTATGCACTTTAGAAATAGAGTATGAGAGGATACATGCTTGCTCGAATGATTGTGTGCTATCCAAAATAGTGTGGAGACTTAGATGAATGCTTCGTATCCCATGAGTCTAGAAGGAATAAATCTATGAAATCATTGAATGGAAGAAAAGTTGTACTAGCAAAGGTATTGTGATACATTCCAATGGAACCATGTTTGTGACGTTTATTTCGAATTGTAAATTATGCAAAGAATTTAACTTGACACCATAATAGGAGGATCTATGATGGGATGTTAAGATATCCTGCCGATTCATAACAATAGAAGACATTTGATGTGGAGAATCTAGAATTTAATGCAAAACATAGAATCTTATCCTTGCTATATTGGCGGATGGAATAGATCCTCATACTAATTTTAATAGCAAGTATAGTACTTGGCCCATCATATTTGTCAACTACAATCTTCCACTGGATTTGTGCATGAAGCAAAAATTCTTCATGGTAACTTTGTTGATCTTTAGACCTAATCAACCAAGAATGAAATTGGCATGTGCTTGGCATTGTTGATAGATGAGTTGAGGAGATTGTGGAAAAGTGGGTACAAGTTCAAGATGCTTTTTACAACGAGACTTTTACACTCTGAACAATGTTGACGTAGACTATTAATGACTTCCCTATATATAAAATCTAATCCAAATCCTCAGTTGAGAGTTCAAAAGGTTGCCCTATATGCATAAGGTGACATCTTTATTTTGGTCAAACATGTTTAAAAGATAGCTTATGATGATCATAGAAGGATTTTGCTTATAAATCATTGGTACCAACATAATGACTTTAAAGACAAGACCAAAGAAAGACAAACTCTAAGGGCTTTAACAGGTCAACAAGTGTCTGAGATAGTTAAAAATGTCAAAATGGTTTTTTGGGAAGAGAAAACATAAAAACAACGAGCCGGTGGCTTGGTCAGGGAAACCTTGGAAGAAAAAATCAATTTCTTCTGGTTTCCATAATGGCATACACTTTCTGTTCGCCATTACTTGGATGTCATGTATATTGAGAAGAACATTTGTAAGTTGATAGTAGCTAGGTTGCCTAACATCCTTTGCAAAACTAAAGATGGTCTTAATGCACAGTTAGATCTTGTTGATATGAATATTAAAGGTGGTCTGGCTCTCAAGAATAAAAGTGCTTGGACTTACTTACCTCTGGCAAAATAATCATAGTTTTTTGGTCATTCTTCTAATTTCAAAAACTTAGCGTCAATGAAGAGCTTAAAACTTATTGGAATCAAGATATATTATTGTCACATTTTTATGGAACAATTGTTGTCGCTTACTTTGTATAAAATTTTGACAAAGTACTATGCACTTACAAAGTTTTATTTCTTCTTTAACTTCATATGCTCCAAGGTGATAGATCCAATAATGCAAGATATGATACAGGCAGAATTAGTGAAGACCTTGTGCATGTTTGAGGAATATTTTCTACCATCATTTTTTTAAATTGTGATTCATTTAATGGTGCATTTAGTATACAAAGTTATGCTTTAGTACTTGAGGTGGATATACTTTTTTAAAAGATAGATGAAGATTTTGAAGGGTTATGTCAAGAACTAAAATAGATCGGAAGGTTGCATTGTAAAAAAATATACATAGCCTAAAAAATCGGTTGAATTTTGTTTAGACTACTGGTCCAATGCCAAAGCAGTTGGTTTGTAAAAGAATATTAACATTGAGCCCAAAGCTAAATCTTTAGGAAATCCTTCGTCAATTTATCTCGTAAAGGGTGAGAACAAACTTGTCTTTGTGTTTTGCACATGTATTGTGAGGTGGAACCATTCATTAATGTCTACAAAGCAATTGAAAAAGGCAAACTCCAAAAGAGGAAAAAATGAGAAACGATTGCAAGATGAACACAACTAAACTTATGGAGAGTGGATACGAGTACACATAAATGTCATAGTTTGTGATTCTTAAAACCAAAGTGTCTTACAAGACTTGATTAAGTTGGTCAGAGAACCCTTGTCTACAATCATGAGATGTACTTTTTACTCAATCAATGGTTATATATTCTACACTTGCAAAAGAAAAAAATAAGAAGCACTAGATCCAAAATAGTAGTGCATGCCTTTGTGCCAATTCCATGCATATTTTCTCTGCATAAAAGACAAGAATTACTATTTATGGAACAATGACCTACTATGGTGTTGTAGTGGATATATAGCAACTTAACTATTGCGGATTATAACTGACACTTTTAAGTACATGTGGTTGACAATAACTATGAAAAGTTTGACAATCATGGAGTTTTAATGCTAGACTTAGAAGATTATGCTGCAAGAATGATCCATTCATAGACGATCCCCTAGAATTTGAAGTTTTCGTTAATCGTATTGACGAAGCCAAGAGCAATTCATAATGATGACAAAGATGGTGACTATTGAAACAACATTAGGCTTTTAACCAAAGAATTGCCACATGTCAATGAGGTTGATGTTTTTGACGATGATAATTCTAATTTAATATATTTATATGTTGAATGGACATGCATTGAAACCATTAATAAAGAAAGAGATAAAAGTGATAATGTTGTATATTGTATTGTATTTTCTTTTGAACCATTTCATTATATGTTTTATTTATTTCATTACAATAATTATTATAATTTAGTTGTTGGATTTTATTGATTGATATGAGCTAGTGTTTGCTCTCAAAGTTTAAGTTAATATAAAAATAGTATGTTCAATATTTGATTTTTTATTTATTAACTTCAATTTTAATTTTTTATGTATTTATTTGTAGTTTGAATAAAATTAATATTTTATTTTCAATATTTTTAAAAATATTTAGATTGCAAATATGTACTATTATTAGATCAAAATAAGTGAACTATGAGAGTAATATAGGATAAAACACAAGATATTAAAGCCCACCTGTGGAAAAATCAATGAAAGCAGCTTTTTTCTTTTTCTCTTTTTTTTTTTTTTTTTTTTTTGCGTTGAGAAGGTTAAAAAAAATACTAATGTCACGCCCTCTCATGCCACTGGTCAAACAAGAAGCGATAAGTGAATCAAACAAAGATTTTTTTAATTATGTTGATTTATTACAATTTTAGTTTTCACCTCGAAGACAAGGTGATTCTTTTGGGTGAAGGTGATGATAAGCTACCCATTAGAGCTTAAGATGTAGCCACAACTGGTTGGTTGTTTGTTAGGAGAGCATTTAAACGTGAATTTGAATCTAAAATACTATAGCAATCTAAATTTTATAAAAGAAAACATTACAGTAAAATTAGTTTGAATTAAAATTTTTTTATTTGAGTTTCCAAACAGATTCTAAACAGTTAGGGTTTGTCAAAAAGAATTTATAATACAAATAAGAGGCTTAATAAGTAATGAGAAATTACAGTCTAGTTTGTGGGAATTTTAGTAAACCCTTAGGAAAGTTAGCAAATCTCTCGAAAATCTACTATTTTTTGTATCTAAGATTATCTCCAACGAAAATACTAATGCCATTTTATGCTATCAAAAAGTGTAGCATATTTGATAAGTTATTTTATAATATGCTTCAATGCATAATGCTTTTTGAAATGTTATTTATACCTTTTGTCATAAATTTTTAATATTAAAATAATTAAAAAATGAAAATAATGTAATTATTAAACTAAAAGAAAGTTTATCTACCAATCAATATATTTTGCAACTAAATTTAACATTAAAATAACATGTGGCCTCTTTTAGTTAATAATAGGAGTACAAGCTTCCATATCAAGTTATCCACGTGACATATGATTCTTTACCGTTTTATTCGTAGGTAAATAAGAATTTATCAAGTAAATGAATAAGAAAAAGTGTAGAGACCAATAAAAAGATGACACCACTGAGTTGGTGTCAAAAAAATGACATAGAAAAGATCCTTGCACCACTCCTTTTATTTAATTTTTTCCCTTCCAATTTGTCCTTGGTACAGGCTTTCGAAAGGAAAAGTGACGAGAAAGCAACTTCATAGGGCATTTTAATCGATTCAATTTATTCTTGATGCTGAAAAAAAATATAAAATAAAAAAGAAAAGAAACCAAAATAAGAACATTAAATAATAAAAGGTAACTAGGAAGAATTTGATTTGGTAAAAAAGGTAATTCACATATATATCTTGCACTCAAAGTAAATACTATCTAGTGAAGTCTTCATATTGAAAATAAATGAATAAAAAAAAATAAAAGTAGTATTACTTCTATTGTACCGAATATTTTAATTTTATTATACAAAAGCTATAATTCCACTAATTCACTCCATCTAAAGTTTTTCGTTTTTCATCCGTGTTAGTATCTGAAGGCATCCACAAGTAGATGCATGTAATAGGATATTAATTAAAATATATAAAAGAGAGGAATAAACAAAAGGGCATGCTTTCAAAAAACCAAACTACTTGGCTGCTTGTTCTAGAACTGGGACTTTTTTCCATGTATCCTCTGGGCCACTTAGTTGCAGCGGCGGCAACGAAAAGACGCTCACAGTTGAGCTTCCGCTTCTTATTTCCTTCAAAACCCGCAATGCAGATATCGTGCTCTTCATATACAAGCTCTTCATATACTCTATCTCTGCAAGTTCTTTGGGGACTATGAGAGAGCCATTATTCTTTGTGGCGGCAGAAGTCGTGGGATCACACCCTTCATCGGCAGCGGAGGTGGCGGCAGTTTCCTCAGTGGAAGCTGGCTGCTCAGTTGTGGGGAAGAGCCGGTCCAGCATTGTCTCGCACTCCTTCACGAGCTTGTAGAGCACGTCGGTGGTGAAGAAAGGCTGTTGCAGGACCTTTTGAATGAAGGGCAAGCGAATAAGTGCGCCAGTTCTCTTGTCATACTTCTTAAGTATCTTTACCAGTCCTGTTTAAAGCACATCATGTTGACAAAAGATTAGGAAGAGGTCTGATACATATTTAATGCCAGATTGTTAAATTACAGTATCTTCGTACGATTAACAGAAATCATCTTCTCACAAACGCCATTTGATCCACCGATAACAGGGAAGCCTTTCTATAATTAAAGTATTCTAAATTGAGTAAACTGAAAACGAGGTGTCAACTATGGAAGATGAAAAGACAGAGAGAGAGCGAGGCCAGGAACTCATACCAGTATAGTTAAGAGCGCTGTAATTCTCCAACAAAACCATCTCCCCGTGGAAGTCCACAATCTCCTTGCGAATCTTCATCGTCTCCTCACTGTAATCTTTTGCCTTTGCCACCCTGTCTTGCAACTCCTGCGTTCCAGTAGCAAATCACAGAATTGTCAACTCCAAGCCTATCAATATGCATTCACTCTCTTTTCTCTTTCTTTTTATTCTACCGTGGAGGGATGAGGATTTGACCAAAACTAAATCAAAGTATACATGACAATACAATCCCAATGAGCAAAAACGTATTCAAAACAACATATACCTCAGCCAAAAGAGAGATCCTTATAGAAGATGATCATTTTAGAAAGATAAAAAATGGATTCCAACGAAAGTAACACTTTCTACAAAAGTGCATCACAAGTATCTAGAGTTGCTTATCGTTTCAAAAAGTACACAAAAACTCGATGTAAAAAATAACGACACACCACTGTAATGCTTATGCCAATGGAAAGCTATAAATTTTCCTCCTATACTGCATGTTAGCCATAATGTTTTTTTTTTGTGGTCACTCAAGAAATCCAGGTCTCTTTGAACACCTGATTAATTTCTGAGGGTACATACAAACCCGCCTATCTAGACACGCTGTTACAAACTAAGGAATCAAACCCAAGACCTCCCACTTTAAGGTGAGGTCTTGAGCCATAAGCTATCCCAGGGGTTGCATGTTAGCTATAGTTTGACATGACAATATCTCGGAACATAAGTAGCTCAAAAATCCCATCTTCTACGCAATGCGGTGACAACTTACACAACTAAATATTGCACCCCAAGTTAGGGAAGTTACTATGGTACAACCCATTATTTTTGAAAGTGCTGCCGTTTTTCATCCTATGGATCCTTAAATAGATCTTGACGTTGAAAATTGAACAGCTTTTTTGTCAGATCCATCTATAGGATTACAACCTCGCTACTAACAAAATTGTAACCCCCAATCTAAAAAGTACACTCCATGTTAAACTAGAGCTCACAGTTTTGTAAGTTGCGAGATTTTATCTTGGAATGAAAAATATTTTTTCCACAAAAACATTTTCAACGATCTAGATTGATTTGACCATATCTATGATAAAACCATGATTTTGCCTACGACTTAGTAAAACAAAAACGGCAGGTTAATTACTGCCCACTTCATAAACTCATCAAGTTTTGTCTTACACCATAATCACATAACGTCTAGTGGACTAATGGAACCTTTTCTTGGTTATAAATATTTCTTTTTCCCTTTTTGTTGGGACTGAAACACAAGTTAGCAAACAGAATTTGAGTTGAACTCATGTGACAACCCCACAGATTCGCCTGTTAACTTTAACAACCGGAATATTCCATTTCCATCCGTAAAATTACCCGCGCAGACCCCGTTTGTGCGAACCAGTAGGCACAAGCAAAAGGGTATTTTCGGCACACAGAGAAACATACGTGGTCGTAAATAGCGACTGTGCTACGCGCCAACACGAAACCGTTTAAGTGACCCACACAAGCGACGAGGATAAAGATTCCATGTGCGCAGTGCGCACCCCAACAGCCAGGGGCGCATTTGAAGCTCCAAATTCAAATGATAAAAAGTTATTCTTAACCGGCGCACTATAGAAGAAACGGCGTACGTTTCTTTACGGAGTTTTTTTTCCAAAAATAAATAAATAAATAATATTGTTAGGCCTCAAACTTCTTCTTTTTTTTTTTCATGACACACATTAAATTTTTAATCTTATGAAATATATTTTAAATTTTTATATTATTAACAATTAATATTCAATAGTTAAAACATATAGACAATTTTAATTAGGTAATTTGTAATTTGTATGTGAGTTTTTTTTTTTAAAAATAAAGCCTATTATTTTAATAAAAAAACTTAAAACACAACAGGTAGAAAAAAAGATTAAACAAAAATTAAAAATAACTATTAAACTTAATTGTAAATAACTTTAAAACTCAAGTTATATATTACCATGATTAAAAATGAGAGATACATTATGCATAAAAACAAATAAATAGGTTCAACAGGGAAATTTACTTAAAAAAAAGGAAAGAAAAGGAAAATCTTTCTAAAGGCAAATCACGAAGCTTAAATTTCTTAGATAATATTTACAATTTCGAATTTTTAGAAATTGAAAATATTTTCTTGAATAATATTCTTTCTAAAGGTTCGTTTGTTTTTATTATCAAAATTTTTAGAAATATTTTAAGACACTTTTTGAGACAAAAATTTAAAAAATATTTTTAATTTAATTTTTTTAAAATATATATATTTTTTATAAAATAAAAATATTTTTACATATTTTAAAAATAATAACAAAATTCCTGATCATCACTTTTTTTTTTTTCGAGAATATATACAATACTGTTGATTAATTCCCTAATTTATCTGTTTGTTTGACGAGAAAAAAAAATAAAAAAATTTAACAAAGAACTGAAACTTTTCATGTCACCAAGATTTAATTTTTCTTTTCTGTCCTCTTTCTTTCTAAAGAACCAAACAGATCCTAGCAATTCCAAGAATACGTAATGTATGGATTAAGATCTTACCTTCAATCTGATAATATACTCTTCCTCCTTCTCGACGAAGAAGGAATTGAATTTCTCGAGCTCGTCCTCCAGCAACCGAATGAAATCGATCTCCTCCCGCGACATCCCTTCCTTGTCGCCGCCGGCGGCAACAGCGGCGGCGTCGCCAGAGGAAGATGCGTCGGCTCTCGGGCGCTTGCTCGGCCTTTCGCCGCCGCCACCGCTCTTGTTCGGCTCAATGAGCTTCAACCTCTTCTTCAACTCCTTGTACGACAGAAACTTGTCTCGCCATTCCGGCAAGGTCTCCTCAATCTGGTTACTCAGGCTCTTCCCGAACTTCATCCTCGAATACGGACGGAGAAAAGAGAAAAAAAGGGAAGGATTTTCTCGGGAGGGAAAGAAAACGCGAGAAAGTGAAAGAAAATAGTTTCTGAGAGAGAGAGCCAGAGAAGAACGATTGTGAGAGGAAAGGAGGAGGAGGAGGAGAAGGTTGGGGGAAGGAGGAGATATAACGGTAAGGACAGAATATTCGAAGGGTAATGTTGGAATATCCTTTTTCTTTCACAGATTACATTTTCGGGTCCTCTCTTGCGACGGTGATTTATATGTTGGGAAATTAATTTTTAGAGAATATTTTCAATAATATATATTTCTATTATTTCAAAGAATAATTTTTTTTTGATATTAGTATTATGTTATAGTTTTGAATTGTTGGGTTTTATAAAGCTTTGTTAAAATATGGTAATTTTTGTTTGAAAATAATGTTGTATTTATTTGAATGATTTTGGTGCAATTTCATGGTTAAGAGTTGTATGCTAATAAATTATTTCTTCATATTCTATAAAAATTGGATTTTTTACTACTAAATTAATTTTTTTATTTTTAGTCGAAATTTTAATGTTTTTATAATTTTATTGACACGTGGGACAGAGACGCTTTCTGAAGTGGCTCGGCTAAAGCTTTTGGAAGCCAATGAGCTGACTGCAAAATGGGGAACTTGGGATTATAATTGATATGTTTCTTCTATGATTTTGATATGTTTATTTATTTAATATCTAAATTGGTAGTTGAAACGCCGCTATCTTGTCTCGTTTCACTCCCTCTTCTTAACTAGAGAGGCACACTTTTTCTTTTTTTGAAATAAAATGCAACATGACAGTCTATTAATAAAACTTCAACTTGTTTGCCTTTTTATAATGAAAAAAGGTAAACAAAAATGCAATATACATATGTATACATAGTGACTTTAAGAATGCTCCAATTTTGTCTTAAATAGTTTGCTCTCAAAAAAGTTAAGAACTAGTTTAGAAACCATTTCCTTTTTACTAACATTCTCTTTTTTTAAGAGATGAATGGACATGAAAATTGCATAGTTGATAATTTGTTTTATGTTAATAAGAAAATTTTGTTTTTAATGATTAGATGTTATATTCAAGATAACAAAACCGATAAGCTTCTCTACAAAATGGAAAATACTTCTTATCTATACAAGGCTTAAAAGATCCCTTATTGTTCTCTCTAGGCTAAAGGATAAAGAATTGAAAGAAAAATCTAGCCATGACAATGCAATGCTAAATTATTTTTGACAACAAAAGCTCCTTATTTCTTTATTCATTGGTTACCAATTGGGATAAGCCAAAAACCCAAATAGATAATATTGGGTACGTTTTTAGTTCACTGGTGACATGACAATCATTGGTTTTGAGAGATGAAGTCTCAACACATGGATATCTTTATTTCACAATGAAAGTGATGTTCTAATGTTGGAGAAGATATGTTTCTTTATTCAACCACAATAAAGTAATGACTCCAAACATAATATTCTTTTTTATAAGGGTAAGTTTGGTAGCCTCGCTTCAATTACATGGTTGAAATTGTTATAGTATAAAGTTATTATATACCACAATATGAAGCAAAAATATGCTACAATATAAAAGCTCTCACATGTTATGATAAATTAGTTTCAGTTTTTAGTTTCAACTGCGTTGTCAAACAGTCTATACCCATGTTTGTTTCACTAGTTCAATTCAATTTGCTTAGTTTGAACGGCCATCAGAGTTTGAATTGGTATTTCGTAAAGTATTTAATTCAGCTAAATTGATAGTTTAAATTAGGCTGAAATGCTCAACTTAAAATTCAAACTCTTTAACACTATTATTTTCATTTTTTTTAATTAAATAACTTATTTTTACATATTTTATGTTTATTTTTTAATTAAATAATTTTTTATGCTTTAAATTAGAGCTATCAACACTCATCCAAACACAAATTCGATTGAATATCGTATTCAAATTAACACTTTAACTACACATTCAAATACCAGTTAGGAATACTATTTATACTATACAATTTAAATTTTTATGTTCAAACTAAAAACAAAAATAATTTTCATCCCCCAGAGGCTACAATTCTCACAGTTTTGTTAGTTATAGTGTTATAATCTTATTGGCTTAAATATAATTATTCAATTATAAAATTTCAAATTAACATAATTTGGAACCAAACAAGGGGCATATTTTTTAAAGCTCAGAGTGTTCTTTTTATAAGCCGAGCCGAGTCTTCTTTTCTCTTTCGGCATGACAGTGGCACATTTATGACGCATGGTATAACTCTGAGGCATTTTGGAATATCCGTTGTCCATTCCCAAGAAAGCGATTCTCAAAATTAGAAACAAAAATAAAAAATAAAAATTGTGATTTGTTGGCCAGCTCAAAATTGCCAGCGTGTCATACACGCCAAGGTCAAAAAATATGGGAGGGGCAAATTGGGAAAAACAGTTTTCAGCAGCGAATGAACGGGGTCGAATGGCCTATCGTGTTCATTAAATTCAAAGGTTATTGGTGGGAATTTAACTCCTTTATGAGTCGTGGGGGGCTTTTAAAGCACAATATTCGGATCCTGCCTTTGGGATATTCTTGGAGTAGGAATCTATACTTCATTGTTCATGTAAAATGGTCCCAATTTTCTTTTTTTTTTTTTTTTTCTTATGGAGGATATTTATGTGATTTTCTGCTATGGGTTAAAGTAGATAATGAGATCTTAGTTTTAAAAAAAAAAGTGAAAAGAATGTTTTGTTCATAAATCTAAATGTGTAGTGTTTCCTAGTAAAAATGCATAAAATGAATCCAAACCTTCAAGCTTATAGGTTTCTGTCTTTGTTTCTGATATTCTGAGCTTGAATTGATTCATTTTTGGTGTGAAAAGGTAAGATAGAGTAAGATCTTTGTTGTGCATGCAGAAAAAGTTAGAAAAGACGAAGTGGGTTTTTCTTATTTGAAATGTTATGCTATAAAAAGTTCCATTATAGAGAGTGACAGAGTGACTGACATAAGAAAGCTCAACTATAGACAGCGACAGAATAATTTTAATATTATACTTTTGTCTGATAAGAAAAACGACAAAAATTACTATGTAGTGAATTACTTTTACCTAACTGGTGGAAATTTTTATTTTTTTTGGAGCAATAATTTATTTTTTACTACTTTATTATATATCTATGATTTACTTATGCTTTAAATTATGAAGGCAATTTTTTCCGTTCTTACAAATTCAATTTAATTTTGAAAGGTGTGTAACAATCCCAAATATTTTGTATGGCACCAAAAGAATTAACGAGTGACAATTTTTTCTTTTAAAAAAACTTTAGAATATATGTTAATAAATGGAATATATGTTATAACCAATGGTGCAGTCCGCGTGGTATTATGAATCAATTTTTACGGCGATTAGCGATCAATAAATGGAAAAAATATAACTAAACTCAAACCACAGTTTTTTTGTTAATTGTAATATAAGCTCTAAATTAGCACGTTATCCAATTTTGGTCATTCAATTTCGAAATATTAATACAAATCGACCCGTTTTATTAAAAAAAAAAAACCCTCATATTTGGCCCTTCGGCCTCAAATTAAATCATTAAAAAAATTCATAAAATTTGTTGTGCCATTATGTTTAAAGAGCTAGGAAATAACTTCAACTTAAAACATTTAATTTTCTTCATAAGAGTACAATTGTTGGATTAAAGAAGCTCCCAGCTCGTTGAGGTGAGAAGCTAAAGTGCGATAAAGGCCAAGGTAGAAGCTAGTGTGAGAGCAAGACCAAGATAAGAAGCTAGTATGCGAGCAAGGCTAAGGTAGGAGCTAATGCGAGAGCAAGGCCGAAGTAGGAGCTACTATGCAAGTAAGATCGAGGTAAAAGCTAGTATTTAAGCAACGCTAATGTAGGAACTACTTTGCGAGCAAGACTGAGGCAGGAGAAAATGTCAAACAAAGCACCATGTCCTCACTCTCCATTGATATGGTGAAACATCATTGTATCCCACACGAATCACATACACTTTTGATCTAGAAGAAATCACTCAAAGTAACCATCTCACATACTAGCCATTTGGAGTAACTACCAGAGAAGTTGTCCCTCTACATGTTTCATGATTTAGAGAAAGTGACAAAGAGTGAAGGAAGTGGAAGACCAATTACCTCCACATGAAAATAGAGGAGACGACACCAACTGAGATAAAAATGTAGGGATAATGGTTATAAGAGGGGGAGTAGTTCGGAAGCAGCTTTTTTCGATGAAGGCTCCTCTATAAATAGAGGAATAAGAGACTAGAGGGGATTTTGGATTTTGAAGAGTGAGAGGCTTCATTTTTCGAGATTGGTTTTTGAGAAATATATGTGTTTGGTGAGGATTTTGAGTGTGTATCTTTTTAGAGAATTATAGTAAAGAATAACAAGTAGATGTAAGCCATGTTTAGTCGAATTACTATAAATTTCGATGTTTATTTACTTTTTCACATATAGTTTTGTGCAACTTACAAGAATGTCCCCCCTAAATTTACCTTCTTAAAAATCCCATCAATAAACCACTTATTTAAACTGCCCCTTTATTAGAAATTATAGATTTTTAGAGAATTATAGGAAAGAATAACAAGTAGACGTAAGCCATGTTTAGCCGAACTACTATAAATTTAGATGTTTATTTACTTTTTCACATATAGTTTTGGGCAACTTACAAGAATTTCCCCCCCAAATTTACCTTCTTAAAAATCCCACCAACAAACCACTTATTTAAACTACTTCTTTATTAAAAATTATAGATTTATTAAAAGATCAAGTTACTATTCCTTTCACTTACTCATGAGGATGGCGAGATAGAACTTGCCAGATTTCATTCAAGAACCAGTTGGGTTTTATCTTGGACCCCGTTAGGTTTCGTCGTAGAACGGGGTGCCAAATTGGAAGCTATCATATTCCAACTTAGAACCTACTAGATTCTAACATCTTTTTTTGAAACAAAGATGCTCCAACCACCTTTGGCTGCTGGTATGGGTACGGGTTATAACCTGCCAGATTTTAGCTTGGAACCTACAAAATTCTAGCATATTTTTTTAACCTATCAGATTATGTCTCGGGATCCATCGGAACTTGCTGAGTTTTGTCCCTGAACTAGCCTAAAATCTCCAAATTCTGTTTTGGAACTTGCCAAGTTCCAACACAAAACCCACTAAGTCCTTTCTAGAAACTCGCCTGAACCCGCTAGGTTCTGACATAGAACCTACCAAATTTTGTCCAAAAAATCACCAGAACTAACCGAGGCTTTAGAGTAAACCATTATAGCAAAACAAAAACAAATCCACAAATCACTGTTAATTAGATCTAAAATCAAATATAAAATATGTTAATCTAGATTAATATATTCTTTTTAATGGATTTGGGCTCTCAAATTACTGTTATTTGGATTTATTAGCTTTAAAGAAAACTTGCTAAACTAATTGCAGAAAACAATTAACAAATTAAAACCAAACGAAAATAATGCCAAAGAAGTAAAAGATACCACACACGTAGATTTATAGTGGTTCACTCTATAAAGAGAGCTCTGTCCACTGTTCTTCACTATATATGAATTCAAGAAGATACAAATGACAAAGATGAGAGTAAGGAGAAAATTTGACACAGTTTTTGTATGTTATATTTGTCGTGTGTACAATAGAAGATGATGTCTCCTTATATAAAGGATGAAGAAGAATCGTGACTTCTAACCAATTGACAGAGTGGGGTGATAATGCTAGAGGTAATTGTAATAGTGAGACATGTGTCGATCTACAATAGGTCACAAGAATCATGCTCTCCTCACGTCTCAGTTCATGGCTGGACATGTTCATAACTGTCAATTCATGTGAATCGACTCTATCAAATGAACACTTGGAAAACAAACTTGAAACAATGTTATCTGAATAAACACATATAACGATTTATATTCGATCGAACTGATCAATCCAATCGAAGCCTTAACTCAGTTTATACGCATGAAGGGTACTTCTCACGTCGAATAGTTGAGTCATTCGGTTTTGTTCAGCTCGCTCTAATGGCAACCCTGAACCATCGTTTTGGGTCTTTAGACAATTTGGGCCTGATCGAATTGTACCCCAATAGTTATCTCTATACCTATCAATTCAAATATTAATTGTTCTTTTAGTCATATTTATCATCCATGTCTCTCAATTATCATGATAATAGTGTTGGCAAATTTTAGTCATCAACAGAATCAATTACACAACACCTAACTCATGGAATGTACTTTAGAATACCAGGACTATAGAAAATCTTAAATTAAAAATGAAAAAAGAAAAGTAAAATATGTGCACTTTCTCTGAATAAACCATACATATGAGGGTTAAACTTATTTATATTTATTTTATAAGCGAGATTAATCTAAAATATGCTTTACTCGCGAAGCATGTAAGGGTCACTTCTTTAATTTAGTGGAGTATTTAATAAAATTTGTGGCAGACGGGTCAACCATGGGACATTATTTTTTTATAGATTGGGGTGTAGGTTGTAATATTTTAAAGTTAGGAGCTAAAATAAGACGAAGAATATAAATTCGGGGACAAAATTAAGATTCTCGTTTTTGTTCAACAATTATGTGGAGGGACAGTTGTCCTTTTTGGGCATGGATGAATGTAGTATGTGCATTTGCACATCACTTGCTCCATCAAAAGCGGATTCGAATTTTTTTTGGGCGAATCAAATTTTGAACTAAAATAACAGTAACTGATATTTTTATAACTATCTACATATTACTTTTTTTAATCGAAATGAACCAATAAACTAGTAATTGAGTCCAATTCACTTTTTAAAAATTTTGTGAAGTTATATTTGACATTTTGAAATATATGTGACACTTTTAAAGGTTAAAAGTTGGGATGTAACTGAAACGTTATTTTTTTTAGGCTCATATAAATGTCATCGCGGGTGAAAACTTCAGGAACGTTGGCCAAAACTAACAAGCTTTAAAAAACAAAAAACAAAAAAAAAAATAGTTGTGGTCCGTACACATAGATCATATTGTTATTATTATTATTATAGACTTGAGGATGAAAAAATTCAAACTTGTCACTTTTCGGTTGAAGGAGTGTAGACTTACCATTAACTTATGCCTGCAAGTCCGTATTATTTTTCACACCTACAAGGATTAATAACACATTAATATTGCATGTTTAAAAAAATCCACAGAAGAAATCTTAAATACTGAGGTACATCCCTGTTAATAGTAATAAGAATATATTTTGTAAAACAACATTTAATTAATTATACTATTCTTTCCGAGTCTAATATCAGATGTAGAACATATGAATCAATTAATTATTGTTCTCACAGCAGTTAATAATATATATTTGTTTCCCAAAATCATAGTGAATAGGGGTAATAAGAAAAATGCCATACGCTAAAATCATATCCAAAAGTAAACAAGAATAGGAAGAAAAGAAGAGATCTAGAAGTAACCCTTCGTTAGCATATTCCTCTTGGGTCCTTTATTCTTCCACATCCCACAGCCTACCCTCCAATTGAAATCTGGTGGTCCGGTCCATCCACGCTCTATCCTCAAATTTCCCACTTATATTAATAATTTTATCTTCGTTTGTCTCCTTCATTTATATAATAAAAATTGACCTCAATCAATTGGTTGCAACTTTGTAATGTGTAAACACTTTAATTCTATGGATTATTTACTTGATCGCTCCAAAATTTTCGTTGCAAACTTTGAAAAAAGAAATCTTTCTTTTGGCCGCTTCACAGCTGCTTAAAAAAATAAAGAGAAAGAGAAAGAGAAAGATATATATACATCTATATATATATATATGAGTGTGATTTTAATGGTTATATGTGTAATACACATTATTATTATTATTATTAATCATGTAATATAAATCAGATGGTTGTAATTAATTGAGCAGTTGACAAAAAAATTATAATAATTAATGAAATTAAATTTTTATCACGTTATATCATCTTTTGTTTTAAAAATATACACTTCTTATTTGTAACTATTGAAAATAAGTCTATATATATATATATTAAGGAGAGAGAAAGAGAGAGCATATACTCGGTTTCAAAGTATGTGAGTGAAAAAAAAAAAAAGTTTCGTTTCAAATTAATTTACATTAATTATGTATCCTTAAGACTAAAGCATACTTTTGTATACTTTTTGCCAATGCCCTTTGAGTGGCGGTGTCTTAAAGAAAGAAAAGAAATCCAATGTTGAAACTTAAGCATTTGTTCCCTATTTTGTTTTCTCCCAAATCGAATCTATATAAGCAGATTACATGTTTAACTTATCTTGGTCATTCAAACAAATCTTATTAATATAAAATTAAGACCTTATGTGGAAAATGCATCTTGGGTTGTTTAAATAATTGGGATTTTCCCAAGTTGTTGAAAAATTTTATATTGTTACACTTATTTTGCTCGAATATTATGAGAATATGTCGTTAATTGATGAACATCTCACGTCAACACAGCGACTTTGTTAAGAAGATTTTTTGGGATATTCTCATTATGGGAGCATTGATGTTACTAAGTTTTCTATGTAATTCTTTATTATTTTTTTAATATTTATTTCCCATGAAGGATTAAGTCGTCGTCTACGTTCTTTTCAAAAATAAATACATAAAAATTTAAGGGTCACCTTCTACATACTTTAATTTTAATTTTTTTTTTGGCTCATCACCTTCTACACAATTTTCATTAAGGATTTGTTTCACACGCTATTAAAAACTTGTCTTCCCAATCATAGCAATAAAAAAAGTAGTAGTGAAAACGATCAATTTGACAAGAGTAGTAAAAATTGTGACGATCTATTTAAAAAAGAGTGGCAAAACTGTGTCATGTTGTACATATATGAAGTAATATGTGCTGTCAAGTGTTGATAAGCTGTTCTTTATACAAATGTGAAAACATCATCACTTGTTTAGTCGATAAATCACTTTGGCCATTATCATCATACAAATGTTCGAATATGCTCCATGCTCTTATGGACAATCTAAAAGTACTTTTATATAATACCAAGATTGATATAACATCTAAAAGAATGAATTTTAACATTAATTTATTTATTTTTGTGAGATGCAAAATGACCGTTAAAACATACCTGTAATTATTTTTAATATTAAAAATTAACATGTTCTTTAAGGTTTTAATAGTAAAAAAAAAAATCAAAAGGAAAAAAAAAAATCTAGGCCTTTCCCTAATGATTTTCCTCGCTCTTACATAAAGTGCCAAAGGCAACGTCATTCCAACCCCCACCATCAGCGTGATCCCCTCTTGCCCTTTCCACTCTTGCCCAACCCGGAGACGGTGCAATCCCGTCTCCGGGTTCATTACCTCTACACATGATTCCCAATAGTCCCCAATTCAAGTTCCATCCTTTCCCTAGGCAGGACGCATGTGCAAGTGCACACTTACATGCATGTCCAATTTGCTACATCCAACCCACCCCTCCGTCAATCTCGTTACAACAGATATATAATAAAGTTTGGCATTACTTAATTTGCTCATTTACTGTCTTACCCAAAAATTCAGCCATTTAATTTTAAAATACCGCTAAGAAAAAAAATTATTTCCTTTCATCTTTAAAAAAGCGAAAATAAAGAAATTTTAGCTCATTAATTCACCTTCTTTAATTTTGTGTTATTCTCTTGGAAGCTAATATTTTAAAGTAAATTTCTATATATAGAGGACAACTAAACAAGAAATAGTGATTAAAAAAGACAAAAATCTTTATATAATGAGCATTCCACGGCATTTTCCCTAAAAAACAATATGGGTTCTCTATAGGATTTGGGCCCGTTTGGGATAGTTTTTTTTTCTTAAGCAGTAGAAGAAAGTAAGCATAAGTTAGGGCTTTTTAATTAGTATTTAGATGGTCTATAGAAAAGTGTTTTTTGATTTTAGAATTGCTTTTGAACCTATATGGTTAAATAAGTCAAAAGCTTTTATTGATATAAAAAGTAGTGTAATTCAAGGATATTGATGAAATTTTTAATTTGTTATTTTAAAATATAATATCACAAGTGTAAATAAAAACTTTTTCATATGTGCTTTTTTCAATAAATATTTACAAAAACCATAAACATTTCCATAGATCATCTAATATAGGCTCATAAGCAGTTTTTAGATAGAATAAACTACAAGTAGCTTTAAAAAAAAAACCATTTCAAACGGGTCGAAACAAAAGTGAGGCGGCCCATTTACTACATGAGTAAGTAGCCCAAATGCAATTTAATACAGCAAATCTATACGCTTGGACTATATCTCTGTTAAACATGGATCAGCAAACAGTGCCACATTGGCTGCAACCATCTTTTTTTGTGATAAAAAAGAGCGTTCTTATTATTAGTTCGTTTTTGGTAGAACGATGACAGAGTTAGAGAGGAAGAAAAGAAATTGAGGGAACTGTTTGATGGCAAGGATATGTTACTTTGAAAATTGGAAGAGCCTGCATTAGACATGATGAAAATAAATAGAACCAACAATAACTTACGACCAATAGTGGATGCATATTAGGCGCCTCGAAAGTCGTTTATATATAAAAGGAGAGCTTAGTGAATAGGTAGACTCACTAAGGGCATGCGTGGGAGGGCCTTCTAAAAGCTGTTGAGAGCTTCTTAAGTCCAAAAATTACTTTTAGAAGTGTTTAGGTGAACTGTCAGAAGTGCTTTTGTTTTCCAGAAGTGCTTTTCGTCAAAGCCATAAAATATAGCTTCTCAAAAAATCACTTCTGAAATAGACTTTGAAATTTGTACTAGAGTATTAATAATACGTTATAAGCTTAAATATAATATTTTTGTAACTTTTTTAAAAAAATTGAAACCTTGTTGACCCATTAAAACTCTTTTAAAATATGATTCTAAACACTTATTAAAAAGCTACAGCTTCTATCATTCTTCTTCTATTGATCAAAAACACAGCTTTTAACAAGCCCTAAGTAATGAGACAATGTTTTAGGGTATTGCCCTGAATTAATTACTTAACCATAAATTGTATAATTTTCCTCTAAGCTGCATCCCACCATTAATTAAGTGACGACTAACCATTGTTGGTGGTGGTACGATGGCAAAGGAGAGGCCATTTAGAACTTTGCTTTCATTTGGTCATGGGTTTGAGTGTTTTTTGAGTACAAAAGCCTGCTTTATCATTTGGTAGTAGAGATTATGCTCTTACTATAGACTCTTAAAGCCTATGGTCATGGGTTCGATTGTTGCTGAGTGCAAAAGTCTAGTTTACCGTTTACCATTTGGCTAAACTTTTGGGAGGGGCTCCCTATTCATTCATTGAGCCGAGGGCATGAGGATACTACCCATTCCCTTTTTTTTTTCCTGCCAAAAAATAAAGTGACAACTAAGGTGAGTTGGCACATACTTCGCAATCCTGGATTTGTAGAAATGACTAATAACAAGTCAAAGGTTGAAGGAATCCTACACATAACACATCCTTACACTTGTCAATGAGGCTTGACCATTGCTTGCCCGTCATAATCAAGGTGTCAAAAAAGATTAATCTTTAAGCCACATTTTCATTGGTCAATTAGTCCTATAAATATAGCCTCAAACTCACATAATAAGAAACTTAACAAGCCATCAATCTATAAGTTTTTCCATCACCTATCTCCACTTTTTTTTTTTTCTTCCTTGTCTATTGCCTTTCCCAGAACCAAAAAACAAAACCATATTCTCATCGGGTGTCAAGTTCAGCCCCAGCACAAGACTTGGACAATTGGCCCAAAATTGACAAGACCTGCTCATAGAACCAGGTAGCAGGTCGGGCTGGCCTGACTCAAGCATTGGGCCAGGTTGGCTTAGTTCTTCGCGCACACTTTTTTGTTAAACTTTTTTTATTAAAATTTTCATAATAATGCTTATTTATAATATAATTTAATATGTAATATAAAAGATTGTGTGACATAATTTTTTTTAAATATAGTATAAATAAATATAATTTTTAAAAATATAACCTAACATGTAATTTTTTTTTTTGAAAAAATTGTAATGAATAGACCAATTATAAACACTATTAGAAGTAAATAACACATATTCAAAACATTAAAAATTAAAAGATCATGTTTACTGCAAAATATTTTGTTTTCCATTTTTATCCTTTCGTTCTTTTTGTTTCCCCTCAACTCCTCTCGATCTCCTCGTCTCTCTTCCATCCCTCCCTTTCCAGTAGATCTTCCGTTCTCTCCCTCTTCAACTTCCCTCACGTGGAGAGTGAAGGCATCGGAGGAGTGGGCCTCGCCGGAGTCGTGTGAAGGCGCCTGAGGAGTGGGTTCGCTGGAGTCACGTGAAAGCGCCGGAGGAACGGAACTCACTGGCGTCGCTCAAAGGCGCTGGAGGAGAGGAACTCGTTGGAGTTGTGCGAAGGCGCCGAAGGAGCGGGTCTCGCCGGAGTTGCCCCAAGGTGGCAAAGTCGCAGGTCCACCGGAGGAGTGGCCGCCGGAGTCGAGCAATTTGGACAATGTCTTGGTTGCAGGCGACTTCTTTTTTTTTTTTTTAATTTTTTTGTGTGAAAAAACACCGTTGCAGGTAACAGAAAAATGGCGGAGGGTGAGGAGGAGAGAGAGAGAGAGAAAGAGGCATATAAATTCTCGTTGCTAATTTAGGAATATTCTGGAATTTCTTGATTTGGATGATAGAGATAACACCTAATACTCTTTTCATCAACATCTTTAAAACTTTGGTCAATTAATTTTAATTGTTGTAATAGTTTGGGCTATTTACCTCATCAACCCTTTTCATTAATTCTATATAAAAATCCAGACTAGTCTGGCCTGGCCTCTGCTCTTCATCTTCGGCCTGGTCCGACCCCCATAAAAGTAATAAACCAAGAAGTTGATGTCTACTTAATTCATGTTAAAAAATCTACTTTCTTGTTCTTGGAGCCAAACTTTGTTCAACTCCCCACAATCAACGCAAGTTTATAAATGTGTACAAACTCATGCAAACCCATATAATTCGTCAAATCCGGTTTCTCCATCCATCTTCCTTGGTCACTTTCCAAGAAGCCTTTACGGCTTAATCTCTCCTCTCAACGACACCATAATTCTCTCCGAGCCAAGGTTATATTCACCAATTTCGCTCTGTATGTTCGGATAAAATCTGCCATAGAATTTTTGCGTGTTGATGCTACTCACCCCAACATTTCCTAGTCTTAGTGTTATAAGCTATTGCATTACGCAAATAATCATATATCTCTGTGTAATCATCTATTTCTTGTCTATTTAATTTTGTTTGTATTTCTGATGTCTTTTTTTTTTTTTTCAATAACTGACACTTGTTTTATTGTCACGTCCCGAAGAACGAGAGGTGACGTGACGGGTTATTTAAATTAATTAAAGGAGAATTTAATTAAAAATCAAGAGTTTAGAAGTTGGATTAAATGGAAAATGTGAGGTTCTATAAAACAACACCTTAAGAAAGAGTTTATATACATTAAGCAATTGAAATCATTAAACGAATAATATTAAACAATAAAGTTGCGAGCATGGGTCCCACAGACCCACAACTTGTGCACACACATGATATTGACAATATCATAAATACAATCACAGTCTAAGTATAAATAAAGTTAAAATCTTACATGCCTTGATTTAAATAACACAAATAAATTTACTAATCCCTCTATTGTTCTTGAGTCCTGTCCGTTGAATCTTCTCCAAACCTAAATGGAAAACCACCTAGAAGGGGGGGGGGGGGGGGGGTGGAATTTAAAACAAATAAAACGTGAGTGAAAGGCTCAGTAGGACTATACTTTATAAAATAATTCAATTTAAAAAAATATTTCGTTATTCAGGAATATTTAAAAGAAATCTTAAACAAATAAATAAATTTGAATAAGACCGTTCTTACCCAGAACAGTTTACTCTGACAACCAAAAATATCATTATCTTTTCCTAGGCAAGCCATAATAACGTCACCACCGTAGTGGCCCAGCTGGGTTTCGGGACCTGCCCCCCTAAGGTCGATCGCTACACGACCCGATCTCTGATATGGCATCATGCCTATATGTTTGTTATCATCATCATTCAAAACCCAATTACAGAGTGTTGTAATTTACATTCATTATGAAGTTCATTTTCAGTTCACGGTATATTAAAATATAACCAATAAATTCATTTTCAAACAACCGTTAAAAATATTTTAATAGAAATCCTTTTCAAAGCCAAATCATTTTGAAACTAGGCTACCAAGAAATAGGGTAGAAGTCCTATCTCGATACTCGTGTCGGTGCCCCACACCGAAATCCTGATCCGCTATACGTTACCTCCGCGGAACCACGAACGATCCTAGATACAAACTAAGTCGATCAATATTTAGTTCGAGACATTCTATGTTGCTAAACCATTTCATGATGTCCTAGTGTGCCATTTGTATCTTTAATATCATTCTATAAGGTTGGAATTTAAATCGGGGTTTAAAATAGTGAAAATGAGTGAAAAATCACAAAATTTTCCATGCTTCGGCTGGCCTGCCGGACTCCCTGCTTCGGCCGGCCGAACTGCATAGTTCGGCCTGCTGGAAACCAAGTCTGGTTTGCCGGTCATTTCCCCAGGTTCGACCTGCCGGACGAAATAACACCGGCCTGCCGATCCCTTGATCCGACCTGCCGAACACGCAGTTCGGCCTGTCGAACTGGGAAAACCCAGAAATTCTAGCCACGGGTTTTTCGATCCCCAAAATCCAAATCTTGATTTTAACCTGTTTTCTTCAAATCCCAGGCATGGAAAACAATCATAGTTGATAGAAAAACATAGTAGAACACATTTGAACTTATTTAAACAAGATTTAAACTCAAAAATCCCAAAAATCTAAAATTGAGAAAATGAGGAGAAAAATGGAAAATCTTGAATCCAATTCGTTTTTCTTCAATCTAAGCTTAGATTCTAGTTGTTGTAAGTTCATTTAACTCAAATCCAAGGTTTTCTAAGCTCAAACAAACCTAGATTTCAAAAATGCACAAAATTGAAAAATTTGTAAAAAGTTTAGAAATTTCAAAACTAACCTCGAATCGAAGCTTCAATCCGCTTTCTCGGTTACCAAATCACGTTCCCGAGCTTCCTCCTTGCTAACCCGAAGATTGGATTCGAATTTTGATTCAAAAATTTGGGAGAGAATTTGAGAGAGAAGAGAGGAAACCGAAGAGAGAGTGAGAGAGCTCACGGGAGAAAGGAGAGAGAGTGAGAGCTGAGAGAGTGAAGAGAGAGAGGGAGAGAGAATAAATAGAGAAAAACGGTGGGCGGTTTTACTGTACAAAAACCATGTGCCGCCCACGGTATTGTAAAATGGAGTATTTTTAACATTTTACAAATTGTTGTATTTTAGAACTCAAAACATCGTTTTAAAACAAATAAGAAATAATTTGAATTCATCAAATTAACAAAACAACCAAAATCCAAAATCCAACCAAGTAATCAAATTAATGTTGAAACATTAATTATGGCACACTAATTTATCATTTATATTACAATAGCATTAAAATAAATTCCAGGGCGTTACAACTCTCCACCCCTAAAAGAAATTTCACCCTCGAAATTTACATCTCATCTCAGAAACAAAACAAATGCGGATACAATTTCAGCATACTCGACTCTAGTTCCCAGGTGGCTTCATCAACCCCGTGATGTTGCCACACGACCTTTACCAACGGTATCTCACGACGACGCAAACTAATTACTTTCTGGTCGATGATTTGAATCGGCACTTCATCGTACGTCGTATTTTCCTGAACCTGCACATCACGAAATGATACTATCTTACCCTGCTCAAGCGGACACTTCCTAAGCATCGACACATGAAACACATCGTGAACATGAGAAAGTTCGAGCGGAAGATCAAGCCGATAAGCGACCACACCAACATGCTAAGTAATCTCAAACGGCCCAATAAACCTCGGTGCAAGCTTTCCACTCACTTCGAACCGCATAGTTCCCTTACAAGACGATACCTTCAAGAGAACAAAATCTCCAACCGCGAACTCTAACGGTCTACGTCTCCTATCCGCGTAACTCTTCTGTCAACTATGAGCTGCCCTTAATCGATCTCGAATCACAACGACTCTCTCGTTGCTATCACGGATCTCATCCGGCCCAAGAATAACCCTATCTTTCGGCTCGGCCCAACACACAGGTGACCGACACGGTCGCCCATACAACGCCTCAAACGGTGCCATACCGATACTCGCCTGATAGCTATTGTTGTATGCGAACTCCGCCAGATGCAAACATTGCTTCTAATTCCCGCCGAAGTCCAACGCACAGGCACACAACATATCCTCGAGAATCTGAATAACCCGCTCAGACTGCCCATCAGTCTGAGGATGAAACGCCGTACCGAAGTTCAAATCCATACCTAAGCCTCCTGAAAACTCCTTCAGTACTTAGCATTAAACCTGGTGTCTCGATCAGAGGTGATGGACAAAGGAACTCCATGCAACCTCACAATGTTCTGCGGATACAAATCCCGAGAACCTTCCTCGAACACGTCGACCTAAATAGAATGAAATACGTTGATTTCGTCAACCTGTCGACCACGACCCAAACTACATCATGCCGCTGCTCCGTTCTTGGTAAACCTGTGAGAAAATCCATAGTCACATGCTCCCATTTCCACCCTAAAATAGGAAGCAACTGAAGCTGACCTGCAGGCTTCTGATGCTCGGCTTTCACCTGAAGACACATTGTACACTTAGCCACGTACTCTCGAACATCTTTCTTCATGCCTCTCCACCAATACTGCCTCTTCAAATCGCGATACATCTTTGTGCTCCCCGGATGAATAGCAAACTGAGACCTATGAGCTTCATCCAAAACGGCTTTCATCACCTCGGCAATAGCTGGAACTGCAAGACCCTCTCGAAAATACAACGATCCATCTGCATGCACGCTCCATTCTTCAAACTACTCCCTGTTCTGAATCTGGGACCAAATCCCCTGCAAATGCTGATCTTGCCACTAACTTTGCTTCACTATTCGAACAAGAGTTGGGGTCGCTTCCACATGATATACCGAAACTCGATCACAGTCTTCATGATACCGTAGCCTATACTTGCTCACTATCGCATCCCTGCTCCAGTCCTCAAAAGCCAAATAAGCGAGAATCCCTGAAGACTTCCTGCTAAGCGCATTCGCGACCACATTTGCTTTCCCGGGATGATACTACAACGTAAAATCATAATCCTCCATATACTCTATCCATCTACGCTGCCTCAAATTAAGATCCCTCTGAGTGAACAAATACCTAAAACTCTTGTGATCAGAGAAGACCTGAAACGACGCTCCATACAAATAACACCTCTAAATCTTCAGCGCGTGAATCACCGTCGCGAGCTCCAAATCATGAGTAGGATAATTCTGCTCGTGAGGTCGTAGCTGTCTCGATCCATACGCAACTACACATCTATGCTGCATCAATACGCACCCAGGTCCGCACCCTGAAGCATTTGCATAAACCTCATACGGCTCGTCGCTGCTAGGAATAACTAACACTAGAGCTGAAGTCAACCGGTTCTTCAATTCCTGAAAAGCAAGCTCACAATCTTCATTCCACTCAAACCTGACATTTTTCTTGATCAATCTCGTCAACGGAGCTGCAATCTTCGAAAAATCCTTTACAAATTTCCTGTAATAACCAGCAAGACCTAAGAAGCTGCGAATCTTTGCTACATTCCTTGGTCGTTTCCACTCCACTATGGCTTCAATCTTGGACGGATCCACAGAAATACCATGCTCTGAGATGACATGACCCAGAAACTTGACCTCAGTCAACCAAAATTTGCACTTTTCCCTCTTAGCATACAACTGGTGCTTCTGCAGAGTCTGAAGCACAATCCGAAGATGCTGCTCATGCTCCTCCCAAGTCTTAGAACACACAAGAATATCATCAATGAACACGATCACGAACTGATCCAAATACGGCCTAAATATCCTGTTCATCAGATCTATGAAAGCTGTCGGAGCATTTGTCAACCCAAATGACATAACCAGGAAGTCAAAATGTCGATACCGAGTCCTAAAAGCTGTCTTGGGAATATCCTCTTCCTTAATCCTGAGCTGATGATAACCCGACCGTAAATCAATCTTTGAGAAGTACCGCGAACCTCCTAACTGATCAAACAACTCATCAATCCTAGGCAAGGGATACTTGTTCTTCACCGTAACACGATTCAGCTGCCGATAATCTACACACAACCTGAGAGTCCCATCATGCTTCTTAGCAAACAAAACTGGTGCTCCCCACGGAGATGTGCTATTCTGAATATACCCTTTATCAGCAAGCTCCTGAAGTTGCTTCCTCAATTCCTTCATTTCTGCCGGCGCCATCCGATAAGGTGCCATAGAAATCGGTGCTGTCCCTGGAAACAACTCGATACCAAACTCAATTTCCCGATGCGGTGGTAATCCTGGCAACTCATCGGGAAAGACATCCTCGAACTCATCAACCACCGGAATCGCTACACTACCTCTCAAAGCATAGGGCTCACAATCTAGATTGGCAAGAAAAGCACAACAACCTAGATTCCTTCGCCCTCCTAGACACGACTTCATGAGACGCTCACTCATTAACCAATCACCACCACCCTGGTAAGTGATCATCGTCCCCCTATCAGACACTAGGGTCACTTTTCTAAGTTGGCAGTCCACAACTGCATTATACCTGGACAACCAGTCCATCCCTAGAATTACATCATAGGAGCTCATGGGGAGTATAATCAAATCACTTTTCAAAATCTCATCCCTAATCTTTATTTTACAAGATTTACACATACAATTTACACACACCCGCCCCAAGGGAGAAGTTACAACTAGGGGTTCATTAAACTCTTCTATCTCTAATCCCAAGGCATGTACAAAAGAACTCAAAATGAGAGAATGAGAGGCACCGGTATCAAATAAAACGCGAGCTAAAGATCTAGAAACTAAGATCGTACCATCGACAACCGCGTTACCAGTCTGAGAATCTGAACCACCTGATGCCATTGCATGAACCTGCACCAGAGCCTTTCCTTTTCCTCTACCAATATTGCTGGGTCCGGGATTATTCTGCCGACGCTGCTGAGATGGAGACGACTGCACACTAGCTGTACTCGGTGCTCGATACCGAGGGACGCTGCGCTGGAAATGCTGCGGCTGCTGCCCCCGTGCCGGATATGAGAACTGCTGAGGAGAGAACTAGGTATACTGCAACTGCGGGTATTGATGAGGTGGAGGTAGGGTCTGAGGCTGAGACTGACGACTGGCATCCTCCCCAGTCTGAGATCCAAGACGGGCACTCCTGATCGGGCAATTCCTCTTGATGTGTTCGGGCTGCTGACAGAAATGACAATGGAAGCTGTAGGGATTGCTGCGCCCGCTGCCAGACGAACTGCTGCTACCACTGGTCACGCCACCTTGCTTGTTCTTCCCCAGAGTCGAACGACTACTGGTGCTCTTCCTACCACTCCTCTGCGGTCCTCCTGAAGCCTTAGCTCGATCCTCACAATACTGCGCATAATCATTTTCTACTGATATTGCTGACGACACAAGCTCTCCAAAACTCCTAAGTTGCAGAGCAACCAACTGTCGCCGAATGAGAGCCTTGAGCCCTTCTTGAAACTTAATACATTTCTCACGTTCCGATGCCACCGCTGATGGAGCAAACCTAGCCAACTCATTAAACCTTGCCTCATATTCTCGAACTGACAGATCACCCTGCTACAACCTGTAGAACTCAGCTGCCTTCTGATCTCTATACCCCTGCGGAAAATATCAATCATAGAACAGCTCCTCGAACCTGTCCCAACTGATTTCACTACCGTGCTCCAAACGCTTAGCTTGTTTCCACCAAGTATTAGCGCCACCCTCGAGCTTATACGCAGCAAACTCAACACGATACTCCTCAGACACACCAAGGGTATCCAAATGCTTCAAAACTGAATCCAGCCAATACTCTGCTAACTGCGGATCCCCATTACCATCAAAGTCGGAATAGACGCACGTCAGAATTCCTTAAAGTACGCATGCCGACGACTAACATTAGAATCTTTCGGTCTAGCCCTGGCTGCCATCTGTCGGAAAGCTGCAAACATAGACCTCATCATGCCTTCATCGTTTCTAAACTCGACGTCAGTTGTCGAAAGACGTCTAGGTGTCATTCTCTCTCTTCTGAAAACAAAATTTTGGACTGTCAGAGGTATTTCATTGTCAAACCTATGTGTGCACAGTTTCCAAGGTTCATAACCTTGAGCTCTGATACCATTCTATCACGCCCCGCAGAACAGGGGGTGATGTGGTGGATTATTTAAATTAATTAAAGGAGAATTTAATTAAAAATCAAGAGTTTAGGAGTTGGATTAAATGGAAAATGTAAGATTCTATAAAACAACACCTTATAAAAGAGTTTATATACATTAAGCAATTGAAATCATTAAACGAATAATATTAAACAATAAAGTCGCGAGCATGGGTCCCACAGACCCACAACTTGTGCACACACATGGTACTGACAATATCATAAATACAATCACAGTCCAAGTACAAATAAAGTTAAAATCTTACATGCCTTGATTTAAATAACACAAATAAATTTACTAGTCCCTCTATTGCTCTTGAGTCTTGTCCGTTGAATCTTCTCCAAACCTAAATGAAAAACCACCTAGAAGGGGGGGAGGGGGAATTTAAAACAAATAAAACGTGAGCAAAAGGCTCAGTAGGACTATGTTTTATAAAATAATTCAATTTAAAGAAACATTTCATTATTCAGGAATATTTAAAAGAAATCTTAAACAAATAAATAAATTTGAATAAGACCGTTCTTACCCAGAACAGTTTACTCTGACAACCAAATAAATAAATTTTATAAATTTGTAATGGCCCAGCTGGGTTTCGGGACCTGCCCCCAAGGTCGATCGCTACACGACCCGATCTCTGATATGGCATCATGCCTATATGTTTGTTATCATCATCATTCAAAACCCAATTACCGAGTGTTGTCATTTACATTCATTATGAAGTTCATTTTCAGTTCACGGTATATTAAAATATAACCAATAAATTCATTTTCAAACAACCGTTGAAAATATTTTAATAGAAATCCTTTTCAAAGCCAAATCATTTTGAAACTAGGCTACCAAGGAATGGGGTAGAAGTCCAACCTCGATACTCGTGCTGGTGCCCCACACCAAAATCCCGGTCCGCTATACGTTAGCTCCGCGGAACCACGAACGATCCTAGATACAAACTAAGTCGATCAATATCTAGTTTGAAACATTCTATGTTGCTAAACCATTTCATGATGTTCTAGTGTGCTATTCGTATCTTTAATATCATTCTATAAGGTTGGAATTTAAATCGGGGTTCAAAACAGTGAAAACGGGTGAAAAATCACAAAATTTTTCATGCTCGGCCGGCCTGCCGGACTCCCTGCTTCGGCCGGCTGAACTACACAGTTCGGCCTGTCGGAAACCAAGTCTGGTTGGCCGGTCATTTCCCCAGGTTCGGCCTGCCGGACGGAAGAACACCGGCCTGCCGATCCCTTGATCCGGCCTGCCTAACACGCAGTTCGGCTTGCCGAATTGGAAAAACCCAGAAATTCTAGCCACGGGTTTTTCGATCCTCAAAATCTAAATCTTGATTTTAACTTGTTTTTCTCAAATCTCAGGCATGGAAAACAATCATAGTTGATAGAAAAACATAGTAGAACACATTTGAACTCATTTAAACAAGATTTAAACTCAAAAATCCCAAAAATCTAAAATTGAGAAAATGGGGAGAAAAATAGAAAATCTTGAATCCAATCCGTTTTTCTTCAATCTAAGCTTAGATTCTAGTTGTTCTAAGTTCATTTAACTCAAATCCAAGGTTTTCTAAGCTCAAACAAACCTAGATTTCAAAAATACATAAAATTGAAAATTTTGTAAAAAGTTTAGAAATTTCAAAACTAACTTCAAATCGAAGCTTCAATCCGCGTTCTCAGTTACCAAATCATGTTCCCGAGCTTCCTCCTTGCTAACCTGAAGCTTGGATTCGAATTTTGATTCAAAAATTTGAGAGAGAAGAGAGGAAACCGAGAGAGAGAGTGAGAGAGCTCACCGGAGAGAGGAGAGAGAGTGAGAGCTGAGAGAGTGAAGAGAGAGAGGGAGAGAGAATAAATAGAGAAAAACGGTGGGCGGTTTTACTGTGCGAAAACCATGTGCCGCCCACGGTATTGTAAAACAGAGTATTTTTAACATTTTACAAATTGTTGTGTTTTAGAACTCAAAATATCGTTTTAAAACAAATAAGAAATAATTTGAATTCATCAAATTAACAAAACAACCAAAATCTAAAATTCAACCAAGTAATCAAATTAATGTTGAAACATTAATTATGACACACTAATTCATCATTTATATTACAATAGCATTAAATAAATTCCGGGGTGTTACATTTATTTTCTGTTATTTACAGTTAATGTTAACTTGACACATAAATAGCGTTATTAAACCACGTTCGTTCTCATTTAACTTGTAGAAAGTTTGTTATATTCTTCCAATACTCCTATGGCAAGCGTGTTTCATATTGCTATAGTCCATTTTGTTTATTTTTCCTCACAGGAAGTATGTTTTAATTGCAACCACTTTTTTTATTTTTTTAACTTCATTCACTATTATATTTAACAATACTCTTTGAACCACTTATCTTTTGACACATGGTAAGTTTTCCACATCATCATCTTGCTTGCATTTATCCTCTAATTTTCTTTTACTTAATCTTTTTTTTTTCTTTTTGTGTTTTAACTAGTTCTCATTCATATTAAGAGTTTCTGGAAGTTGATATCTAATATTTTTCTTTAAGAGAATGCGACGTTCTTTTTTTTTTAATATAAAAATACATAATATAAAAAAGGAAAATTGCACAAAATAACATAAATTTGAAAATTATAGAAGATGGCAACACGTTTGGAAAAATTAAACTCGAAGCAATTTTTTTCCTACATACAAATGTCGTTGAAAAGCAAATTTGTTGTAGCATTAAATATTAGGTTTGCATGTATATATGTTCTTACATATTTGGTTAATTTGGAATGTCGTCACATTATTTTCGTTGGTTTGAAATGTCAATAGACAGAATTGGACATTGTTGCATGCATTGTTGATTGTGCACCCATTACTTAGCTGGCGTCCAAGGGTTTATTAGACAAAAAAAAAAAAAAAAACACAAAATTATGTTAATATTGCATATGAAAATATTTGATGCCCTTGCTGTGACAATGGTAATGTACGCTAGAAATAGCTAAAAATAATTCAGTCCTATTTGATTGATAAAGGGATACATGATATGTTGAAAAAACAGTCTTCCTGGTGAAATTGTTAGTGCTGCTACAATTGAAGTGTTTGTGCCTAATACCAATGAGAATGATGGTCCAAAGGACAACTGCTATAATATGTTACGCTTCATGTCTAAGTGTAGTTATGTTCGGTCAGTGATGGACCTAGGTGGGGGCAAATGAGGCTGCCGTCTCCGCTCACTTTTTAGGAATTAAAATTTGACTTTATAAATTTTATAACTTTTAAATTATCTCTCTACTAAGATTTAGTATTTTCATATATGCCCCTACTGATTTTTAGAGCATCTCTAATGCAAATGCTATAATGTTATGCTAATGTCAAGTATTGACATTTAAGTGTAAAAAACACTTTCTAATGCAATGCCATTTCTTATGCCAAATTTGTCATATGCTAACTTAATAGCTTTTTATATCCTCAAAATATAAGATATACAAATAAAAAAAAACCTTTACTGAGAATATCCTTATCATTAGTGTATTTTTCTAAACACTATATATGACAAAAATCATATCAAAATAAAAAGATATGCAAAACAAATATATATTTTTATTTTATATATCTATAGGGTGTTGGGAGCATTGGTTCAAACCATTGGTTTAAACCAATTTGGATTAAAACTATTATAGCATGTGAGATTTTTACATTATAGCTCACTTTTTCTTAACACTATAACATGTGAGAGCTTTATACTGTAGCAACTAAAAGTTTTAGTTAAAACTGAGAATGCAAAACACCATAATAAAAATCAAACATTTCATTAAAAAACCCTATCGGTAGGGTATTTTTCATAACATAAAACTCTTAATATGTATCTAGTAGTTTTTGAAAAATATTATGATGTAATTTTTATGTCATTTATTTTTTTAAAAGAAAAATAGTGTATGCTACCGTCTCCACTGAAGTGAGAGGCTAACTTCACCACTGTGTTCAGTTAGGGCAAGGTGATGATGAAGATTTAATTACTGATAGATCGATTAAAACTCTAAGAGGATGAACTAATAATAGAAATTGTGATCACCTATCTGATGATCTAAAGAAATATTTATTTTCTAGTTTCGTAACGTTTTCACCATTGTTTTTGTTAAATAGATACACGTGAAGATCATAAATAGGTGGAAGAAATAATTGTGTGATCACATGTTGCCACAACAACGCTCTCCGCCGCTGTCATAGGACCCTATGCCACCAAAACAGGACCAATCTCATCGTTTTTTGGTTACCTAGAGACCCTTTTGACTATTATAATTTATATTTCTAGTATAATGTATGAATGTTTAAACTCATGAAACTTGGGTTTGTAATATATTTGTGACTATTTCGTGTGTTTTGCTATCATGAGTATGAATCAGATTTACATAATTATTTATGTGATTTCATATTGTAAATTTAAACCGTTCAGTTTTTTATATACTTGAAAATTACTATTTTTAAAAATGATAAATAATATTAATGACAAACCAACAATAATTAAAACAATTAAATAACTAAACAATTATAAAACTAAAGCAATTAATTTTATAATAGTTAAAACACATGGGATACATTTATTAAAGTTTTTCTTAGATTAAGAAAGTGTTATGCGTTGGTACTCCTATGTTCTAACCAATGCCAGGCATCTCCTATGTTTTAACCGATGCCATATTGAGAATTAGGCATGAGAAAGTCTACTCGAGGAGTATTCTTTATTCTTATTATAAAGTCTGCTCGAGGAGTATTCTTTATTCTTATTATGCATCAGGAAAACCATTTAATTCTTTCACCGACATGTTGCCATTTTAGTCACGTACAACGTCAACATGTTAGTAACACGGTCTTGGCGTTGAAAATTCCAACGCTATTAGTGTGTTTGACGGTCAAATTTTAATTAATACAATATAAAACTTTTATATATTATATTATAAAATAAAAATATATTATAATATAAAGTTTTTATAATATATTATAATATCTAAGTTTTAACTTAATTTTCAAAACGTTAGTCTCAATATCCGAGTCTTGTTCATGACTAGCGCATGTACTAGCTCAATGATGATTTTATTTTTTCCAATACTAATTAATATGGCAATCTCGATGTTTGAAATGTCATTTTCTAATAGTTACTTTATTACCTATGTCAAATCATGGAAAAAAGAGAGAGCTCAAGAAAATCTATATATATATATACGTACGTAAATGTATATACGTAAGTATATATACGTATGGTACTAAAGTCTTTATCGTATGAAAATTTTGTGCATAACTACTGATAGCTAAATCTAGCTTAAAGAAACAACCCATAAGTAGGGTACTACTTGAACCCCTCCTCTACTTTTGTTTTGTTTTTTTTTTTTCTAAATAAAAATTTATGCTCTTCTCAAAATCACATAAACAAAGTGTGACTAAAGTAATATGTATCAGCCTGTCATTTTATATGTGCAGAAAAATTCTATGTACACTGAAAACAATAGTACCGGCAATATTTTCTTTATCCAGAAAACTGGAAGAAAAGGTCCTTTCCTGGCTGAAACCCGTATAGAGTGCATTTTGAAATCCTCAGATCCTGTAAAAACAAAACACTTTAAAAAAAAAAAAAAAATTCAACAGCTACTAATTATAGATTATTTTTTAATACTCACCGAAAAAATTGCTAATATATATATATATATATATATTGAATGCATTCAGTAAATTACGAACAAGTGTACATAATTTAGAAGAATCCTATTGAAGTTGTTTACAACTTTCATTTCTACTCAAATCTTATTAATGGACGTCCAATAATGTCAAAACTAGTACAAAAATTGGGTGAGAGGTTAGGACCATCGAAGAAGAAAAATTGCATTAAAACCTTAGATACATTATTCATGATCATCAACCAACCCCTTAAGTAGTAGGCTATGTGTGGGGTCTCATTTTTCACACATAGTTGTTGCGTATCAAATTATATGACCTCTCACATTGACTTTTTACTATGATACTGTAGCTAAATAGACAACTAAAATGTTTGATACTTTAATTTTAATTTATTAGTTCTAATCGTGAGCAGCGTAAAGCTCTCAACAGCTACAATAGAAAGCATAAAATTACTACAGTATAAAGCTCTCACATGCTACAGTTCTTAAACTTAAAACTTCAGTTATAACCCAAATATCAAACAGTCTAAATATCAGATGAAAAAATTCCATCTTCTTTTTTGGGCTAAAAAATAATTCAACTTATCGTAATAGCTATAATAATTACATGTCTTATATCTTTTGACTATGGTAGCTTATAACTGTTAGCTTATTGGATATATAGGAGTGCAATGCATCAATGAAGAGCGAAAAGAAGTTAGGAATCTCAATTAATGTCTTGGCTTCTACAATTAATTATATATAATTGGGTAGGAAAAGGAGTATTGGAGGACTATAATTTTAGACTTATATTGTTGGAAATTATAATTTTGAAAGAGCTTAGTGGAATAAAGTAATCTTTAAATGTACCTTAATAACCAACAAAAATATATTACAATACATTGTAATAACTTCCCCTATAATCACAAGGTTGGTAAATAGTTTTTAAAAAAGTATTTTTAGAGAAGAGTATTCTTGAAAAACTAATCACATCTTGTGGCTTTGATGATAATTAGTTTATTTATAGAGTCAAAGACGAGTTCGATATTGTTTTTGAAGCCATCAAAAATCCTTCGCATAGGAGAAGATACAAATAATGTGTTTGGTTACAGTGATAAAAATACCTCGCAAAAAACAACACATTTAAAAGATATAATTTTTAACTTTTATTTTTTGCTTAATTCTAAAGTGGAAATTTTTGGAAATATTTTTAGGAGTAAAAGATCCCAAACAAAACTAAAGCTTTTTTGTAAGATCATCCAAACGCCTTTACTAAAGCACTTTTCAGACCCAAAATACATGAATATTGCTTTTCGTAGACATGTCGAACACGTCCTCATATAGGTAACTTTACGGCTTCACAGCTTTTATATAGTTATAACAAGAGATTGCGAAATAAATGAGTGTTACTTATCTTTACTTGTGATAAATAAAAAAAAAATGTAACGTACCCTTTCCACGTTCCATAAAATGGAACATTAAATATAAGTTTACGATGTTGGTCAGAAAACCGACATCAAAACCAATGATGTTGTCAGTCATGGTTTCGACATCGGACAAATGGCTACTGGTTATTGAAAGTAAGGCACTTAAACAGTTATTGTATAACTTTTTAAATGCTTGCAATATTTATACTCAGCATAAATGGGACATGCAAAATAACCTCTTAAAGAACATCCAGACAAGTTTTCATGGGCAGTAAAATCATTTATTTTTCACAATATAAAATGGCTTTTAACGTAAAATCATCACCCTTTAAGCATCATAAATATTAACACCAACCATGCACAAAGTATTCAGCTTTTTTGCCAATTGCCAAAAGTACATTGATGCCATTTCTAAGTTGTTAAGGGCTTGATATTAGTAAGGTAAGAAACAAAACCTTCTTTCATCCCCAACCCTCGTGGAAAGTTATAAAATAACACTAATAACATGCCAACCGTTAGTTAGAGCATAGTGTGGGTTATTCCTTCAGTTGACAGGCCTAAACAAACCTTATTGTTTGGTATCGTGGTCCGGACCATTTTCTCAGATATAAACAGTGTAAAGTTCTCACATGCTACAGTAACAATAACAAAATCGCTATAGTATAAAACTCTCATATGCTACAGTAAAAACAGTTTTAACTACCCTACCAAACACTCTAGATTATTACGTCTTACCTTCTTGCGTGCCAGTAAATCAGTTGGATTTGAAGTTTACCATTTAGTGGCCCAAAATTGAACTAAAAAGTACGGAAGTTTATCACTTGAACTGCATTGATATCCTCTTTTTCTCTTCTTGGTTACAATTTCATTATCTGGTAATAATTCACCATAGAATATCTATCTTTAATAGCTTTGTTCTGTTCCACTACAATACAAGTGTTCTTTAACTTTCTTAATGTTCATCCTTTTTATATTCTCACATTTTAAACATAGACTACATTTTGGATCTTGGTTAGATGCATTTTTCCAACAGAGGATTGAGTTTTTTCTATTTGATCAAATAGAATAATGATCAACCCTTAATCCGTAAAATTTGATTCATGCAGCTACTTTTCATTTTTATTGAGCCTAAATCTACCCTTGTATTGATTATATTCTTGGGTTCTTTACTTTTTATACCCTATATTTTAGATTTACTCAAACATTATACTCTTGATTTTTGATCTTATCAAATGTGTGCTTTTAGATTATATTCAATACACAAATTTATACCTTTTCTTAATCAATATTTAATTTTGTCCTAAAAATTATCCAAAATACACTCAAGTTGTAAAATAAGAGACTTTAAGAAATTAAAAAGATTTTATACTAAGATTTTTGACTTCAAAAATGTATAAAATACCTTAAAAAATAGGTGTTTAAATTGTGTTTTTTTGTTTTATTTTCTTCTTATTTTTTTAAAAAGTTTTAATTTTTTTCTCTCTTACTTATAGATAATTTGGTAATTTTACATGTCAAAAATCAACTATTATCTGAGCTAAGTAATAAATTTGTGTATTAAATTTAATATGAATGTATACATTTGATGAGATCTTAACCGAAGATATAATTTTTAAAATAATCTAAAATTAAGGGTATAAATTAATGATAAATATCCCTATATTTTTCCTGTTTAAGAGGAATGATATGGCGCTTGAGTTCGCAAGATTCCACCTTTTTTTTTTTTTTGAAAAGGCCATCAGTGTTTTCGTTCTTAAAAGAATTGATGAACACCTCAAAAAAAAAAAAAAAAAAAAAAAGAATCGTTGAACAATAGTCATTAACACAAGCACAGTACAGACCAATTCCATAGAAATTGATACAAGTAATTTGGCATATATATATATATATATATACAGCTATATACAGCACTTTATGGATCTTGAGTTCTTTTTCATTAATATTCTCTAATTAATACTCTTTAGTGTGAATAAATGCCATATCACGTAATGATTTTAGATGTATAATTTACTTCTGATGAATGAAGCAATCCCTACTTCATCAATTAATACACACACAGAGCAAACAATTAATAAATTGCCACCTATTAAATTGACAATGCAAAAAAAAAAAAAAAGGGTTATCAGGAGCTTCATGACATTTGATTTTAGGGTTAATTTCAAATTTGATATCTGAAAAATAAATATTGTGTTTCTTTAAGTCATACAATTCTAAATAACACAAAATTTGTACACATTAAAAGTAGCAAATTTGGTACTTCTACTAATAAGACATCAATTTTTTAAAGAATTTTAAACACATAAAGGTTATGTGACTCATTTGTAAAAGACAATGTAGGATATGTTGATGATAATGCAGGGGTCAAGAGCAAAGGAAGAGCTGATCCTTGTGGTCAAAGTGAGGAAAGATTTGCATTTTTTTGGATTATTCAAAGTTTTAAAATCTATATTTCTTTTTAAAATTTGTTGTATTTCTTTTTGTCGACAACATGTATTTTAATTTGTTAAAAAAGGAAACTGGGTTAGATGGCCTTTTTTATGACCTCTTTAAAATAAATGAGTTTAACTTTTTAAAATTAAATAAATGGCCGTTTATTAGTGTTAAATTCTATAAACTAAACTTTAGTGACAAATTGCGTTCAACTGATAAACTTCTTAAATTTATTAGTGTTAAACTCGATAAACTTAAGTTTATCACTGATAAACAGTCATTTGCCTAATTTTTAAAAGTTATGGCCATTTATTTTAAAAGTACTTTTAAAAAGGCCATTTACGTCTATATCTTAAAATTATTTCTTTGATGAACTTAACAAGTTGTTGATAAGTTTAGTCAAGGATCAAATTTGTGCTATTTTGAATTTTACGGGCTAAAATAAAACTACCCTATATTTTTTAGAGTTAAATATGAAATTAATCCTTGATTTTATGTATAATATTGTTTTAATGAAGAAAGACAACTGATTGCGTAGCACTCTCCTAAGTCTAGGTCCGACGCCAAATCAAACCACCCACTCAAAATGTATAAATAAAAAGGAAAGAAAATTGTAGTAAATTTCATTTTTCTAAAGCTAATTATAATACATAACAGGTTTTGAAAATATGTATAGCAAATAGCAAATTTATAATGTAAATAGTTTATTTACCTTCTTATTTATAGTGTAAATAAGTCTTATTTACACCCTTAATATATTAAAGGTGTAAATAATATATTTACTCCATCCTTATAGTATACATAATTCTTGTTTACACTCTTAATATATTAAAGGTGTAAATAATTTATTTACTCCCTTTTTATAGTATAAATAATTCTTGTTTATATAGAAAATAAATTATTTATATTGTAAGTCTGCTACTTGCTATAAATATTTTTAAAACCTGATATTTATTTTAGAAAATTTCAAAAATTTGTTATTTCCTCATTTTCCCATAAATGAAAATGAAAATATAAAATAAACAAGTGCCATGAAAAATATCCGGCTCGAAGACTTACACAAGGAATGAAAAATAAAACAACGATATAGTGGTAAACTTAGAGGGCACTTGCCTCCTCTTCAGACGTGTCCTTGGTAGCCTGGCAGTTGTTCCGTCTCCGCTTTCACCACTATGGGAGTTGAAAGAATATCTACTCCTCTAAAAAAATTAGAGGGCACGTTAAAACCTAGGGGTGCACAAAAACCGTCCCGCAACCGCCGGCCGCCCGCCCGAAAAAAAAGACTATGCGGGTTCAACCCGCCCATTGGCGGGTTCAACCCGCCCGCCTACATATGTTGGCGGGCGGGTACGGTTTTAAATTTTAAGGGGCGGGTTCAACCCGAACCCGCCCGCCTAATTCTTAAAAAAAAAAAAAAAATCTTAATCTAAACCTCTCCCACTCCTCATTCTTTAAAAAGAAAAAGAACATTTGACTTTGTTCATCATTTCATCTGTAGTATCCTGTTATTTTCGAACCCAATGAACAGGTTTTATGGAAGAACAAGAATTCTTAACTTTGTTCATCACTTCATATATAGTTGATGTTTCTTGTTGCAATGAATGATTATGTTTCTTAATTTGTTGTGAATATGGTTATTGTCTTTAGGCGTCAAACTTGGTTGTTATTGAGAATGCTTCATACATTATCGTCTTATATTTTCTATAAATTTTCTTCACTTTTTTTTAATAAAAAAGAGCTCAAAAAATTATATTGTATATTAGTGTAGACCCAACCAGCCCAACCCGCCCGCACCCGCCCACCCCCAAACCGAAACCGCCCGTCACTCCATGGGCGGTTTGTGGGTTGGTTAATCGCCAACCCGCCACTTAAAAAAACCGCTCCGCACCCGCCCAAAAATCGCAAACCCGTCCGTTGTTCACCCCTATTAAAACCATCAGCCAGATTCAGTCTAGTTTTAAATCATAAGAAGAAAATTTACAATCCTTTGAAATGATAAGTCGATAAAAGATAAACGTCCCTGTCAACCAATTACATGACAAAATCAGAAGCAAGATCTCGGAATTCATATTAAAAAAGATAAGAAATGTAAAAATTGGAAACGAAGGAGAAGGAGAGAGAGTAAGATTAAGAGTTGTCTTTCAATTATTTCAAATTAATTGGAATTAAAATTAGTCAAACAGATATAGATTAAGCAAAGAAATAAACAAGAAAGTCTATGAGCCATTTTTTTTCTCGAAGAGAGATATGAGAAATTTTATACCTTGCTTTTGCCAACTTAACTTGTAAATCCGAAAAATAAAGCAACCAAGAGTTATACGGTATTTGAGAAAATAGTTGAAATTGAAAATGTTAATTCAAAAATTATATTATGTGAGAATTTTACAATGTAACAGCTTCCTAATCTTTACTATAACGATTGAGAGCTTTTTATCGTTAGTTTCAACCAAAATACCAAACAGCCTATTAGAAAGAGCAAGTAAATATGCCTTAAAGTCTGAGCAGAGCCAATAAACGTTGGCAGAAAAATTCTATCAGTAAACATTGACCAAGCCTCCAAACCTCAGATATTTTATCAAATATAGTTGCATATGCTTCAATTGCAAATTAACTTTCTTCGCATGTATACATGCACATAAACATTAAAGACACGCACACACACACACACACACACACATATATATATATATATATGCTATGAGGAGTTGCATTATTAGTAATTTCTTAAACAGCTCCAAGACGACGATTCTTCTACATGGTCACTAATATTTTTGACTGGTTAAGTAAAATGACCACATGCATAATTTAGCTAATATAAAATCTCATATTCATACCCTTGTGGAATTAGGGTTATACACATAATTAATTAAGCAAAGTTCACGTTAAGAAGTTCCTCTATCATTTGCAGCGCCACAGTGTCTTCCTCTTCTCTTTTCTGCGTTGACCCCGCTTCTTCCCACGCCGGAGTCGACTCCGAAGACGACGGACTCCGTTGAGCTGGGCTGCCATCATTATTGACTTCCCCGACCTCGGCGGTCAAAACCCAATTCGCATTGTCGGGGTGCCGACCGCCGCCGCGCTTCTGCCACACTCCGATGTTGCAGCTGTCGGTGTCGAGCCTCAGGCACGTCACCGACTGGGACGACGTCGTTTTTCCGCATTTGCTCAGCTTTGCGCGGAGAATTTCCGATAAACCCTTTTGTCCCGTTGCCGCCGCCGGCGAGGGGGGGACCGAATACCGGTCGCCGGAAGCTTGTGTTTGGGGGGGAAAATTGGTCTTGGCTTTGCGGCCGTTCAACAAAATGGCGGCTTCGTCGTAGGCTCGTGCCGCGGCTTCGGCTGTCTCGAAGGTTCCAAGCCACACCCTTCTCTTTCTGTCACACAAAAATAACTGAAACATTAAACAACCAAAAAAAAAAAAAAACCGTCATTTGTTTAAAATAATAATAATAAAATTAGAATTTCTTAACAAATAGAAAGAACTTTATAATAGGCATCATGTCGTTATAATGAACTTGCGTTTGGGGCAGAAATGTTAATCAAACCCATCTATGCTGAAGCTAAATGAAAATTTGTTAAAAAAAATGTTTGATATAAATACGTGCATGGAACATTATGTGTATATAAATATTTATATTATATTGGGGTACGAATATACAGTAAAGGGTGGCGAATTTCAGAAACCCAGGAGCCCCAGTGGCGTTGCCTGACCCCTCTGAACTTCTTTGATTGCACTGTTTTTTTCATCTTTTGTGTCTTTAGAGAGAGAAAGAGAGAGAGATGTGGAGAACTAGAAGGGACAAGACAGTAAGGAAGAGAAGTACAAGAGGTATATTATGGAGAGAGAAGTGATATATATAGAATAATGTGCGTGAAAAATATATACAGACATTGGTGTCGGCGCGAAGACAGCTAAAAAGTCTATCTAAGAAAGGAAATAACTAAGTAACAATAGGGGATGAATATTTACATGATTGTAATATTGTATTTAAAGAGTAGTTATGACGCTAATTGAATAATTGCCTCGGAAATTCTATTTACACCCTAGTATTTTTAAAGGCACCCCAACATAAAATTATTTTATGTATTAAAAATTAAAATTATCTATTTTTAATGTTATGATCCATTATATTCCTCAATTACTCTTACAACACCCCAACAATTAAAGGAAAATCACAGAGAAGCCCTTGGAAAAAAAAAAAAAAATTCCTTGTTGCTCTGCTTCCCTATCTTTCTTCGTGATTGTTCCAGTTTATGCTTTGGCTGTACTGACCAGCCAATTTTGCATAGTGAGGGATTGAACTTTCTCCACAAAAGGCTGATCGTCGAATATATAGTTTATATCGAGGTTGGGTTTTTAGCATTTTAGGAGAGAAGGAATATAGAGAGGGAAAAAGATGAGCCAATCTTGATGTTTCTTTAACCTATTGATGACTTTTGGAGATTGGGATTAGCGTTTTCATGCAAAATAAGGAGAGAAGAATCCCATTACTCTCAAATTTGGTGGTGGTGTATGTGAGGTATTTGAAAAATATAGTGAATTATATCGGAGTCAGGATTTATTGATAAGGGCTAATTTTTTTTAATGAAAATTATACTAATATGTAGACTATTAATTTAAGAGAGCCAAACTTAATTTATACACATACTTAATATATTAAAATTAAAACCACTGTATGTAAATAATAAAAAAAACTAGGAAGGCCATTTGGATCATAACATTAAAAGTAAATAAATTTTAAATTTAATATATTTATTTTGCGGTGTCTATAAGAATAGAGTGTGAATGAAATTTTCCTAATTACTTCCGTATAAAGCATGGATTGTTGTCTTCTTGGCGAGACTCGTGGCCCAAATTATCCAAGTATTTATTAGTTTTTGGTACCAAAGAGTGGGTTGTTCTACCATGTCCGAATGTTCTTTCCCAGCACGGTGCCATGAAGAAACGTTGATCGTTGGATTTAATCCAACGGTCTAATTCCAAAGCTAAAAAAGTGATTAATTAGATAGAAAAACTAGGTAATCTATTCAACCGGTTATTCAAGTAAACAGACTCTTCTCTCTTTCTAATTCCTTCTCTCAAAGCTGCATTCCCTCTTCCTCTTTCTCCAAAACAAAAACCAATAGTCCCATGAAGACGAGGTCTGTGAGGAAGAGCATAGCGCCGCTCAAAAGAGCTATCGTCGAATCTGTTGATTTCATATGAGAGGAGAGAAGGGGGAGAAGGTTGGTACCGGTCTAGCTGGGATGGGTAGGTCAGGGTCTGGGGGCGGGAAGGCCGAGTCTGGGTGGTGGCCGGAGGCCAGTGGTTAGAGTGGAGGTTTTTTTGGTGGTGGCTGAAGGCCGTAATGGAGAGTGAGAGGAAGAAAGGGAGGGTGGGATGCTCTTTTTTTTTTTTTGGCGTTTTGTATTTTTTTTATTTCTTAAGACAAAAGGGAGGGTGAGGATGTTCTCCTTTTTTTTTTTATGAATTAAACTTAAGATTTTATCGTTATTAATTGATTAACTAAAGTAAATTTGTAATTATTTTTCCAGACAAAGTTCTAAAAGTAGTTGCTTTATTTATTATTGACAAGTAAAATGGGAGACAACAGACAATTAGATGACAATGACGCAGCGTTCTAAACAAGAAACAATGGAAACAATATCTGAATAAAGGAGATGGGAATATTGACAAATCCAACTCCGAAATGATATTGAACTTTACTGGTTCATTACAGAGAGAAGACCAGCTAACAAAGCAGCAAAGACATCTGTTACCCCATTCCCAAGCAACCCTCAGTAATAACTAGTCTCTCTAAAAGACTAAACGACGTCGTTAAGGCAATAGAGACAAGATAATATAAAATGAAAATAGCAGTACTAAAACAAACGACAACAAAAGCAATAGCAATAAAGTAATAAAGTTCTAAAACGGTTAGTCGGATCCCTTCATCAACAATTACCCGTTAATCTAAATATATATATATATATATATATATATTCTTTTTGGTAGGACCTTCCCCATTATTCTTTGCAAGTCAGGAGAAAATAACCTTCCATTATCGATAAACAAAGAACGAAATGACAAGATACAAACGGATACAGTCATTACACGAAGTCAACATCAAAATATAAAACGGAAAAAAAAAAAGGAAAAAAGTATTAGAAAAAACTAGAGTCATTGCATTGAAGGACTCATAAGTTGGGGTTTTTTTTTTGGAGATTGAGAGGGGGCTTGGAAACGACGTGTTCTTTAGCGCAGCCGTGGAGTTGAAGGAAGCAGTAGTCGTGCCAAATCCGCCTCTCTAGCGAGCCCAAATTACAAATCATATATCAAACTAGAAGAGCATTTTCATTCCAGCCATCGTCATCACATAATTGCGATTACCATCACTGCTTTTCAATCGCCATCAGTTACCAATCACCCATTTTCAAAAATTTCAGCCATTACTTCAGTTTCTTCAACCTTTTTCTCCCCAAAGTTTTATCGCTTATAATTAATAAGATGTGCCACCTAGTGACAGGAGGCAAGTGCATGGCAAAACAAGGCTAGTGGCAATCTTAGTTTTTTTTTTCAAAAGAAAAAAAAAAAGGAAGATTCATGTGAAATTGAAGATAAACGTAAACATTTAAATTTTTTTATATATAATTATATATATTAATGTATTTAATATTTCATATTTTTCTTTTGATTTTTGTTTAAAAATTGTCTTTTGATCGTGACTTTTGCAAGTAGATCATAAATTGTTTGTTAATTTTTTGCCATTTTCACTTATTTTCATTAGTTTATCCACCTCATTTGTTCTAACCATAAACTTTACGGATATAACCGTGTCCTTCAATTCAACGGTTATGAGAAAGGACAATTTTTTCTCAGTTTTTGAAAAAATTAAAAATAAAAAACTTAATTATGTAGTCATTATAATGTTTTCAAGCTAATCATACAATTTCACAAGTTCTTAATAATTTGCACTTGCTTTCCATAATTTATGAAAATCATTCATTAAGTTTACATTCTAATCATATACTTTACCGACATAATCGTTTCTTTCGACTCAATGGTTATTGAAAAAAGACAATTTAAAAAAAATAAAGAATTAGTCATTGTCATCATAGCTACTTTTAAAGAAACGTCTTTGATTTTGATATTGTCAATGTAAATTTGTATCTTCTTTCATAAGTTTTCCTTCTTCTTTATTATTTTTACCAAAATAATCGTTCACTTTACACAAAGTATTTTAACGATCATCGTCATGTTATATGCGATCATTGAATAAATTAAACGATTGTTATTTCTTGTGAAAATAGTAGTCTTGCTCGTAGCTTATGTTTAGATCATCTAACATCAACAATATATTTTATATTGTGCCATAATATCGCCTTTCTATGTCATACAATTTTTAGCTTCATTGCACAATTGATGTAAATTTATAGTATTAGGTTTTCCCACATTTAAGTATTATGCCAAATACTAGACATACAAGAAATTAGTTTAGAATAATACTTGGTGCCCTAACAACTTTTAACAATCATCATCAAGTTACTTTCTATCATTGTTAATTTATGGAATGGGTTTTCCTACATTTATGCATTAGGTCAAATCCTAGACATACAAGGAATTAGTTCACAATCACACTTGTCACACTAACAATATTTATACGATCATCGTTTATATTTGATGATTGTTGTTCTTATTAATTGTTCCACCTGCTCAACCAATTTCCCTTATCTCTAACTTTTTATAAGTCCAAGTGTCGCTGTATGAATTTCCAACATTGGGGTCAAGAAAGTATATCCTGGCACCATAGAAGTTTCCTTATTATATAAAAGCTAAGAGCCATATTTTATCAACATTCAACTTTCTCATTTGTCTTATCTTACTAAAAAACAAAAAGACACCAAGAAAGAAAGAAGAATCTCCTTCGTCCTTACCCTCAGAAGATAAAAAAAAATTAAAAGTCTCGCGTACTTTTTTTATGTAAAATTCTTGCGTATTTTTCTTGTGTACTTTTATTTTTTTGTTATTTTACTTAAAACTCAAGTAACATAGGACCTGTTTGACACAACTTTTGCTTCAATTTTTTGTTAGTTGTACAAGGGCCAATTTGGAATACTTGTGCTTTTGCTTTTAAGTAGTAAAAGAAGATAAGCATAAGCTAGAGCTTTTTAATTAGTATTTGGATAACAAATAAAAAAGGTGCTTTTTGATATCAAAAGAGCTTATTTAACTTTTTTGGTTAAATAACTCAAAAGCTCTTATTAATATAAAAAAATAGTATAATTCAAGAATGCTGACAAAATTCTTAATTTGTTATTTTTAACTATAAGGTCAAAGCGTATTAGAGACTATGAGGACTAGTCTGGTGAATATTAGTATGATTAATTAGCGTACAAAGCCTATGACCTAGATTTTCTTTTAATTCATCTATAATCTGGTTTGGCTTTCCATCAATTTTCTATTGATCATGATTCAATTCTCTACCGGGTTATTTACCGAACAAGGGGACTTTTATCTGTTTGTGAAATTTTGATAAATGCTGTCTTTTAGAACTTAGTTTTTCTTTTCATAAATGTTATATATGTTTAAGTGTGATATAAGTTAAATATGTAATATAAGAAGTAATTTAGTACATTTTTTAAAAAATATGGTATGAATAAACACAATGTAACATAACATGTAATTTTGTCTCTCTTTTTTTGTATTATTATAATTTGTTGAGGGAAAGCTAACATTTCATGTTAATAAGTACTATATTTCTTTTCTTTTGGAGAAAATTAGAATAAAACTACTTCTATGGAATAACGAAGGCCGGATACCTAGCCCATCTCTAGGTAGTAGCTGCCCCACAAATGTATTTTTTTTTTTTAATTATTCGTTTTGGATATGGCTAATATTGGAAAATGGATTTTGTTTTCTAGTTTACTCCAGGTACTATTGCTCTTGTTTATGTTGACATTATTATTGAATATTATTTTTTTGGTGTCAACATTGGAGACATTTTTATGTTGACATTGGCTTTCTCAATAAATACACATACAATATTGGTAGTTGTGCCCAAGTGTTCTATAAAATTGTCTGTCTTAGAAATCAATATTGCCGCTTCACAACCAAAAAAGAAAAAAAGAAAAACTTTTAACGACTTGGTTGAGGTGCAGAGAATAGTTATAGAAGTGCTGTTAAGGCGTCAAACCCGGTTTTCTCAAACAATTTCACCCTCGTTCTTTTGCTTTTCGGTCAACAAAACACATGGCCTCTTTTCATCAGCCTATCCGTCTCTGATGCTCTAATTAATCACTCCCATTCTACTAAATTTGTATTTTTCTTGGAATAATATTCCATTAGCGCCTTTTCTCTTCATTGTCAGATAGAATGATATGGTGAGAAAAGTTGGGATCAGTTTGCTACTGAAGCATCATACAGTTGCATTAGTTAGATATTTGTTTGTTCTCTTTGTCGTTCGAGAGAGAGAGAGAGAGTGAAAAAGAATGCAGTGCTATTACTCTTGTTTCATTATGCTTTTGTTGTGCTGCGTTGTTGACCAATAGCAGGTAAGTAATTGGTAAATTTTTTTCAAAGCAGCTACGAGAACCATAAATAGAATTACAGGTGTTTGATAAACTATGTATAAAATTGATGTGGAGATGTATAATGATGAAAATATACATATTTTACTAAGCATATTTGTAGTTTTAGTTTTTAATTAATTTTAATTTTAAGTTTAACATATGTAATATTTGTACACTAAAATGCTAAAAATGTAATTTTATGTTTATTATTTAATATTTTTTTAGAAAAATAAATTATTTGCACTAAACGAGATAAATCTGATGTTTGTTACAAGAATAAATTTTAAAAAACAAAATTTGAAACTGATAGGTTTTGTATTGCTGAAAATATGATGAAGGATTTCTTAAAAAATATTGTTATTAACTAATTCATTCATTTTTTTATTCAACAATACGTTTGTTTTTATCAATTTTAATTAAATTAAAAAAATCATTCTAATTTATTTTTAATGTGGTATTTGATTTATTTTAATTTGTGATAGAAAAATGAGTAGATTAGGAATTATGTATTATTATTAAGGTTAGTTTAGTAATTTTAAATTATAAAAGCAGAAGCTGTTTAAAAAAATAACCCATATTTTGCTTCTCACCTTTTCGTACTAGGCAGCAGTGTCTGGAAACAACTTTTCAAAAACAAGGTTTATTAAATACCCTAAATTGTTGTAGGTGACTACAAAAGCTAAAAACAACCTAAAAACAATACTTAACAGACCCAAAGGGACATAAAACATTAGCATTACCTTTTTTTCTTTTCCTTGTTTCTTTCTTGTTCTCATGAGAAAGAATGTAGATCTAACAATTGGAAGAGTAAAAGGCAAGGGAAAAAGGGGAAAGTTAGAGATGTAGAAAGATTTTACTAGTGATGTTAAAAGTAAAAAATAGAATATTGCTTTACAAGTAGCAAAAATTGTAATCAATAAAATAATTACTATGCAATGTTGTTGTGTAATCATCATAATAACCAGGGTTAATTTCACTTTTAGTCTTTCAACTATACAAGTTGTCCAATTTTGGCTCATGAACTTAACGTAACAAATTACACTCTTAAACTATTTAATTTGTCATATTTTGGCCATTTCTATTATTAAATCTATTAAATATTGACAGAATTAAGCAAATAATTTCATTTTTAGCCTCTAAACTATGTCACTTGTCCTATTTTGATCCTAAACTTTAAATTATATCAAATAATATATCCCTAAATCATGAAACTTGTTCCATTTTGACCATTCAGCTTTAAATCCATAAAAAATTTGATAAATTAAACCACATATATATGAAATTGATCGACAAATTATAAATCAACAGTTGATATTAACTATTTTGTAATCTTCCATGCATTTCAGACCTACAAATAGGGGGACTTCAAAACTTTATGATTTTTCCCGTGATCATTAAGTCTAATTAAGCAAAGTATTCATTAGTATGTAATTTATATAATTTTTAACTCCAAAATTTAGTCAAAAATGACAAGTAGGGTAGTTAGTCTCTATGTGTCATTTTTATTACTTTATAGACATATGTCCATTTATGTAAGTGTTTTTCCTTACTGTTTATTTTTTATTTTAATTCACAATACTACAAACCCCACATAAGTCATATGATGAAATAAATTTGATAAAACTTCTTAAGGAAAAAATATTAAACTTTTATAAAAAAAAATTATTCAAAAAGAAAAAAAAATAAAAGTTATATAACGAAGAGACAAAATTTATGATTTTTGCCTTCAAATATATGAAACATAAAAGAGCCATAAGGTTAATTGTCTCTATTCATCAATATTTAACAATTTAGTAATAGAAGGTTAAAATGAGACAAGTTTTATAGTTCAAGTGTAATTTGTTAGTTTTATTTAGAGGCAAAATTGGACAAGTCGTATAGTTAAAAGATTAAAAGTGAAATTATATTGACTCTAAATTAGTCAATATTTAACGAATTTAGTAATGAAAAGACCAAATTGAGACAAGTTACATAGATCGAGGGTGTAATTTGTTACGTTTTAAAGTTTAGAGACCAATATAGAAACAAGTTGCATAGTTCAAAGGCCAAAAGTGTGATAAACTCTAACAGTCATGATGTAATTTTGTTATTTTAAAAAATAGTTATAGTTCAACCCTACTCTACTAAATTGCATCTACAAAAAGAGAAGGGCGGGGTCGAGTAATACTTTCTTGTCCATGGATAGAGATCAAATTGGTCGCACTTGATTGAGCCTCTTAGATCCGTTCAAGGATAAATATAGCTAGGCTAATCATGATCCATCATCATGATACTTGCAAAGTACGATCATAAATCATTAATCCGAACTCTAATAAGTAAATTCACAATCATGGTGCAAAATTGTGGATATTGAGGCCGGGTCTAACACAAGTACAACATGGATGCAAACCTGTTGTCTTATTTTTCTGTCTTTTTAGCTATCTTATTATTTATTTGACACATTATTTAAACTCAATAATTTAAACACATAAATATGACCTAAATATAAAAAGTAATTAACCAATTCATGTCACGACCCTAAATCTGGGTAGTGACGTGGTGGATTAATTAAGTTAATAAAACCAAATTTTAATTAGAATCTCCAATTAAATACTTTGGGTTTTTTTTTAAAATGATCATTTAAAACCTTTTAAAAACAATTCTCGTTAAATTGGAGCAAACAAAATAAAATAAAATAATCAAGACAAATAAATATAAGTTAGGCTCCACCGGATCCACATTAATGCATACACAGGGCATTGACAATAATAAATTACAACCACAGTTGAAACAAGAAATAAAAACTTAAATATTACATGGCTTGATTTAAATAAAGAAAAAACCTAAACAGAATTCTTACAACTCACGTGTTTGCCCTGTTGCCTCTCCTACGGTCTTAAGCTGCAATTCACCTGGGGGAAAAGGTTTTTAAAACAAATAAAAATATGAGCGGAAGGCTCAGTAGGATTAAGTTTAGAAAATATTAATTTTAAACATAAATTTTCGTATTTGAATGTAATTTATAAAGATTCAAAAAATAAATAAATAAAACATGTTAAATTCAATCTTACCATTTAAAGTAACTATTCATCTAGATATGTTCTTATTAATTAGTCCTTTGGCAAAGCCATAATATCACCATCGTAGTGGCCCAGTTGGATTTTGGAACCTGTCCTCAAGGTCACTCTCTACACAACTCGATCTCTGAGTATGACATCATGCTCCATTATTTCGTTCTGGATGGTAATTATAACGCGTCTAGCACTATGTCATTATTTAGGTCTTATCTTACCAAGTATTCTCATTTATATTCATTATTCGATTTATTATGATCATTCATTATTCAACAAATAATGAAAAATACTAAGTAGTTCATCTTAATCATTTCTTGAAAGTCATCTTGAAAGAAATCATTTTTGTGGCCAAAACTTTTTTTTAAAAAAACTTGGCTACCAAGAAAAGGGTATAGAGTCCTACCTCAGTGTTCTACACCGTGACTCAATATCGCAGTCTCAACTCACTATATGTTAACTCCACAGAGCCATGATCAACCTTAAAGGTAACTAAGCTTCATCAATATCTAATTTAGAGTATTCTACGTTACTATGCTATTTCATGGTATATAAGTATGCCTTTTATAGTCATAATATCATATAATAAGGTAAAGATCTTCATTTAGGTTTTAAACGTTGAAAACGGATGAAAAGAACATTTCATGAAGTCTGGTCGGCCTGCCAAACTTTCCTGTCTAGCTTGCTAAACTAGCCTAGGTTTGGCCTGCCGACCAGATGAATCCAGCATGCCAAACTCATGAGTTCAGCCTGCCGATGCTCATCATCGGCCTGCCAAATTGAAAAAATCTAAGGGACTTGAGACTTCGAGTCTTGGCCTCCCCGAACTCAAAATTCCATTTCTAACCTATTTTCTCTGTTCTCAAGTATGAGTAATGCTCATAAATTATAAAAAAACACATTAGAACACTTTTAATCAGGTTTTACTTAGAGATTTTCAAATAGATCCAAAAATAGAGAAAATAGAAAAAACTTGATTTAGCTCAATTTTTGTTCAATCAAGGTTAAATTCGTGATGAGCAGGGTTCCACTAACTTAGATTGAAGGGTTTCTAAGCTAAAACAAACTCAGATTTCAAATTTCTAAGAAAATCAAGGGATTTGGGAAAAGTTTGAAAATTTGAAAAAAATAGAATAATTAACCTCGAATTTGAGCTCTAAATCGAGTTTGTGAAGGCTTAATCTTGCTCCTAAGCATCCAATCTAGCTAAAGATCAAGGCTTGAGCTCAAATTTTTGAAAACAAAATGAAAGAGAGAGAGGAGAAACGTGGAAGAGAGGGAGAAAGAGAGTGAGCTGAGAGAGAGAGGGGAAGAAGAGGGAGAGGAGAGAATAAATAAAGAAGGAGGGTGGTTTTTGTAGAGTGAAAACTATGTTCCACACATGGTTTTCCCAAAAACGACATATTCGATATTTGATAAATTGTTTTATTTTAAAATTTAAAATAACAAATAAAAATAATCAAAAGTAAGATAAATTTAAAAATACCACAAAATAATTAAATTAATTTCAAATTTACATTAAAGCATACTAATCTACCATTTATACACTAATTATGCTTAATTAACTTCGGGTGTTACAATTCGCTTACTATTAAAATTTAATTGGGGAACCACCAAAGGTATAGGAAAAGGAGACAGCATATCTTGATTCATGTACCATATTTCTTACGTGGTACACTAGCACCCAGAAAATTAACATTTGAATAGGTTGTCTATGTAAAGTTTTTTTGTAATTATATTCACCTGTTTTGGTTAACTTAAATTGTTATGCTTATAATTTTAAAAATAGTGTTTATAATTTAAATTTATTCGGCAACCTTAAACAAAAAAAGTTAATTATATAATTATTCATAATTTTTTTTATTAAGACTAGTACACTATTAATAATAAGCTCTAGCGGAGCCAGGTTGTGATAAGTGAGGGTACGTACCCCCATTTATTTTTTTAAAATTTGTATTTTCACATCGATTTTGTAATTCAAAATTTTAGTTATGCCTTCATCTTAAGAGAAAATTACAACTATGCCCCCATAGAATAATAAAAAATGTTGTTTTGCTTTATGAAATTATTGAAATATATCGATGTGTCCCTCAATGTCTTAATATTTTGTAGATTGTTCGTATATGATTAACAAATATGGTACATATATTAACAAACATAGTAAATATATTCAGCATGAACAGTTAATTAGTTGTAAACTGGATATGAATTAACACCGTGATTATGACCATGGAAAAGGAAAACAGTACTGAAATGATCCCAATATTAAACACGACAATGGAGATGTCACCATGAAAACGACAAAGAAGACGAGCCAACCAAAAGACAATTTAATGCCCATCATATCCCACACATGTGCAGCACGTTACTATGGTCACTAAGGTCCGTTTAGTTGGAGTATTTGAATAGAGTATTTGAATGAAGATTTAAATTTTTACGAGAAAAAATACTATAGTAAAATAATTCAAACCGTGATTCGAGTATCAAAAGTATTCCAACTAAATAAGCCCTAAAATCTTCTTCGGTTGTTATCATTTAGGGCCCGTTTGTTTCGATACTCGAATCACGGTTTGAATCATTTTGTTACAGTATTTTCTCTCACAAAAATTTAAATCTTTATTTAAATATTATATTTAAATACTGAAACCAAACCGGCCCGAATGTTTAATGTTCTCCATCGATTGGACTGCATATTTATTAGAAGAGACTGGTTATCAGCGGTTAAACACTGGTGCAGCGTCACTCTTTTCAAAAGAGATCCCTCGAGTTGATTAATAAACATGACAACTAAGTTGTCGTTTATTACTTGGTTAGATTAGATCAATTAATTTTAGACAGATATATCTAAAATAAAATGTATTTGACAGCCAACTTAATTATTATATAGTCAGTGGTGGAGCTTAAAAATATTTTCAACGGACACTATAAAACCACCGTATATTAAATTTTTATTTTGTAAGGATACTATTATATATTTCAATTGTTTTATGGGGTATGGTTTTATCTTTTTTATATTTATTTTTTTATAAAAGGGGAGGGGGTGGGGAGCAATTAAGGACGTAACTAAAATTTTATATAAAAATTAAGAGTAAAGGTAAAATTTCACTTCCACGTAATTCTGCCATTATATTAATTTAGACCATACGATTTTTTCAAATTTACTTTATTGCTTTTTTTTAATTATAATGCTGACTATTCTCAAAATTAATTAAACCTAAGATACTTTTTTTTTTTATCCCGCCCTACCTGTACCAATATTCTTAACACCAATTGGCTAATTTCACCGGATTATAGGTGTGTATGAAATCGGAATCTCAGTTTTTTTTTTTTTTTTTTGTGTAACAATCGGATCATTTTATTGGAGAAATCTTAGACTTTTTCCCCTAAAAAAATCTTATACGTTTTTTTAGAGTTTGGAAAAATATTAACATCACGATGAGCATTTTAAAAATTAACTAATACCTTTAAATTGTTTACGAGTGATAAGACTTGGTCTAGACTGACATTTATAATAGCTCATTGGTGCTTTCAAAACCTCGTCTCTTAACTGCGGTTATGTATATTATTAAAAGCTTTCTGACCAAAACACTCTTTTGCTTTCTGAGAACCCTATAGCTTGTCAATAAAAATGTAAAACAAAATGGATGAATAATTAGTGAAAAATATTCCTTTAAAAAATAATAGCCATTGACTGTCTCGCTTCATGATTTTTTTTTTTTGGTTAAAAAGAGAAGATTTCATTACAATAGATGTAACCTATGATACAAGACTGGATTGATAATCCCATATATATCACTAAGACCTGACCTTCAAATGAGACCAAGTTTTATCTGTACAATCTAATAAGGCTGTACGCAAGATTAGGAAGGATTAGTGGATTGGATTAAATTTTAATATTTTGTTTGGTGCAAAATTTTGAAAGACATGGATTGGATAAATTCTTATTCAATTTATGCTTCAATCTTCTTGGAAGGGGATTAGGCAATTCATTGCTAAAGCATGAGATTTAACATAATCATTTGTACATTGTGAAAAATTTCAAGGATCTATTTGCAAAAATTTATAAAATTTAGGGTCAAACTATAATTTTTTAAAAATTGAGGGGTCATGACATAATTTTATATGGAATCTTTTTCAAAATTATAATTTTTCTTCTTAAGTTTGAAGAATTAAAATTTGACCAAAATATTTGGTTCATTTTTGCAGAAAAAGCCTCTATCCTAATAATACAATATCCAACATATGATTGGTCAGCTAAAAATTAATCAAATCCTTTATTATACAGTCCAATCTAATCCTTTAAAATTATTCTATTTAGTGTCAACTTATCCTACATACTAAACGGGGGCAAAGGATATTATTTCCCTTTTTGTTTGGCTTCATGAATTTTGATAGTTAAGTTATCCCCATCTCATTCTTCAAGAACATATGATAGATAAATTATAACCTCCACGGCTTCACATATGTTTTGGTTGTATGGGCGTACGAGATAATGAAGGGCTTCAAGGACAACGGACATGCCGTGTTGATAGACAAAGAAAAATTGCCTAGAATCATGAGGTGGAAATGTGACACACAGCCAGATTTTAACATGTTGTCAAGTTCAGTGTTCCATGGAAAGGTGCAAATTTCTGCATAATCATTATTGTAAGTTTTAAATCATTATGTGTCACCTCCCCAAAGTACGGGAGGTGACGTGATGTATTAATTAAGTTAATTAAACCAAAATTTTTGATTAAAACATCAATTAAATGTTTTGGGTTATTTGAAAATGTCATAGTTTTAAAAACTCTTCAAAGTGATTATCGTTATTTTGAAACAATTAATCATAAAATCAAATAACAAAGACAGAAGGACCCCATCAGTCCTATATTAGTGCACAAACATGGTATCGACAATAAATATTACAATTACAGTCTAATATGATAGATAAAAATTTAAATAATACATGCCTTTATTTGAAATCAAGAAATAACCAAAACAAAATTCCTACAACTTATGTGTTTGTCCTACCGCCTCCCAATCGATTCTAAGCTACAATCCACCTAGGGGGAAAGGTTTTTAAAACAAATAAAGAAATGTGAGCGAAAAGCTCAGTAGAACTAGGTTTAAAAAAATTAGTTCTAAACATAAATTCTCATATTTGAAAATAATTTACCAAATTTTAGAAATCTAAATAAAAACGTATTTGAATTCATCCTTACCTTTAGAATCCCTATTTATCTGGAATTTTTTTTTATTATTTGTTCCCTCAAAAAGCCATAATATCACCACCGTAGTGGCTCAGTTAGCTTTCGGGACCTGCTCCTAAGGTCGCACTCTCTACGACTCGATCTCTGTGTATGGCATCATGCTCTAGTTTATCATTTCGAACGGTGCTAGTCGACACGTCTAGTATCTTATCATTATTATGTTCCATTTTACTTGATATTCTCATTACGTTCATTATTTGATTCATTATGATCATTTATTCTTCAGCAAGAAATGAAAAATACTAAGAAGTTCATTCTAATCATTCCTTAAAAATCAATTTGAAAGAAATCATTTGGTAACAAGTCTTTTTGTGGCCAAGGCCCTCTTTGAAAATATTTAAAACATTTTGTCATTTATTGAAAACATTTTGAAAGAATCTTTAAGGCAAAAACCATTTAAAAATGTGGCAACTAAAGAAGGGGTAGAATTTTTACCTTAATACCCAGTACCGCAACTCAGCACCGCAGTCCCACTCCATTATATGTCAGCTCCACGAAACCACGAACGATCTTAAATGTAAACTAAGTTCATCAATATCTAGCTTAAAATATTCTACACTATTAAGCTATCTCATAGTGTCCTAGTGTGCCATTTATGTTCGTAAAATCATACTATAAAGTTTAAACTCTCAATCTGGGTTTAAAACAATGAAAACTGGTAAAAAACAACCATTTTTCTAGTGGCTGGTTGGCTTGCTGAACTCCTTGGTCTGGCCTATCAAACTATATAGTTGGGCCTATCGGCCATGCATGACTGTCCTACTGAACTTTCCCAAGTTCGGCATGCCAATGGTATGAATCCGGCATGCCGAACTTATGAGTCCAGCCTGCTGATGTTCAAGATTGGCCTGCCAAACTAGAAAAATCTGGAGATCCCAGACTTTGAGTCTCAGCCTCTTCGAGATCAAAATCTCAATCTAAACTTGTTTTCTCAATTCTAAAGCATGGGTAATGTTCATAAATGATAGAAAAAACATAATAGAACACATTTAAACAATTTTAAACAAAATTTACATAGAAAATTTCAAAGAAATCCAAATAGAGAAAAAGAAAAAAGGTTATCAAGCTTGATTTTGTCCAGATCAAGCTCAAATTTGTGAGGGTTTGTGTTCTACTAATCTAGATTTAAGGTTTCCTAGACTCAAGAAACTATAACATTTTGAAGAAATTGCAAGTTTAGATGAAAAAGTTTGAACTTTGAAAAAAAGTTAAACTAACCTTGAAATTTGAGCTTGAATCTGAGTTTGTGGATGTACAATTACGTTCCCAAGCTTTCAATCTACTAAGAATCGAAGCTTCGCTTAATTTTTTTTTGAAATAAAAAATGAGAGAGAGAGAAACGGGAAGAGAAAGAGAGAGAGGGGCTGAGAAAGTGAGTGAGGGAAGGAGAGGGAAAGAAAATAAATAGAGAAAGGAGGGGTAGCTTTCGTTAGATAAAACCCTGTCCTCAGCACATGGTTTTCAAAGAAGGATATATTGGGCATTTGACAAATTGTTTTATTTCAAAAATTTAAAATAACAATTAAAATAATAAAGAGTGATTAAAAATAATTAAAAGTAATACTAATTTGAAAATATTACAAAATAGTTAAATTAAGTCTAAACTTACATTATGACATGCTAATTTACCATTTCCATATTAATTACACTGAATTAAAAATCAGGGTGTTACACTATATCAGTCATTGGTTCATACTTGTTTTCTACTAATATCAAATGTATAAAAGACAATACAAGTTTCATTACCGGGAATTGTTCATCATTATGGTAATTGATAATTGGTTTGTTTTATCATTAACCATTACAATTATGATAATTCAAGTATACAATGGAAACGTACAAAGTGCTATGTAATTATTATAGTAATTTATATATCATTATAATAACCATTTGTAGGTTCTTGTTTTCTAGTATAATCAAATATGTAACAAACATTACAAATTTCATTATCTATAATTGTTCATCGTTATAGTAACTGAAACTTGGTTTGTTTAATCATTATTCATCATTATAATAATGAATAACCGAACTACATTATATGTTTCAGTGGCTGCAATGTGACCTACAGCGGAAGAACTAAAGCAACATTACATGATAATACTTGAAGATCCTTCATGTGATAAAGATCCTGACCCTATGGACACCGTCATTGATGATACTATTTCTGAAGATGAAAAAAAGTACGGTAAAAAAGATGCAAAAAGGCTAAAGAAATTGGAAGAAGAATTGCGAAGGCATGGATCACAACTGGAAATGTTAATGGAACAACAAGATCATTTGATGCAACTTCTCGTCGAGATCCACCATGTCATTGTTGGACCAAACTTGATTAAAAAGCCGGTGAATGCTCCAGATGATAGCTTTGATGTGTTCCTTATGACTGGTGGTTTGGAACAAATTGATGAGGAAATATTAAATTTAAGCAAAGATAGAAGCATCAAGAAGCAAACCAAAGGAGGACAAAAAAATGCAGAGACTAGGACAAAAAGAAAGAATGATACGGTATGCAATAAAATCCTTTGATGAAAATATTCATTAGTTGCATTGATGTTTCCTTAAAAAAATTTTAACAAGTATTAATCATTAGAGGTAATGCACTTATTATTACGTCTTGGAAAAAGGTCAAAAAATCAAAGCATTGACTAGTTAGTTGCTGACCTGATCAATACCAAAAACCCTGTCAAGAAAACGGGTGAAAGAAAGGTTCAAAACTTTTTTTTTTGGGACTAAAAATTAATGAATACTTGACAATAATGAATTTTAATTACTAAAATGATGAAAGTCATAATTCTTGAACCTCAATAATTAACCAATGTAATATTTTGCAAAACGCAGACCAATATCTCCCTAAATGAGGCCTACGCAAGACCACGTGTAACGTCCCGAAATTTATTTAATATTAATGTAATGTAAATGATGAATTAGTGTGCCATAATTAAAGTTTTAACTTTAATTAGATTATTTGGTTGGATTTTTAGTTTTTGGTTGTTTTGTTAAATTGATGTGTTCAAAAGATTCCTTGTTGATTTAAAATGATGTTTGAGTTTTAAAACACAACAATTTGTAAAATGTTAAAAATACTCTGTTTTACAAAACCGTGGGCGGCACATGGTTTTCGCACAGTAAAACCGCCCACCGATTTTCTCTATTTATTTCTCTCTTCTCTCTCTCTCTCCTCATTCACGAGTTCTCTCTCTCTCTCTTCTCTCTCTCGGCAGTCCCTCTCTCTCTCTAATTTCTTCAAAAAATTTTGATTTCCATTCGAATCCAAGCTTCGGAACAGCAAGGAGGAAGCTCGGGGACGTGATTCGGCGACCGAGAGCACGGATTGAAGCTTCGATTCGAGGTTAGATTCGAAATTTCTAAACTTTTAACAAAATTTTCGAATTTGTGTGTTTTTGAAATCTAAGTTTGTTTTAGCTTAGAAAACCGTGGATTTGTGTTAAATGAGCTTAGAACAACTAGAATCTAAACCTAGATTGAAGAAAAACGGATTGGATTCAAGATTTTCATTTTTCTCCTCTTTTTCTCATTTTCAGATTTTTGGAGGATTTCGAGTTCAAATGTTGTTTAAATGATTCCAAACATGTTTTAGAATGTTTTTCTATCAACTATAGTTGTTTTTCATGCCTGGGATTTGAGAAAAACAGGTTAGAAACAAGATTTGGATTTTGGGGATCGAGAAACCCGTGGCTGGGATTTCTGGATTTTCCCAGTTCGGCAGGCCGAAGTTCATGTTCGGCAGGCCGGAGTGATGATCGGCAGGCCGGTGTTCTTCCGACCGGCAGGCCGAATCTGGGGAAATGTTCGGCAGGCCGAACTTTGCTTCCGGCAGGCCGAACTGTACAGTTCGGCAGGCCGAAGCAGGGCGTCCGGCAGGCCTACCGAGGCATGGAAAATTTTGTGATTTTTACCCGATTTCATTGTTTTGAACCCTGATTTAAATCCCAACCTTATAGGATGATTTTAATGATACAAATGGCACACTAGGACATCATGAAATGATTTAGTATCATAGAATGTCTCGAACTAGATATTGATTGACTTAGTTTGTATCTAGGATTGTTCGTGGTTCCGTGGAGCTAACGTATAGCGGATCGGGATTACGGTGTGGGGTACCGGCACGAGTACTGAGGTAGGACTTCTATCCTATTTCTTTGGTAGCCTGGTTTTGAAATGATTTGGCTTTGAAAAGGATTTCTATCAAAATGTTTTCAATGGTTGTTTGAAAATGGTTTTATCGGTTATATTTTTATATACCGTGACATGAAATGAATTTCATAATGAATGTAATTGACAACACTCGGTAATTGGGTTTTGAATGATAATGATAATAAACACATGGGCATGATGCCATATCAGAGATCGGGTCGTGATCGACCTTGGGGGCAGGTCTCGAAACCCAGCTGGGCCACTACGGTGGTGATATCATGGTTTGCCTAGGTAAAAGTAAACTGGTGTTTTGATTTGACGAGTAGACTGTTCTGTGCCAGAACGGTTCTACTCAATTTATTTATTTATTTATTCAAGTTTCTTCTTGCATAACTCCTGATAATGCTATGTTTCTTTGCATTAAATTATTTTATAAAACTTAGTCCTACTGAGCCTTTCGCTCACGTTTTATCTGTTTTAAATTCCCCCCTTCTAGGTGGTTTCCCATTTAGGTTTGGAGAAGATTCTTCGGACCGAACTCAGGAGCAATAGGAGAATTTGTTTACATTCTGTATTTATTAATCAAGGCATGTAAGACTTAACTTTATTTGTACTTGGACTGTAATTGTATTTGTGATATTGTCAGAACCATGTGTGTGCACAAGTTGTGGGTTGTGGAACCCATATTCGCGGTTTTTATTCAATTGTTGTTATTTGTTTAATGATTTTAAATTCTTTATCAAATGTGGTGGAAAAATCTCTTTATTTCTTGCTTAATTGGATTTTTAAACCCTTAATTTCAATTAAACTCTCTTTTAATTAATCTAAATATTCCGCCACGTCATCTCCCGTACTCCGGGGCGTGACAGAATGGTATCAGAGCTCAAGGTTATGAACCTTGGGAATTGTGCACACATAGGTTTGACAATGAAATACCTCTGACAGTCCAAATTTTGTTTTCAGAAGTGAGAGAATGGCACCTAGACGTCGTTCGACAGCTGACGCCGAATTCGGAAATGATGAGGGCCTGATGAGGTCTATGATTGCGGCTTTCCGACAGATGGCAGCCAGGACTAGACCGGAAGACTCCAGTGTTGGTAGTCGGCATGCTTTCTTTAAGGAATTTCGGCGGGCGTCTATTCCGACTTTTGATGGCAATGGGGATCCGCAGTTAGCAGAGTATTGGTTGGATTCGATCTTGAAGCATCTTGATACTCTTGGTGTGCCTGAGGAGTATCGTGTGGAGTTTGCGGCGTATAAGCTCGAGGGTGGCGCTAACACCTGGTGGAAACAAACTAAGCGTCTGGAGCGCGGTGGCGATATCGGTTGGGACAAGTTCGAGGATCTGTTCTATGATCGGTATTTTTCGCAGGGGTATAGAGATCAGAAAGCAGCTGAGTTTTATAGATTGCAGCAGGGTGATATGTCAGTTCGGGAGTACGAGGCAAAGTTTAGCGAGTTGGCTAGGTTTGCTCCATCAGCTGTGGCATCGGAGCGCGAGAAATGCATCAAGTTCCAGGAAGGACTCAAGGCTCCTATTCGGCGGCAGTTGGTTGCTCTACGGCTTAGGAGTTTCAGAGAGCTTGTGTCGTCGGCGATCTCCGTGGAGAATGATTACGTGCAGTATTGTGAGGACCGAGCCAAGGCTTCAGGAGGACCGCAGAGGAGTGGCAGGAAGAGCACCAGTAGTCGTCCAGCTCCGGGGAAAGGCAAGCAAGGCGGTGCGACCAGTGGCAGTAGCAGTTCGTCTGGCAGCGGGCGCAGCAACCCCTACAGCTTTCATTGTCATTTCTGTCAGCAGCCCGGACACATCAAGAGGAATTGCCCGATCAGGAGTGCTCGTCTTGGATCGCAGACCGGGGAGGATGCCAGTCGTTCGTCTCAGCCTCAGCCTCAGACCCTACCTCCGCCTCCGCAGTACCCGCAGTTGCAGTATCCGCAGTTTTCTCCTCAGCAATTCTCATATCCGGCACGAGGGCAGCAGCCGCAGTATTTTCAGCGCAGTGTTCCTCAGTATAGAGCGCCGAGTACAGGTAGTGTGCAGTCATCTCCATCTCAGCAGTATCGACCGAGTAATGCAGGACCCAGCAATGTCGGTAGAGGAAAAGGGAAGGCGCCAGTGCAGGTTCATGCAATGGCATCTGGAGGGTCAGATTCTCAGATTGGTAACGCGGTTGTCGATGGTATGGTTTTGGTTTCTAGATCTCTAGCTCGCGTTTTATTTGATACCGGTGCATCTCATTCTCTCATTTCGAGTTCTTTTGTACATGCCTTGGGATTAGAAGTAGAAGAGTTTAAGGAACCCCTAGTTATAACTTCTCCCTTGGGGCGGGTGTGTGTGAATTGTATGTGTAAATCTTGTAAAATAAAGATTGGGGATGAGATTTTGAAAAGTGATTTGATTATACTCCCCATGAGTTCCTATGATGTGATTTTAGGGATGGACTGGTTGTCCAGGTATAGTGCAGTTGTGGACTGCCAACTTAGAAAAGTGACCCTAGTGTCTGATAGTGGGACGGTAATCACTTACCAGGGTGGTGGTGATTGGCTAATGAGTGAGCGTCTTATGAAGTCATGTTTAGGAGGGCGAAGGAATCTAGATTGTTTTGCTTTTCTTGCCAATCTAGATTGCGAGCCCTATGTTTCGAGTAGTAGTGTAGCGATTCCGGTGGTTGATGAGTTCGAGGATGTCTTCCCCGATGAGTTATCAGGGTTACCACCGAATCGGGAGATTGAGTTTGGTATCGAGTTGTTTCCAGGGACATCACCGATTTCTATGGCACCTTATCGGATGGCGCCGGCAGAAATGAAGGAATTGAGGAAGCAACTTCAGGAGCTTGCTGATAAAGGATATATTCGAAATAGCACATCTCCGTGGGGAGCACCAGTTTTGTTCGCTAAGAAGTACGATGGGACTCTTAGGTTATGTGTGGATTATCGGCAGCTGAATCGTGTTACGGTGAAGAACAAGTATCCTTTGCCTAGGATTGATGAGCTATTTGATCAGTTGGGAGGTTCGCGATACTTCTCGAAGATTGATTTGCGGTCAGGTTATCATCAGCTCAGAATCAAGGAAGAGGATATTCCCAAGACAGCTTTTAGGACTCGGTATGGGCACTTCGAGTTTCTGGTTATGTCTTTCGGGTTGACGAATGCTCCAGCAGCTTTTATGGATTTGATGAACAGGATATTTCGGCCATATCTGGATCAGTTTGTGATCGTGTTCATCGATGATATTCTTGTGTATTCTAAGACATGGGAGGAGCATGAGCAGCATCTTCGGATCGTGCTTCAGACTTTGCGGGAGCACCAGTTGTATGCTAAGAGGGAAAAGTGTGAGTTCTGGTTGACCGAGGTCAAATTTTTGGGTCATGTCATCTCGAAGCATGGTATTTCAGTGGATCCGTCCAAGATTGAAGCTATATTGGAGTGGGAACGACCAAGGAATGTAGCGGAGATTCGCAGCTTCTTAGGTCTTGCTGGATATTACAGGAAATTTGTAAAGGACTTTTCGAAGATTGCAGCTCCGTTGACGAGGTTGATCAGGAAAAACGTCAGGTTTGAGTGGGATGAAGATTGTGAGTCTGCTTTTCAGGAATTGAAGAACCGGTTGACTTCAGCTCCAGTATTAGTTATTCCTAGTAGTGACGAGCCGTATGAGGTTTATGCTGATGCTTCAGGGCGCGGACTTGGATGCGTGTTGATGCAGCATGGACGTGTGGTTGCGTACGGATCGAGACAGCTACGACCTCACGAGCGAAATTATCCTACTCACGATTTAGAGCTTGCAGCGGTGATCTACGCGCTGAAGATTTGGAGATGTTACTTGTATGGGGCATCGTTTCAGGTCTTCTCCGATCATAAGAGTTTGAGGCATTTGTTCACTCAGAGGGATCTCAACTTGAGGCAGCGCAGATGGGTGGAGTACATGGAGGATTATGATTTCGCGTTGCAGTATCATCCCGGGAAAGCTAATGTGGTAGCGGACGCGCTTAGCAGAAAGTCTTCAGGGATTCTCGCTTGTTTGATTTTTGAGGACTGGAGCAGGGATGCGACAGTGAGTGAGTATCGGCTACAGTATCATGACGACGGTGATCGAGTTTTGTTGTATCATGTGGAAGCGACTCCAGCTCTTGTTCGGATGGTGAAGCAAGGTCAGTGGCAGGATCGACATTTGCAGGGGATTTGGTCGCGGATTCAGAACAGGGAGCAGTTTGAAGAATGGAGCGTGCATGCAGATGGATCGTTGTACTTCCGGGAGCGTCTTGCAGTTCCAGTTATCGCCGAGGTGACGAAAGCCGTTCTAGATGAAGCTCATAGGTCTCAGTTCGCTATTCATCCGGGGAGCACCAAGATGTATCGTGATTTGAAGAGGCACTATTGGTGGAGAGGCATGAAGAAAGATGTTCGCGAGTACGTGGCCAAGTGTTCGACGTGTCTTCAGGTGAAAGCTGAGCACCAGAAGCCTGCAGGTCAACTTCAGCCGCTTCCTATTCCAGGTTGGAAATGGGAGCATGTGACGATGGATTTCCTCACAGGTTTGCCGAGGACGGAGCAGCGGCATGATGCAGTTTGGGTTGTAGTCGACAGGTTGACGAAATCGGCGCATTTCATTCCGTTTAGGTCGACGTGTTCCAGGAAGATTCTCGGAGAGTTGTATATGCAGAACATTGTGAGGTTGCATGGAGTTCCTTTGTCCATCACCTCTGATCGAGATACCAGGTTTAATGCTAAGTACTGGAGGAGTTTTCAGGAGGCTTTGGGTACGGATTTGAACTTCAGTACGGCGTTTCATCCTCAGACTGATGGGCAGTCTGAGCGGGTTATTCAGGTTCTCGAGGATATGTTGTGTGCTTGTGCGTTGGACTTCGGCGGGAATTGGAAGCAATATTTGCATTTGGCGGAGTTCGCGTACAACAACAGTTATCAGGCGAGTATCGGTATGGCACCATTTGAGGCATTGTATGGGCGACCGTGTCGGTCACCTGTGTGTTGGGCCGAGCCGGAGGATAGAGTTATTCTTGGGCCAGATGAGATTCGTGACAGCAACGAGAAAGTCGCGGTGATTCGGGATCGATTAAGAGCAGCTCAGAGTCGGCAGAAGAGCTACGCGGATAGGAGACGTAGACCCTTAGAGTTCGCGGTTGGAGATTTTGTTCTCTTGAGGGTGTCACCTCGTAAGGGAACTATGCGGTTCGGGGTGAGTGGGAAACTCGCGCCGAGGTATATCGGGCCGTTCGAGATCACTCAGCGTGTTGGTGTGGTCGCTTATCGGCTTGATCTTCCGCCCGAACTTTCTCATGTGCACGATGTGTTTCATGTGTCGATGCTTAGGAAGTGTCCACCTGAGCAGGGTAAGATAGTATCGTTTCGCGATGTGCAGGTTCAGGAGGATACGACGTACGAAGAAGTGCCGATTCAGATCATCGACCGGAAAGTGATTAGCTTGCGTCGTCGTGAGATACCATTGGTAAAGGTCGTGTGGCAGCATCACGGAGTTGATGAAGCCACTTGGGAACTAGAGTCGGGTATGCGGGAGTTATATCCGCATTTGTTTTGCTTTTGAGATGAGTTGTAAATTTCGAGGACGAAATTTCTTTTAGGGGTGGAGAGCTGTAACGTCCCGAAATTTATTTAATATTAATGTAATGTAAATGATGAATTAGTGTGCCATAATTAAAGTTTTAACTTTAATTAGATTATTTGGTTGGATTTTTAGTTTTTGGTTGTTTTGTTAAATTGATGTGTTCAAAAGATTTCTTATTGATTTAAAATGATGTTTTGAGTTTTAAAACACAACAATTTGTAAAATGTTAAAAATACTCTGTTTTACAAAACCGTGGGCGGCACATGGTTTTCGCACAGTAAAACCGCCCACCGATTTTCTCTATTTATTTCTCTCTTCTCTCTCTCTCTCCTCATTCACGAGTTCTCTCTCTCTCTCTTCTCTCTCTCGGCAGTCCCTCTCTCTCTCTAATTTCTTCAAAAAATTTTGATTTCCATTCGAATCCAAGCTTCGGAACAGCAAGGAGGAAGCTCGGGGACGTGATTCGGCGACCGAGAGCACGGATTGAAGCTTCGATTCGAGGTTAGATTCGAAATTTCTAAACTTTTAACAAAATTTTCGAATTTGTGTGTTTTTGAAATCTAAGTTTGTTTTAGCTTAGAAAACCGTGGATTTGTGTTAAATGAGCTTAGAACAACTAGAATCTAAGCCTAGATTGAAGAAAAACGGATTGGATTCAAGATTTTCATTTTTCTCCTCTTTTTCTCATTTTCGGATTTTTGGAGGATTTCGAGTTCAAATGTTGTTTAAATGATTCCAAACATGTTTTAGAATGTTTTTCTATCAACTATAGTTGTTTTTCATGCCTGGGATTTGAGAAAAACAGGTTAGAAACAAGATTTGGATTTTGGGGATCGAGAAACCCGTGGCTGGGATTTCTGGATTTTCCCAGTTCGGCAGGCCGAAGTTCATGTTCGGCAGGCCGGAGTGATGATCGGCAGGCCGGTGTTCTTCCGACCGGCAGGCCGAATCTGGGGAAATGTTCGGCAGGCCGAACTTTGCTTCCGGCAGGCCGAACTGTACAGTTCGGCAGGCCGAAGCAGGGCGTCCGGCAGGCCGACCGAGGCATGGAAAATTTTGTGATTTTTACCCGACTTCATTGTTTTGAACCCTGATTTAAATCCCAACCTTATAGGATGATTTTAATGATACAAATGGCACACTAGGACATTATGAAATGATTTAGTATCATAGAATGTCTCGAACTAGATATTGATTGACTTAGTTTGTATCTAGGATTGTTCGTGGTTCCGTGGAGCTAACGTATAGCGGATCGGGATTACGGTGTGGGGTACCGGCACGAGTACTGAGGTAGGACTTCTATCCTATTTCTTTGGTAGCCTGGTTTTGAAATGATTTGGCTTTGAAAAGGATTTCTATCAAAATGTTTTCAATGGTTGTTTGAAAATGGTTTTATCGGTTATATTTTTATATACCGTGACATGAAATGAATTTCATAATGAATGTAATTGACAACACTCGGTAATTGGGTTTTGAATGATAATGATAATAAACACATGGGCATGATGCCATATCAGAGATCGGGTCGTGATCGACCTTGGGGGCAGGTCCCGAAACCCAGCTGGGCCACTACGGTGGTGATATCATGGTTTGCCTAGGTAAAAGTAAACTGGTGTTTTGATTTGACGAGTAGACTGTTCTGTGCCAGAACGGTTCTACTCAATTTATTTATTTATTTATTCAAGTTTCTTCTTGCATAACTCCTGATAATGCTATGTTTCTTTGCATTAAATTATTTTATAAAACTTAGTCCTACTGAGCCTTTCGCTCACGTTTTATCTGTTTTAAATTCCCCCCTTCTAGGTGGTTTCCCATTTAGGTTTGGAGAAGATTCTTCGGACCGAACTCAGGAGCAATAGGAGAATTTATTTACATTCTGTATTTATTAATCAAGGCATGTAAGACTTAACTTTATTTGTACTTGGACTGTAATTGTATTTGTGATATTGTCAGAACCATGTGTGTGCACAAGTTGTGGGTTGTGGAACCCATATTCGCGGTTTTTATTCAATTGTTGTTATTTGTTTAATGATTTTAAATTCTTTATCAAATGTGGTGGAAAAATCTCTTTATTTCTTGCTTAATTGGATTTTTAAACCCTTAATTTCAATTAAACTCTCTTTTAATTAATCTAAATATTCCGCCACGTCATCTCCCGTACTCCGGGGCGTGACACCACGACGGATAACAAGAAGCAGCAAAGCTATTAGTTCAGAAAAAGCAATGAAAAAACACCAGAAAAAAATCTCAGCAACTCAAGAATATATGGACACTGTGGAGGCACCATCTTTTAAGATTATGAGTCAACTTACACCTTGATAAACTCAGCCATTATTTTTTTCTTAATTTTTATCTAAAAATTATTAGAGATTGGTACTTTTTTTTTTGCAAGGACACGTAATTTCCTATGGTTTGGGATGTTTCTGTGCATTATGAAAAATATGAGCTAATTATGTTAATGACAAAGTATGATATTACGGACAATCAATATTGAGAAAATTAGAATAGAAGGTATTGGTTTACTATTCTATGCTGTTAATTTGTCGTAATGATATATTTGTGTAGAAACGGCCAAAGCTCCATTGTTGTACATGCTTTTGCCAAAAACAAAATATATTATAATGAATATGATAGGACAGCATTATGTTTATTATGGTTAATTCGAGTTCATTAAGCTAATGATATCAAATATTATTTTTTTTTAAAAAGGCAGCAAATGTTAGGCACAATATACAAGGTTGCTGCTTTATAAATTAAAGACGATTAAGTTGTTGCAATTTAGATGAATCAAGTTTATTTTTTTTCTCCACTTCTCAGTTCTTCTTCAGTTTTATTACCTCATAGATTTGGAAATCCCATTGTATAAAGTTCATCATGATTCAAAAGATTATGTATTATATATAAAAGTAAATAAATATGAATTTTATAACATTGAAAAGTAAGTTTATGAAAGTCTATACTAAAAAGTAAATAAAAAAGACATGAAATCTGTAACATTTCCAAAGTAAATTAAAAAATAAGTATAAAGCATAAATTTTTTGTTTATATTTTTATAAAAAATTTTGTAAAAGTTCCTGATATTTTGAAATTTAACACTAGAATTTATATAGAAATTGATATTTCTATCAAAATATAGATATCCACGGATATTTTCATAGAAATTTTTAGATATTATGTAGAAAGAATACAATACCCTTGTTTTCATATTAGTGCTTCCAAAATACAGAAAATTTAGCAGAAATATTAGTGAAAATGTTGATTTTTAAATTCTTGAATGCGTCTATGTCAAATTTAATACAATTATTGAAGAAAACTGGTGGAAGTGGCCTAATAGAAAGTTGGAGAATCCTCGTTGAGGGCGCTGTCCCATTCCCACCCCAAACCCATCACAAAATCGTGGACAACAGTTTTAGTAAATTTGATACAAAAAAGAAGTTAAAGTTTACCCTAAATTCAATCCAAATTTAAATGTTTTCGTAAAAAAAAACCAAATTCTAAAAAAATGATTGATTACAAAAATTACTCATCAACTATAGCCCTTATAACATTATGTCCCTCAAACTTAAAAACATAAATTTGTCCCCCTAAACTTCAAAATATAACATTTGTTTCCTATGATATATAAAATATTAAAAAGAAAAACGTTTTTGAATTATGATTTTAAACATAAATAACATAATATTACACAAATAATGGGATTATTGTACAGTTTAGTAAATCATTAGACTTTTAGGTTACTTGGTACAGTTACGTGAAAGTGAAAAAATAGATTATTTATTTTAAAATTTTTTAAGGTTTTTTAGTTTAAATTTTCAATAATTAAAATTTTTAAATTATATCAATTTTTTAAATTAAAATTAGCATTAGACGTGACAGAATCAACAAAGTATTCCTATATTAATAAATCCAAATTATATACCAAGTTTTATTAAAAAATCCAACAAAAGGAGTTTTTTTATTAATATTTTATAGTTTGGGAGAACGCATTTTACATTTTGAAATTTGAGAGCATAGTATGATAAGGGTTATATGTGAGGGGAAATTTTTTTGTAATTAATCTAAAGAAAAAAAGTGTAAAGAACAATATTAGAGTTATTGTTAATACTAAATGCATGTCAAAATGTATATAATATGTACAATTTTTTAATGTCTTTTGGGCCAAGAACCAAAAAATGAAAAAGATTGCTCACTTTCGGTAGGACACAATTGGAGTAATTAGGTAGTTTAAGTGTTTGTTTGGTAGGAGAAAAATGTAAAATAAAAGAGAGGGGTTGATCTTAGTGGAACGATTTTGTTATCCATGATTGGTTGGCGTGTGTGTATGAGAGAGAGAGAGACATGCAAATTTTGTTTCTCCCATGTACTCTGACGAGTGACTAGGTCGCTGTCTTAACTGCCAATCTGCCTTGTGTCTTTAATGTGAAACTTAACACATATGGTTGAAAAACCTTAAGGGAAACGTGGCTCATCTCGATCCGTCATTATGATACTTGCAAAGTACGACCGTAATTCATCCATCCGAACTCTAATAAGTAAATTGACAATCATGGTGTAAAATCGTGGATATTGAGACCGGGTCCAACAGGGGCATAATACGGATGCAAATATGTTGTCTTATATTTTTGTCTTTTTAGTTATTTTTTATTATTTATTTAACATATGGTTTAAATTTAACAACTTAAACACATAAATATAACATAAATATAAAAAGTACTTAACCAATTCACTTAGTGTAAAAAATTAATTGGGAAACAGTTAAAAAGACAGGAAAACAAGACGGCAAATCTTGATTCATGTATTATGTTTCTTACATGGTATACTAGCACCTAGAAAATTAACATTTGAATAGCTTGTCTATGTAAAGTTTTTCTGTAATTATATTCACCTTTTTTTGTTAACTTAAATTGTTAAGCTTATTATTTTAAAAATATTGTTTATAATTTAAATTTATTCGGGAACCTTAAACAAAAAAAGTTAATTATATAATTATTCATAAATTTTTTATTAAGACTAATACACTATTAATAATAAGCTCTGGCAGAGCCGGGTTGTGATAAGTGGGGGTACGTGCCACCGTTTATTTTTTTAAAATTTGTATTTTCATCTCTATTTTGTAATTCAAAATTTTACTTGTGCCCTTATCTAAAGAAAAAAGTACAACCATGCCCTCACAGAATAATAGAAAAATATTGCTATGCCTTATGAAATTATTGAAATACATAGTTGTGTTCCTATTTTACAAGAAAAATTTTAACTATGCCATACTCAATTATTAAAATACATAATTATATCCTCATTTAAAAATATTATAAAAAAATAATATTTTTAATTTTTTATACAGTGTCTCCTATCAAAAAAACTTTTGGCACTAGCACTGGTAACAAGTTGTGATTAAAAATAAAATTAATTACTTACAAGCTAATTTTAGTTTTGACTAATATGTTGTCACTAAATGCCGAGTATTTTGTAGATTGTTCATATATGATTAACAAATATAGCAAATATATTAACAAACATAGTAAATATATTCAACATGAACAGTTAATTAGTTATAAACTGGATATGAATTATCACCGTGATTATGACCATGGAAAAAGAAAACAGTACTGAAATGATCCCAATATTAAATACGACACATGGAGGTGTCACCATGAAAACGACAAAGAAGACGAGCTAACCAAAAGACAATGTAATGCCCATCATATCCCACCACTACAAATATCCTATAAGAAAAACTACATTTAACGACATATTATTTACGATATGTAGTTTTTAAAAATCGTTAAAAAATACATATAACGATATCTCCAATAAGAAGGTCATTAACGACATTTGAAACAATAATTAACGATATCTATATAGATGTCGTTAATTATTGTTTCAAATGTTATTAACAATATGTTTACAGAAGATGTTGTATGTACTTTTCAATAACATTTAAAAACTACATGTTGTAAATAATATGTTGTCAAATATAATTTTTTTTACCATGCACGCATGTGCAGCACGTGACTATGGTCACTAAAATCTTCTTCAGTTGTCATCATTTAATGAATGTTTAATGTTTTTCATCGATTGGACCGCATATTTATTAGAAGAGACTGGTTATCAGCGGTTAAACACTGGTGCAGCGTCACACTTTTCAAAAGAGACCCCTAGAGTTGATTCATAAACATGACAACTAAGTTGTCGTTTTTTACTTGGTTAGATTAGGTCAATTAATTTTTGACAGATATATCTAAAATAAAATGTATTTGACAGCCAACTTAATTATTATATAGTCACTGGTGGAGCCTAAAAATGTTTTCAACGGGACATTATAGGCATTTTTGGTTCGAGTATTTGAATAGAGTATTTGAATGAATATTTAAATTTTTGTGAGAGAAAATACTGTAACAAAATGATTCGAACCGTGATTCAAGTATCGAAACAAACGGGCCCTATAAAACCGTCCTATATAAAATTTGTATTTTATAAGGATACTATTATATGTTTTAATTGTTATATTGGTATGGTTTTAACTTTTTTTTTTTTTAATAAAAGGGGGTGGGGAAGCAATTAAGGAGGTAACCAAAATCTTCTACAAAAATTAAGAGTAAAAGTAAAAATTTCCTTTCCACGTAATTTTAATATTGTATTTGGTGAAAAATTTTGAAAAACATAAATTGGATAAATTCTTATTTAGTTTATGCTTGAATATTCTTGGAAGGGGATTAGGCAATTCTTTACTAAAACATGAGATTACATAATCATTTGTACATTGTAAAACATTTTCAAGGATCTATTTGTAAAAATTTATAAAATTTAGGGTCAAAATATAATTTTTAAAAATTGAGGGGTCATGATATAATTTTATATGGAATCTTTTTCAAAATTATAATTTTTCTTCTTAAGTTTAAAGAATTAAAATTTGAACTAAATATTTGGGTCATTTTTGCAAAAAAAAGCCTCTATCTTGGTAATACAATACCAACGTAGAATTGGTCAACTAAAAATTAATCATATCCTTTATTATATACTCCAATCCAATCCTTTAAAATAATCCTATTCAGTGTCAACTTATCCTACATACTAAACGGGCGCAAAGGATTTTATTTACCTTTTTTGTTTGGCTTCATGAATTTTGATAGTTAAGTTATCCCCATCTCATTTTTCAAGAACACATGATACATAAGTTATAACCTCCACGGCTTCACATATGTTTTGGTTGTATGGGCGCATGAGGTAACGAAGGGCTTCAAGGATAACGGACATGCCGTGTTGGTAGACAAAGAAAAATTGCCTAGAATCATGAGGTGGAAATGTGACACACAGCCAGATTTTAACATGCTGTCAAGTTCAGTGTTCCATGGAGAGGTACAAATTTCTGCATAATCATTATTGTAATTTTTAAATCATTATATTAGTCATTGGTTCATACTTGTTTTCTACTAATATCAAGTGTATAAAAGACAACACAAGTTTCATTACTGAGAATTGTTCATCATTATGGTAATTGATAATTGGTTTGTTTTATCATCAATCATTACAATTATGATAATTCAAGTATAAAATGGAAAGGTACAAAGCGCTATATAATTATTACAGTAATTTATATATCATTATTAGATTTGTACGTTCTTTTTTTCTAGTATAATCAAATATGTAACAAACACTACAAATTTCATTATCTATAGTTGTTCATCGTTATAGTAACTGAAAATTGGTTTGTTTTATTATTAATCATCATTATAATAACGAATAACGGAACTACATTATATGTTTCAGTCGCTGCAATGCAACCCACAGCGGAAGAACTAAAGCAGCGTTACGTGAAAATACTTGAAGATCCTACATGTGATGAAGATCCTGACCCTAAGGACACCGTCATTGATGATACTATTTCTGAAGATGAAAAAACGTACAGTAAGAAAGATGCAAAATGGCTAAAGAAATTCGAAGAAGAAGTGCAAAGGCATGGATCACAACTGGAAATGTTAATGGAACAAGAAGATCATTTGATTCAACTTCTCGTCAAGATCCACCATGTCATTGTTGGACCAAACTTGACTAAGAAGCCGGTGAATACTCCAGACGATAGCTTTGATGTGTTTCTTATGAATGGTGGTTTGGAACAAATTGATTAGGAAATATTAAATTTAAGCAAAGATAGAAGCAACAAGAAGCAAACCGAAGGAAGACGAAACAAATGCAGAGACTAGGACAAGAAGAAAGAATAATACAGTATGCAATAAATCCTTTAGTAAAAAATTCATTAGTTGCATTGATGTTTCCTTAAAAATTTTTAACAAATATTCATCATCAGAGGTTCAAAACCTTTTTTTTTTTTACTAAAACTTACAATGAACTCTTGATAATGATGAATTTTAATTCATAATTCTTGGACCTCAATAATTAACTAATACAATATTTTGCAAAACGTAGACCAATGTCTCCCTAAATGAGGCTTACGCAAGACCATGACGGATGACAAGAAGCAGCAAAGCTATTAGCAGTCCTTACACAAACTTCTTTCGGAACAAGCAATAAAAAAAACACCAAAAAAATCCTTAATAACACAAGAATATATGTACACTGTGGAGGCACCATCTTTTAAGATTATGAGTCAACTTACATCTTGATAAACTCAGCCAGTATTTTTTTTTTTTAATTTTTTTGTCTAGAAATGACTAGAGATGGTACTTTTGTTGCAAGGACAACGTAATTTCCTATGGTTTGGGATGTTTCTGTGCTCATTATGAAAAATATGAGCTAATTATGTTAATGACAAAGTATGATATTACGGACAATCAATATTGAGAAAATTAGAATATAAGGTATTGGTTTGCTATTGTATGCAGTTAATTTGTCGTCATTTGCATAATTTATTGTTCTTTGTTATAATGATATTATCACTATACATATATTTGTGTAGAAACGGCCAAAGATCCAGTGTTGTTCATGCTTTTGCCCAAAAAATATTTATAATGAATGTGATTGGGCACCATTATGTTCATTATGGTTAATACGAGTTCATTAAGCTAATGATATCAAATACTTTTTTTTTTTAAAAGAGACAGCAAATGTTAGGCACAATATACAAGGTTGCTGCTCTATGAATTAAAGATGATTAAGTTGTTGCAATATGTTATGCACAATAATGAATATGTTACGTTTTACATAATAATATTTTACAAGATTATGTCTCCTATAAAATTTATTCGTCTTTATTATAATGACGGTTCTAATTCTTAAACATAATATATATATATATATATATAAGTTGAATATGCTACGTTTTTTTATAAAATAACCAAAAATAATAATAATTTAAAAAATTAAGTTAACGAACATTGTTTACAGTATAATAATGAGGAAAATTTATAATGATAACAAGTATAACTTTACATGAAAAATAATAATTTTTTAAACGTTTTCATTATTAAAAACATAAAATAAACAAAAAACTATAAAAAAAAATGAAGAAGTCCTTGAAAACATAGTTATCAAACGATTGTCGACTTTTTCTGCTTCCTTGAATCTCTAGACCTTTAATCGAGGATTATTGGATCATTGTGCGACTTCCGATTGTGTTCGAGCTGACCACATCGTCCACATCAATTCTTTTTGCGTGATTCACCGACAGATGGAGTACCCTTTTCCTTCGGCCTTCTAGGGGACCTTCGTGCCTCAGTGATCGCACATTGCTTTGATCACTCGAAGATGACGGCAGGTCCTACTGTGATTTGTGTGCGATTGGTATCACCAACCCAACATTTGTCTTAACGAGTACATCTTTTGTGTAGTACTCACCAACATATAAGTACACACTAAGGTTGGACCTGGTAACCACAACACAAACATGAGCACAAGGGAGCATATCCATCTCCCACGCTTTGCAGGAACATTTCCTGGCACCCAAAATCAATCTGATAAGAATGCATGAATTCATTATATTAATGAAATGAATTGGTATACAATAGAAAAGGGAATTAAACATAAACAATTATGTACAACTGTCCTTTTTGGAGGCATAAAACTAAACAATTATGTGCAAATTGTGCAACTTGAAACTCAGATAAGAAAAGAACATTTATCAAGGAGAAATTATTAATACTATAAAAATAATCTTATATTTATCATTATTGTAATTTGTATATCATTATGGTAATGACCGTGGCAGTTTTATATACATGACAACCATAACTTATTTGTACTTAATTACTTTCCATGTTTTTTTTTTCTTTTTTCGGAGTAAGAAAACTGAATAGTGTATACAATTTATGCGTATGAGAAACTCAGGTAATAGGCAAACATTAATTGGGAAGAAATTGTGAAGTCAAGAAAAATAATCTTTATATCATCATTATCGTAATTTATATATCATTATGATAATGTGTCATATTAAATGAAAAAAAACTAAAAAAGAGGACATAACTTCATAAACCTAGACTACTCTATTAAATTCCTTAAAAGAACATCACTCTATTGTGTGACTGGTGTGAAAGTCCCTGCCTCATCCTTTCTTTCGTTGCAAGGAAAAAGGGATGTTATTGTGCAAACTTCATTAAGGACGACATGTATTTGTTTGGCCAAAATGACCGTATAAATACAGTAGACTTGTAGCTGTCATCTTGTATATGGTTTGCTATATTTCCATACTCAGCAATTCAGAATATCTGGATGACAGTTGACAAATACTCTGGCAGATTAGAATTTTTCTCTTGGGCCTTATCTGATACAATATCTTCGGCTAGTTATTGTGAAAATAGCATTACT